>CM057149.1:12613196-12633196 GCA_029964075.1 Patiria pectinifera | reverse complement strand
GGGCCTACTGCACAAAAACGAAACTGGGGGCATCATGTACCTACGTCTGGGGCTCACTCCAAAAGTTTCAAGTCTGAAGCCTTGCCGATTTGTTATCATGTTGGCCTATTCATCCGCTATACAACAAGTTATAGTTTGTCAAAATCCCTCTATGTTAAGGTACATTTAGACCGAGACACATGAGAGCCATGACGGCTGGCGCTGACAGCCCTTGCTATGGGGCCTACTGCACAAAAACGAAACTGGGGGCATCATGTACCTACATCTGGAGCTCACTCCAAAAGTGTCAAGTCTGAAGCCTTGCCGATTTGTCAGCTTGTTTGCCTATTCATCCGCTATACATCAAGCTATAGTTTGTCAAAATCCATCCATGTTAAGGTACCTTTAGACCGCGACACATGAGAGCCATGTCAGCTGGCGCTGACAGCCCTTGCTATGGGGCCTACTGCACAAAAACGAAACTGGGGGCATCATGTACCTACGTCTGGGGCTCACTCCAAAAGTTTCAAGTCTGAAGCCTTGCCGATTTGTCAGCTTGTTGGCCTATTCATCCGCTATACATCAAGCTATAGTTTGTCAAAATCCATCCATGTTAAGGTACCTTTAGACCGCGACACATGAGAGCCATGTCGGCTGGCGCTGACAGCCCTTGCTTTGGGGCCTAGGGCAAAAAAACGAAACTGGGGGTATCATGTACCTACGTCTTGGGCTCACTCCAAAAGTTTCAAATCTGAAGCCTTGCCGATTTGTTATCATGTTGGCCTATTCATCCGCTATACAACAAGCTATAGTTTGTCAAAATCCATCCATGTTAACGTACCTTTAGACCGCGACACATGAGAGCCATGTCGGGTGGGGCTGACAGCCCTTGCTATGGGGCCTACTGCACAAAAACGAAACTGGGGGCATCATGTACTTACGTCTGGGGCTCACTCCAAAAGTTTCGAGTCTGAAGCCTTGCCGATTTGTCAGCTTGTTGGCCTATTCATCCGCTATACAACAAGCTATATGTCAGACTGTTGTCAACGCAAATAAATCAACACGGAGAATTTACTTTCAGTGACAATTATTTACAAAAACTTTAATATTAAAAACATTCAATGAAGGACTACACAATTATATTGATTAAAATGTACACTTCTGGGACTATGACCACGGAATTAAATTAATAAATAAATCTCTGATTGAACCACTGTTTTCAGACTTGAATCCTTAAGCTTCTTCTGTTACAAAAACCTTACTACACTTCCGTTTCAAAAACGGTATTACACTTCACTTGAGTTAACAAGGTTATTGTTCAAGTTGAATACTTGAAACACAGTGCACTTATGTGCACTATACACTAACTTAATTACACTAGGTTTTTGTACTGCACTACTAATTTACACTTCTGTTCACTTTAACTGAAATTTTAGTTGCTACACCAGTGGGATCACTTATGCGTTTTCTTGTAAATCAAATTAACACTGAACGGTTTACTTATTCTTAAGTGTCTTTCACCAAAAAACAACCACTTTTTTATACTTGCTATTATTTGAGTTTCACGGTTCCGGTGGCACAAATTACACACAGAATAAATCACTCCATCTCTGACCAGTTGACGATATACAATGTATGAAAATTATTAACGGCTATACACGCTCTAAAATCAGTTCACCCAGTATAAATTACAGTTCTGGTGTTCCACTGAGCCGTCAAAAGGGTCTCCTCAGACTTGGTCTGGATCTTGGGGTAGTACCAGGGTCAGGTCTCGACACAGCTAGAGCTAGCACAGTAGTAACGTGACTGTCCCATTGCAACGTCAGAATCTCAGACCATTATATGGGTGACAAAGAAGAAGTTCCTCAGCTGGCTGAAATCCCCAGTAATACTTTCTGGAAAAGTGAAATTAAAATACCCGATCCCCAATAATAATAATCCCAATCTTCAACATAAATAACGTAAACAGGTCATGCAAGTTTAAGCAATCACTATATTTTGTAGGCAAAATAATCCTTCGAACAAATAAACAAATTTTAAGAAATTAAACCACTTCGGATAAAATTAGCGGAAACAAATTAATTAATCTAACTCACGGTTTTGCAGTGAGGTTCCCCGTATCTGGTTTTCAGCTCACCAGCAGACAGTGGAGCAAAAATGCCCCAGCTAACAGCTATATGGCAATGCTGCAGTACACGGCTTGGCTCTGCTAATAAAAGTTTGCTCTGCACCAGAGTCTGAATACTCTGCTCAGCAAAAAGGTTAGGCAGCAGGCAGCAGGCAGCAGGATATTTGTCTTGGTGTCTAGTGAGCTCTCAATATGAGATAGAGTGGGCTGCAGTCACACTAACCATGCACTTATATACTCCCACACACATACACACCCAACTAATCAAACACAAAAGAACTACACCCAACTGAAGAATGTCTAAGAATGCACATAGCTATTGAATATTCACACAGGAAAAGAAAAGACATTTGCATAGGAACTTTTACTTGTAAGGTGGAAAGGAAAGGACACATCAAATAAAAGAAAAATAAATAAATAAATTGAAACGGACTGTTACATTTCACTCCCTCTTTAAGAATGTTTTACCTGAAAACATTTTTCATCCTTGATGGGAGTCAACACTTCAAACCTGTAGGCATAAAAAACACACTTATTTACACTGGTTAGGAAACATCATTCATATTTAATCTGATGTCTCTCATCAGGCAGTCATATCTGGGAATTTAATTCACTCACCTTCAACTTCACTTCTGCTCAGGTAGTCAGCACCAACATTTTGGGACCCTTTGATATATTCTACTCTGAACCTGTAGGGCTGTAGAGCTAATGCCCAACGCATTATCCTCGCATTCGCCAACTTGGATCGATGCAAATACGCCAAAGACTGGTGATCGGTTTGGAGAACAAACTGACGACCATACAGGTACGGTTCAAATTTCTGGATTCCCCATACGACAGCTAGACACTCTTTCTCAATTACCGCATAAGATCTCTCCCGTGGTAGAAGTTTTCTGCTTGCGTACGCCACAGGAAAGGTTTGCCCTGTATCATCTCGTTCTTGCAGCAAAACTGCTCCCACGCCTGTGTTGGATGCATCTGTGCGAATGATAAACGGCTTGGAGCAATCTGGCAGATGAAGGATTGGATCTGTAGACAACTTTGTCTTGAGTGTGTTGAATGCCATCTCCTGACTCTCTCCCCACGTGATGTGGTTCGGTTCTTTCGCCCTTGTCAAATCTGTCAGAGGTACAGCCAATGCAGCAAAATTTGGGATAAACCTCCGGTAATAACCGGCTAAGCCCAAAAAGGATCTAAGTTGCTTCTTGGTCTCTGGTCGTTTGGCCTCTTGGATGTGCTTCATCTTGTCTGGTTGTGGTTGGAGATGTCCCTGTCCAACAACGTGTCCCAAAAATTCCAACTTCTGCGCCCCTATGACACACTTACTTGGTTTTGCTGTCAACTGCGCTGATTGCAGACGTTCTAAGAGTGCTCGAAGTGCTACAACATGATCATCCCAGTTTGCTGTGTGAATTAAGATGTCATCAATAAAGTTATCTGTATGCTTCAGACCTTTCAGAACCCTTCTCATTATACGACTAAACGTAGCTGGGGCGTTTACTAACCCAAACGGCATGGCGCAAAACTGAAACAACCCATTCGGTGTGAGGAACGCTGTGGCCAGTCTGGCTTCTTTTCTCATCGGGATTTGCCAGTATCCCTTGGTTAAGTCGAACTTACTGAAATAGCGATCATGTGAAAGTGAAACAAATATTTCTTCTGGGGTTGGAAGTGGCTCGGCATCAAATACTGTTATGCGATTCAAACCTCGAAAATCTATGCAAAATCTTTTGGTTCCATCTTTCTTGTCTACCAGAACAATTGGGGATGCATATGGGGATTGTGATGGCTCGATGACCTCTAACTTCTGCATTTGTGCTACTTCTTCATCGATTGTGTCTCTCATTGCAAACGGTAGTGGGTATGGTTTGAACCTAATTGGATCATTAGATGTCAACTTGATATCATGCTCTCCGACTGTAGTTCTCCCAGGAAGATCAGTAAGGACATTGGGGTACTCACTAAGAACTATTCTTACCTCTTGTCTCTGTTGTTTGGTAAGTTCATGGTCGATCAGAACATCATCTACTGACTCTGTTGCCTCCAAGACTGGTGAATGCAGTAAAGATTCGTTGTCGCCTTCTTCATCACACTCTCCATCGACGATGACTGACACACATGCGTACTCCACTGGTTCGTTGCTGGCGGCTTCTACCCTGCGAACATACAACTTAAGCAGATTTGCATGAAAAGTTTTGACAGTACCATTCACGTCAATTTGGTAATCTAGATTGCCTTGTTTTGCTACAACAGGGAATGGTCCTTCCACTGTAGGAGGAGTTTATTACTATCAGTTGGAAGGAGTAACAACACTTCATCACCTACCTTGAATTGTCTGTCTCGACTGCGCTTGTCGTAGTACTTCTTCTGTCGAATCTGGGCCTTGTTCAGACTTTGTTGTGCCAACTCACAAGTTTCTCTCAACCGGTTCTTCAGGTCTATCACGTACTGGTAAGTAGTTCTGGTATCTTCCTCTTTAGTCTCACCCGTCCATAGGTCCCGTAAGATAGACATCGGTCCTCTTATCGTCCTCCCATAGAAGTTCAAACGGGGAGAAGCCCAAACTTGCTTGAGGTGCTTCACGGTATGCAAAAGCAAAGCTCCAACATATCTATCCAAGGCCTTCGGACTCTCGGTGCTCATCTTCCTAAGCATCTGTTTGAGCGTGCCATTAAACCTTTCCACAAGGCCATTACAGGCGGGATGGTATGGTGTTGTGGTAAGCTGTTTCAATGACAACAAGCGACTCACTTCTCGCATCAGACCAGACATGAATTGTGAACCCTGATCACTAAGGATTTCCTTAGGTACTCCAACCCTAGAAAAGATGTTAACTAATGCTTCAGCCACTGTCGGAGTCTCGATGTTACGGAGGGAACTGCTTCAGGGTATCGGGTAGCATAATCAACAACTGTCAATACGAACCTATTACCCTTGTCCGTAGCTGGATGGATTGGTCCAACGATATCTACAGCCACACGCTGAAATGGTGTGTCTATCAGAGGATGACTTCCAAGTGGTAGTTTCTTGACCTTTCCCTTTGGATAGGTGCGCTGGCAGATGTCACAAGACTTGACGAAGCGACGGATGGATGAATGAATACCTGGCCAGAAGAAATTGGTTGTTACTCTGTCGCAAGTGTTCTGTGATACAAGATGTCCTCCAAAGAGACTCGTGTGCCAGTTTCATGACTTGAGACCTGTATTTTGAGGTACAACTACCTGGAAAAATATGTTGTTATTGTCAACAGCTGGTGACTGAAACTGCCGGTACAATATACCCTTGCGCTTTACAAAGTGGGATGTGTGGCCATTTTACCCGTTCTCAACTCACTTTCCTTGGCTAATTCCTACATCGTTGCAGTGTGGATCTGACTCTTGTGCAGCTTGGAGATCTTCTGCAGTGACAACATCAGAAATACAGCTTGGCACCTTCAATGACTTAGGAGGTTTCTCAGCAGCAGCCTTCTGAGCTCTGGTTTGGACAGCTAATGTAAGGTCAGGACCAGTGGTTTTCTCAGGAGACCAGTTTTCGTCTGGATCTCTGGGATCCCGAACTCCTAGGACATTACCCAAAATAACATCATACACAGGATTCTTCATACAAATTGCCTCAACTTGACCACGGTAGAATGGGGTGTCAATAGAGATCTTAGCCACGGGTGACTTTCTGATTGTCCCATCTATCAGAACACATGCTCGTTGCTCACCTGTCAACTGATCATCGGTAACAAGGCTCTGTCGCACCACAACACCACTGCAGCCGCTGTCTCTGAGCACGGACACTTTCTGGGTACCAATCTGTCCTTCTTTCACTGGCATTCCGGTGAGACGCTCTCGGCAGGCAGCACTCATGATGGGCAGTTGATGTCCGCATCTGAGGGTAACATGATCGTCTTCTCTGCAACAATCACTCAAAGAGGGGAGTTTATGTGAAACCATAAAGGCAACGGTTTCCCTGCCTCTAGGACAATCGGAACAATTACAGTCATGCTTATTTGTTGACTCACCATGCGATCCTATGGCACCATCAGACTGACTAACTCTAGGATGTCCACTGTTGTTACCATCATCGACCAACATACTCGACGCTCTCATTGGGGTTCCTCGAAACGACAATCTTTGGCGAGATGCCCCTTCTTCTTGCAGACGAAGCAAATCCTCTCTTGCATCGGCACAAAAGTGGTTGAACGACTCTGGGCTGTGGAAGGCTTCGACGACTCAGGTTTCTTGAAGCTCGTTGTGGTTGGCTGCTTCTTGATGTGGTGAGTAAACTGGCCGAATGTTGTTCCACGGGCCTCAATGAACTGTTCAGCTAACTTGGCCATCTTGTCCAAATCTGTGGGTAAACGTTCTTTCAGAAAGATAGATAATTCTGAGCTACAACTACTAATGAATTGTTCTCTTAAAATCAAACTCTTCAATCCAGTATAAGTCCCTGCAATCTTTGCTAAGTCGATCCACCTGTCAAAATCATTCTCTAAACGTACTTCAAATTGTGTCTGGCTTTCCTCCTTATCTGGTTTGGCTGTACGGAACTTTACACGAAAGCCATCTTCGGTTAAGTTATACTGCTTGAACAATGCTTTCTTGAGTGTATCATAATCATTCACAAGATCTTTTGGGATTCTGGTAGATACATACAAAGCCTTACCTGTGAGGAGTGCACATAGGTTAATGGCCCAAGTCTCAGGTGGCCATTTCTGACTGGTTGCATAGCGCTCAAACCTTTGCAAGTATGAATCAAGGTCATCTTTGTCATCATGAAAACTAGGGAGTTTAGGCATCTTTGCCTTGGTGTTTGTGGTTACAGTGGGTTTTACCTCCTTACCTGGTTTGCTTTCAGCCTCATGTACTTTCATTCTCATCTCTAAGATTTCCTGCTCTTGTTTCTTCAACGACCTCAACTCCATTCTCTCTTCCTTTGCCGCTCTCTCTCTCTCTCTAATGAAATCCATTAAGTCACCACCCTGCAATCCCATCTCTTTACCAACCTCAACCCACTTCTCCATGATTGCTCGTTTAGCTTCCAAACCAACTCCTGCAAGCAGCACGGTAAGTAGCACGGCAAGCACCACGGTAAGTAGCACGGCAAGCACCACGGTAAGTAGCACGCAAAGCGGCTGACGCAGCGGGAGTGTCGCGGGTGAGCTGAGACCAGATTTCGGCATGAACCTGCACTAAAATAATACGATCTAAAACAGAAATATTATTACAAACTTTCAATGGAAATATCCTCACATCAAAATTTACACGTAAATATTTATCTGAGCTGACAACAGGGTTTTTTTTCAATTCCCGGACAAGCCCCCAAAATGTCAGACTGTTGTCAACGCAAATAAATCAACACGGAGAATTTACTTTCAGTGACAATTATTTACAAAAACTTTAATATTAAAAACATTCAATGAAGGACTACACAATTATATTGATTAAATGTACACTTCTGGGACTATGACCACGGAATTAAATTAATAAATAAATCTCTGATTGAACCACTGTTTTCAGACTTGAATCCTTAAGCTTCTTCTGTTACAAAAACCTTACTACACTTCCGTTTCAAAAACGGTATTACACTTCACTTGAGTTAACAAGGTTATTGTTCAAGTTGAATACTTGAAACACAGTGCACTTATGTGCACTATACACTAACTTAATTACACTAGGTTTTTGTACTGCACTACTAATTTACACTTCTGTTCACTTTAACTGAAATTTTAGTTGCTACACCAGTGGGATCACTTATGCGTTTTCTTGTAAATCAAATTAACACTGAACGGTTTACTTATTCTTAAGTGTCTTTCACCAAAAAACAACCACTTTTTATACTTGCTATTATTTGAGTTTCACGGTTCCGGTGGCACAAATTACACACAGAATAAATCACTCCATCTCTGACCAGTTGACGATATACAATGTATGAAAATTATTAACGGCTATACACGCTCTAAAATCAGTTCACCCAGTATAAATTACAGTTCTGGTGTTCCACTGAGCCGTCAAAAGGGTCTCCTCAGACTTGGTCTGGATCTTGGGGTAGTACCAGGGTCAGGTCTCGACACAGCTAGAGCTAGCACAGTAGTAACGTGACTGTCCCATTGCAACGTCAGAATCTCAGACCATTATATGGGTGACAAAGAAGAAGTTCCTCAGCTGGCTGAAATCCCCAGTAATACTTTCTGGAAAAGTGAAATTAAAATACCCGATCCCCAATAATAATAATCCCAATCTTCAACATAAATAACGTAAACAGGTCATGCAAGTTTAAGCAATCACTATATTTTGTAGGCAAAATAATCCTTCGAACAAATAAACAAATTTTAAGAAATTAAACCACTTCGGATAAAATTAGCGGAAACAAATTAATTAATCTAACTCACGGTTTTGCAGTGAGGTTCCCCGTATCTGGTTTTCAGCTCACCAGCAGACAGTGGAGCAAAAATGCCCCAGCTAACAGCTATATGGCAATGCTGCAGTACACGGCTTGGCTCTGCTAATAAAAGTTTGCTCTGCACCAGAGTCTGAATACTCTGCTCAGCAAAAAGGTTAGGCAGCAGGCAGCAGGCAGCAGGCAGCAGGATATTTGTCTTGGTGTCTAGTGAGCTCTCAATATGAGATAGAGTGGGCTGCAGTCACACTAACCATACACTTATATACTCCCACACACATACACACCCAACTAATCAAACACAAAAGAACTACACCCAACTGAAGAATGTCTAAGAATGCACATAGCTATTGAATATTCACACAGGAAAAGAAAAGACATTTACATAGGAACTTTTACTTGTAAGGTGGAAAGGAAAGGACACATCAAATAAAAGAAAAATAAATAAATAAATTGAAACGGACTGTTACACTATAGTTTGTCAAAATCCATTTATGTTAAGGTACCTTTAGACCGCGACACATGAGAGCCATGTCGGCTGGCGCTGACAGCCCTTGCTATGGGGCCTACTGCACAAAAACGAAACTGGGGACATAATGTACCTACGTCTGGGGCTCACTCCAACACTTTCAAGTCTGAAGCCTTGCCGATTTGTCAGCTTGTTGGCCTATTCATCCGCTATACAACAAACTATAGTTTTTCAAAATCCATCCATGTTAAGGTACCTTTAGACCGCGACACATGAGAGCCATGTCGGCTGGCGCTGACAGCCCATGCTATGGGGCATAGGGCACAAAAACGAAACTGGGGGCATCATGTACCTACATCTGGGTATCACTCCAAAAGTTTCAAGTGTAAAGCCGTGCTGATTTGTCAGCATGTTGGCCTATTCATCCGCTATACAACAAGCTATAGTTTGTCAAAATCCATCCATGTTAACGTACCTTTAGACCGCGACACATGAGAGCCATGTCGGGTGGGGCTGACAGCCCTTGCTATGGGGCCTACTGCACAAAAACGAAACTGGGGGCATCATGTACCTACGTCTGGGGCTCACTCCAAAAGTTTCAAGTCTGAAGCCTTGCCGATTTGTTATCATGTTGGCCTATTCATCCGCTATACAACAAGTTATAGTTTGTCAAAATCCCTCTATGTTAAGGTACATTTAGACCGAGACACATGAGAGCCATGACGGCTGGCGCTGACAGCCCTTGCTATGGGGCCTACTGCACAAAAACGAAACTGGGGGCATCATGTACCTACATCTGGAGCTCACTCCAAAAGTGTCAAGTCTGAAGCCTTGCCGATTTGTCAGCTTGTTTGCCTATTCATCCGCTATACATCAAGCTATAGTTTGTCAAAATCCATCCATGTTAAGGTACCTTTAGACCGCGACACATGAGAGCCATGTCAGCTGGCGCTGACAGCCCTTGCTATGGGGCCTACTGCACAAAAACGAAATTGGGGGCATCATGTACCTACGTCTGGGGCTCACTCCAAAAGTTTCAAGTCTGAAGCCTTGCCGATTTGTCAGCTTGTTGGCCTATTCATCCGCTATACAACAAACTATAGTTTTTCAAAATCCATCCATGTTAAGGTACCTTTAGACCGCGACACATGAGAGCCATGTCGGCTGGCGCTGACAGTCCTTGCTATGGGGCCTAGGGCAAAAAAACGAAACTGGGGGTATCATGTACCTACGTCTAGGGCTCACTCCAAAAGTTTCAAATCTGAAGCCTTGCCGATTTGTTATCATGTTGGCCTATTCATCCGCTATACAACAAGCTATAGTTTGTCAAAATCCATCCATGTTAACGTACCTTTAGACCGCGACACATGAGAGCCATGTCGGGTGGGGCTGACAGCCCTTGCTATGGGGCCTACTGCACAAAAACGAAACTGGGGGCATCATGTACTTACGTCTGGGGCTCACTCCAAAAGTTTCGAGTCTGAAGCCTTGCCGATTTGTCAGCTTGTTGGCCTATTCATCCGCTATACAACAAGCTATAGATTGTCAAAATCCATTTATGTTAAGGTACCTTTAGACCGCGACACATGAGAGCCATGTCGGCTGACGCTGACAGCCCTTGCTATGGGGCCTACTGCACAAAAACGAAACTGGGGACATAATGTACCTACGTCTGGGGCTCACTCCAACACTTTCAAGTCTGAAGCCTTGCCGATTTGTCAGCTTGTTGGCCTATTCATCCGCTATACAACAAACTATAGTTTTTCAAAATCCATCCATGTTAAGGTACCTTTAGACCGCGACACATGAGAGCCATGTCGGCTGGCGCTGACAGCCCATGCTATGGGGCATAGGGCACAAAAACGAAACTGGGGGCATCATGTACCTACATCTGGGTATCACTCCAAAAGTTTCAAGTGTAAAGCCGTGCTGATTTGTCAGCATGTTGGCCTATTCATCCGCTATACAACAAGCTATAGTTTGTCAAAATCCATCCATGTTAACGTACCTTTAGACCGCGACACATGAGAGCCATGTCGGGTGGGGCTGACAGCCCTTGCTATGGGGCCTACTGCACAAAAACGAAACTGGGGGCATCATGTACCTACGTCTGGGGCTCACTCCAAAAGTTTCAAGTCTGAAGCCTTGCCGATTTGTTAGCATGTTGGCCTATTCATCCGCTATACAACAAGTTATAGTTTGTCAAAATCCCTTTATGTTAAGGTACATTTAGACCGAGACACATGAGAGCCATGACGGCAGGCGCTGACAGCCCTTGCTATGGGGCCTACTGCACAAAAACGAAACTGGGGGCATCATGTCCCTACATCTGGAGCTCACTCCAAAAGTGTTAAGTCTGAAGCCTTGCCGATTTGTCAGCTTGTTGGCCTATTCATCCGCTATACATCAAGCTATAGTTTGTCAAAATCCATCCATGTTAAGGTACCGTTAGATCGCGACACATGAGAGCCATGTCAGCTGGCGCTGACAGCCCTTGCTATGGGGCATAGGGCACAAAAACGAAACTGGGGGCATCATGTACCTACATCTGGGTATCACTCCAAAAGTTTCATGTGTGAAGCCGTGCCGATTTGTCAGCTTGTTGGCCTATTCATCCGCTATACAACAAGCTATAGTTTGTCAAAATCCATCCATGTTAACGTACCTTTAGACCGCGACACATGAGAGCCATGTCGGGTGGGGCTGACAGCCCTTGCTATGGGGCCTACTGCACAAAAACGAAACTGGGGGCATCATGTACCTACGTCTGGGGCTCACTCCAAAAGTTTCAAGTCTGAAGCCTTGCCGATTTGTTAGCATGTTGGCCTATTCATCCGCTATACAACAAGTTATAGTTTGTCAAAATCCCTTTATGTTAAGGTACCTTTAGACCGCGACACATGAGAGCCATGTCGGCTGGGGCTGACAGCCCTTGCTATGGGGCCTACTGCACAAAAACGAAACTGGGGGCATCATGTACCTACGTCTGGAACTCACTCCAAAAGTTTCAAGTCTGAAGCCTGCCGATTTGTCAGCATGTTGGCCTATTCATCCGCTATACAACAAGTTATAGTTTGTTAAAATCCATCTATGTTAAGGTACCTTTAGACCGCGACACATGAGAGCAATGTCGGCTGGCGCTGACAGCCTTTGCTATGGGGCCTACTGCACAGAAACGAAACTTGGGGCATCATGTACCTACATCTGGGGCTCACTCCAAAAGTGTCCAGTCTGAAGCCTTGCCGATTTGTCAGCTTGTTGGCCTATTCATCCGCTATACAACAAGCTATAGATTGTTAAAATCCATCCATGTTAAGGTACCTTTAGGCCGCGACACATGAGAGCCATGTCGGCTGGCGCTGACAGCCCTTGCTATGGGGCCTACTGCACAAAAACGAAACTGGGGGCATCATGTACCTACGTCTGGGGCTCACTCCAAAAGTTTCAAGTCTGAAGCCTTGCCGATTTGTTATCATGTTGGCCTATTCATCCGCTATACAACAAGTTATAGTTTGTCAAAATCCCTCTATGTTAAGGTACATTTAGACCGAGACACATGAGAGCCATGACGGCTGGCGCTGACAGCCCTTGCTATGGGGCCTACTGCACAAAAACGAAACTGGGGGCATCATGTACCTACATCTGGAGCTCACTCCAAAAGTGTCAGGTCTGAAGCCTTGCCGATTTGTCAGCTTGTTTGCCTATTCATCCGCTATACATCAAGCTATAGTTTGTCAAAATCCATCCATGTTAAGGTACCTTTAGACCGCGACACATGAGAGCCATGTCAGCTGGCGCTGACAGCCCTTGCTATGGGGCCTACTGCACAAAAACGAAACTGGGGGCATCATGTACCTACGTCTGGGGCTCACTCCAAAAGTTTCAAGTCTGAAGCCTTGCCGATTTGTCAGCTTGTTGGCCTATTCATCCGCTATACATCAAGCTATAGTTTGTCAAAATCCATCCATGTTAAGGTACCTTTAGACCACGACACATGAGAGCCATGTCGGCTGGCGCTGACAGCCCTTGCTATGGGGCCTACTGCACAAAAACGAAACTGGAGGCATCTTGTACCTACGTCTGGGGCTCACTCCAAAAGTTTCAAGTCTGAAGCCTTGCCGATTTGTTATCATGTTGGCCTATTCATCCGCTATACAACAAGCTATAGTTTGTCAAAATCCATCCATGTTAAGGTACCTTTAGACCGCGACACATGAGAGCCATGTCGGCTGGCGCTGACAGCCCTTGCTATGGGGCCTACTGCACAAAAACGAAACTGGGGGCATCATGTACCTACGTCTGGGGCTCACTCCAACAGTTTCAAGTCTGAAGCCTTGCCGATTTGTCAGCTTGTTAACCTATTCATCCGCTATACATCAAGCTATAGTTTGTCAAAATCCATCTATGTTAAGGTACCTTTAGACCGCGACACATGAGAGCCATGTCAGCTGGCGCTGACAGCCCTTGCTATGGGGCCTACTGCACAAAAACGAAATTGGGGGCATCATGTACCTACGTCTGGGGCTCACTCCAAAAGTTTCAAGTCTGAAGCCTTGCCGATTTGTCAGCTTGTTGGCCTATTCATCCGCTATACAACAAACTATAGTTTTTCAAAATCCATCCATGTTAAGGTACCTTTAGACCGCGACACATGAGAGCCATGTCGGCTGGCGCTGACAGTCCTTGCTATGGGGCCTAGGGCAAAAAAACGAAACTGGGGGTATCATGTACCTACGTCTTGGGCTCACTCCAAAGTTTCAAATCTGAAGCCTTGCCGATTTGTTATCATGTTGGCCTATTCATCCGCTATACAACAAGCTATAGTTTGTCAAAATCCATCCATGTTAACGTACCTTTAGACCGCGACACATGAGAGCCATGTCGGGTGGGGCTGACAGCCCTTGATATGGGGCCTACTGCACAAAAACGAAACTGGGGGCATCATGTACTTACGTCTGGGGCTCACTCCAAAAGTTTCGAGTCTGAAGCCTTGCCGATTTGTCAGCTTGTTGGCCTATTCATCCGCTATACAACAAGCTATAGTTTGTCAAAATCCATTTATGTTAAGGTACCTTTAGACCGCGACACATGAGAGCCATGTCGGCTGGCGCTGACAGCCCTTGCTATGGGGCCTACTGCACAAAAACGAAACTGGGGGCATAATGTACCTACGTCTGGGGCTCACTCCAACACTTTCAAGTCTGAAGCCTTGCCGATTTGTCAGCTTGTTGGCCTATTCATCCGCTATACAACAAACTATAGTTTTTCAAAATCCATCCATGTTAAGGTACCTTTAGACCGCGACACATGAGAGCCATGTCGGCTGGCGCTGACAGCCCATGCTATGGGGCATAGGGCACAAAAACGAAACTGGGGGCATCATGTACCTACATCTGGGTATCACTCCAAAAGTTTCAAGTGTAAAGCCGTGCTGATTTGTCAGCATGTTGGCCTATTCATCCGCTATACAACAAGCTATAGTTTGTCAAAATCCATCCATGTTAACGTACCTTTAGACCGCGACACATGAGAGCCATGTCGGGTGGGGCTGACAGCCCTTGCTATGGGGCCTACTGCACAAAAACGAAACTGGGGGCATCATGTACCTACGTCTGGGGCTCACTCCAAAAGTTTCAAGTCTGAAGCCTTGCCGATTTGTTAGCATGTTGGCCTATTCATCCGCTATACAACAAGTTATAGTTTGTCAAAATCCCTTTATGTTAAGGTACATTTAGACCGAGACACATGAGAGCCATGACGGCAGGCGCTGACAGCCCTTGCTATGGGGCCTACTGCACAAAAACGAAACTGGGGGCATCATGTACCTACATCTGGAGCTCACTCCAAAAGTGTTAAGTCTGAAGCCTTGCCGATTTGTCAGCTTGTTGGCCTGTTCATCCGCTATACATCAAGCTATAGTTTGTCAAAATCCATCCATGTTAAGGTACCGTTAGATCGCGACACATGAGAGCCATGTCAGCTGGCGCTGACAGCCCTTGCTATGGGGCCTACTGCACAAAAACGAAATTGGGGGCATCATGTACCTACGTCTGGGGCTCACTCCAAAAGTTTCAAGTCTGAAGCCTTGCCGATTTGTCAGCTTGTTGGCCTATTCATCCGCTATACAACAAACTATAGTTTTTCAAAATCCATCCATGTTAAGGTACCTTTAGACCGCGACACATGAGAGCCATGTCGGCTGGCGCTGACAGCCCTTGCTATGGGGCCTAGGGCAAAAAACGAAACTGGGGGTATCATGTACCTACGTCTTGGGCTCACTCCAAAAGTTTCAAATCTGAAGCCTTGCCGATTTGTCAGCATGTTGGCCTATTAATCCGCTATACAACAAGCTATAGTTTGTCAAAATCCATCCATGTTAAGGTACCTTTAGACCGGGACACATGAGAGCCATGTCGGCTGGGGCTGACAAGCCCTTGCTATGGGGCCTACTGCACAAAAACGAAACTGGGGGCATCATGTACCTACGTCTGGGGCTCACTCCAACAGTTTCAAGTCTGAAGCCTTGCCGATTTGTCAGCTTGTTGGCCTATTCATCCGCTATACAACAAACTATAGTTTTTCAAATCCATCCATGTTAAGGTACCTTTAGACCGCGACACATGAGAGCCATGTCGGCTGGCGCTGACAGCCCTTGCTATGGGGCCTACTGCACAAAAACGAAACTGGGGGCATCATGTACCTACATCTGGAGTTCACTCCAAAAGTGTCAAGTCTGAAGCCTTGCCGATTTGTCAGCTTGTTGGCCTATTCATCCGCTATACATCAAGCTATAGCTTGTCAAAATCCATCCATGTTAAGGTACCTTTAGACCGCGACACATGAGAGCCATGTCGGCTGGCGCTGACAGCCCTTGCTATGGGGCCTAGGGCACCAAAACGAAACTGGGGGTATCATGTACCTACGTCTAGGGCTCACTCCAAAAGTTTCAAGTCTGAAGCCTTGCCGATTTGTCAGCTTGTTGGCCTATTCATCCGCTATACAACAAGCTATAGTTTGTCAAAATCCATCCATGTTAAGGTACCTTTAGACCGCGACACATGAGAGCCATGTCGGCTGGCGCTGACAGCCCTTGCTATGGGGCCTAGGGCACCAAAACGAAACTGGGGGTATCATGTACCTACGTCTAGGGCTCACTCCAAAAGTTTCAAGTCTGAAGCCTTGCCGATTTGTCAGCTTGTTGGCCTATTCATCCGCTATACAACAAGCTATAGTTTGTCAAAATCCATCCATGTTAAGGTACCTTTAGACCGCGACACATGAGAGCCATGTCGGCTGGCGCTGAAAGCCCTTGCTATGGGGCCTACTGCACAAAAACGAAACTGGAGGCATCATGTACCTACGTCTGGGGCTCACTCCAACACTTTCAAGTCTGAAGCCTTGCCGATTTGTTATCATGTTCGCGTATTCATCCGCTATACAACAAGCTATAGTTTGTCAAAATCCATCCATGTTAAGGTACCTTTAGACCGCGACACATGAGAGCCATGTCGGCTGGCGCTGACAGCCCTTGCTATGGGGCCTACTGCACAAAAACGAAACTGGGGCCATCATGTACCTACATCTGGAGTTCACTCCAAAAGTGTCAAGTCTGAAGCCTTGCCGATTTGTCAGCTTGTTGGCCTATTCATCCGCTATACAACAAACTATAGTTTTTCAAAATCCATCCATGTTAAGGTACCTTTAGACCGCGACACATGAGAGCCATGTCGGCTGGCGCTGACAGCCCTTGCTATGGGGCCTACTGCACAAAAACGAAACTGGGGGCATCATGTACCTACGTCTGGGGCTCACTCCAACAGTTTCAAGTCTGAAGCCTTGCCGATTTGTCAGCTTGTTGGCCTATTCATCCGCTATACAACAAACTATAGTTTGTCAAAATCCATCCATGTTAAGGTACCTTTAGGAATGGGATCCGGAATGGGACCGTTCGAGAACCGGGCGAGCTCGGCCCGCCCAGTAAGCTGCCGCCCGCTTCGAACACTGTACCCGCCCGGTTACTCAAGCGTGACGCTCGGTTGCCTGCTGGAGTGGCCCTCTGGGTCACAACAATAGCCGTTATCAACGGATTAGTGGTTATTGTTCGAGGATTACAGCGCCCAACTCAGGTTGGGTTGGTGTGGAATTTTATTCTTTTCTATCTTCATAGAATGCAAGTATTTCATTTTTGCATGAAATCATTTAACAAATAAACTTGATAAAACTGCCTAATTTGCAAAGTTCTATATATGAACGATGGTTAAAAGCTAGATGATCAAGGTTTGAATGTTTTTTTCTTTGAATTTTTCGAAATACGATGTTCGATATCTATATTCTCGGAATTGATCAAATGTACGAAATACCTCATTCTGTATTAATTGAAATAAAGTATTCCCCATATGACGAACATGAATTGTTTTGCGTGTGGTAATAACGTGATGTTTTTGAATTTTAGACTACAACACCGCACTTGCCCCTTATTCACGTTAATGCATACGCAATTTAAACAGAAAAGTGTGATACCCGTTTGAGAATAGAAGCGGGCGGGCTTGACCCCCGATCGGTATGAAGTGGCCCACTCGGTAGCCCCGATCGGTATGAATACTGGGCACTCTTTTATTCAAGCGTGACGCTCGAGAAGCGGGTGGGAATGACCCACTCTGTAGCTCCCGATCGGTATGAACGCTCGGTTATTCAAGCGTGAGCTTGGTGGCTGGAGTGGCTCTCTTGGTCGCTATCAACGGATTAGTGGTTATTGTTCGAGGATTACAGCGCCCAACTCAGGTTGGGTTGGGGTGGAAGACACTGGCAATCATTATATTTTTTTGTGGAATTGTATTCTTTTTTAACTTCATAGAATGCAAGTGTTTTGTTTTTGCATGAAATCATTTGACAAATGAACTTGATACAACTGCCTAGTTTGCAAGGTCTGTATATGAACAATGGTGTGATTTTTTTCTTTGAATTTTTCGAAATACGTTGTTCGATATCTATATTCTCGGATTTGATCAAATGTACGAAATACCTCATTCTGTATTAATTGAAATAAAGTATTCCCCATATGACGAACATGAATTGTTTTGCGTGTGGTAATGATGTGATGTTGTTGAATTTTAGACTACGACACCGCACTTGCCCCTTATTCACGTTAATCCATACGCATTTTAAACAGAAAAGTCTGATACCCGTTTGAGAATAGAAGCGGGCGGGCTTGACCCCCGATCGGTATGAAGTGGCCCACTCGGTAGCCCCGATCGGTATGAATACTGGGCACTCTTTTATTCAAGCGTGACGCTCGAGAAGCGGGTGGGAATGACCCACTCTGTAGCTCCCGATCGGTATGAACACTTTAAATCCTGAAACCAGATTTGTATGTGTACATGTTTTGTTCACCCTGAGACTCATTTAAATTAATAGTTGGATTATTTTCTTCTAGCTATTCTAATTTTTATCTAGAAAATATGCAAGATAAGACATTGCAAAATTGTACGTGAACACGCACATTCTTTAATCAAACCACTGAGCTGTGAAAGCAACTTGTGAATGACTACTACATGGACCACGTTCCCGCCCGTCGTCCGTGTACGGGACCCGGTGTCATACGAAAATCGGACTCGTATGAAAATCGGACTCTTTGTCCCTTTTAGTGGTCAAAACCTCTCACGTGACCGGTCCGTCTCCTAATTGTCTATGCAAGGGCATGCGCAATACCCCCAATGAGCCCGTACTTCATACAACCTAAATTCATGCTACACTGGCGTCAAGCGAGCGCAGAGCAAACCTTCTTTGTCATTCATTGAACGGTCTCCCTCATGTCTTAATATCGAATACATACAGCGCAGCGGGGGATATCTAACCGAAGGAACAGCCCATGACGTGTACTGCTTTGTTTCAACGCGGGATTGGGTGTCAGACAGAAAGTGTGATACACGCTGTAAACATAATAGTCTGATACCCTTTCACTACACTTTGTGATAAACGCCTTTGGACTATCTGTTGGACGAAAAAAAAATAATTAATGCACGTAAATAGAACAAACTGGGGAATTCTGATCTTAATACTGAACAAAATACCAACCCCGTTTGCTTTAAAAGTCAGATTCAGAGATTCATCGGTGCAAGTCCATATACATTTGTATACATTTATAAGGGGAGAAAAACGTACCGCGTAACTAATGCTCACTGATCACTCAAGCTTTTCAATAGGCCTGTGAGGGCAACGGGTCACCAACAATAGCAGTCCACGGGAGGGATTACCGGCGGCGCGCCCTTTGATTTGCCGGGTCTTTGTTACCCAGCAGTGAGGATTATCGCCTTGCAAATTGCTTCTTTTGTTAGGTTCAGGAGAGGGCCCACCAGTCAGACTTGTACTTCGTTCTCTTAATCCGAGCTCGCCCACTTTGGAGAGGAGTCCCAATCCCTTTCTCGGAGTGGGCGAGGCTTAGCCCAGACCGTCTGGGAACCGGGCGGTAAGGGATCTAACGCCTTAGACCGCGACACATGAGAGCCATGTCGGCTGGCGCTGACAGCCCTTGCTATGGGGCCTACTGCACAAAAACGAAACTGGGGGCATCATGTACCTACGTCTGGGGCTCACTCCAACAGTTTCAAGTCTGAAGCCTTGCCGATTTGTCAGCTTGTTGGCCTATTCATCCGCTATACAACAAACTATAGTTTTTCAAAATCCATCCATGTTAAGGTACCTTTAGACCGCGACACATGAGAGCCATGTCGGCTGGCGCTGACAGCCCTTGCTATGGGGCCTACTGCACGAAAACGAAACTGGGGCCATCATCTACCTACATCTGGAGTTCACTCCAAAAGTGTCAAGTCTGAAGCCTTGCCGATTTGTCAGCTTGTTGGCCTATTCATCCGCTATACAACAAACTATAGTTTTTCAAAATCCATCCATGTTAAGGTACCTTTAGACCGCGACACATGAGAGCCATGTCGGGTGGGGCTGACAGCCCTTGCTATGGGGTCTACTGCACAAAAACGAAACTGGGGGCATCATGTACCTACGTCTGGGGCTCACTCCAAA
>CM057149.1:12579016-12612696 GCA_029964075.1 Patiria pectinifera | reverse complement strand
GTATTTTTGTCAAGTATTTTGCGTGATTTTTTGGAACTTTTGTGGTGAACTTTAAAAATGTAAACATTGAAAATGCTTCTGTAGTGGGACGCTAGTACGACAGACCAACATCCCAAGGTCAAAAAAGGAGTTCTAGCACCCCAGTTACTGCGACTAATTCCAATGAATGTGTACAACACTGTACATCAATGTACCTCAAACATATGTACCTCAAACAGCGGCCATACAGGTTTGTAAGTTAAGTTCACAACACCCAATACATGTACACTTGTGCATTCAGTACAGTGACACTCATTTCGGAAAGTGGTATAATTTGACTTTTAGTCACGATTGAACTGAGACTGGGAAGCAACTACTGTCTGTGCTTAATGGTTATACACAACATTTTGTTTTGTAAAGAAGACGAAATGCATGACAATACCTATGACAATACCCAGGAAGGAAGCCTTTTTTTCTTGCTGAATTTTTCAACCCAAGTCTCTTTCGCTTATGTGATGTAATGAGCTCAAGAAATGTATCAAGAACAGCAATATACGCATACTGGCGATTGTGTAGTGTAGGGCCCCTGTTTTTGATCAAATTAGAATCAAGAATGTTTTCATTCCTAAAAATGACATTGCCAACCCAGAGCAGACTTCTCTCAATGTAATGACATATTTTTGGTAATTTTGAACAGTTTCTTGGGGTAAAATGAAGATTTCCCTACACGGTTTATGGGCTGGTTGGTGCTGTGCAGCACAACTTCCGTGCTCAGGTACACATGGTACATCGTGCGGTGATTCCCATCTTTATTTTCGTGGGTGCATTTTGTCATCGTCATTTTATCCCCAAATATCCCTAAAAATAAAACCCTGCCCTTTATCTATGGCATACATGTATGTTTTTAATGTCACCAACTTGTTTGGCCATGGTTTGCAGTAGGTCAAATAATTCAAAAGTGGAGTTTGAAACGTAGACAAGCGTATCGCCCGCATACTGAAGCTCGCCATCTTTATTTGCACAAGTAGATGTTTATACACAGGTCATGCATGTGCAGACAGAGGAACGCTCACAATGCATGGGCACTGGACTTTATTACACCTCTATGTTCAAACACCCTATGTTCCGACTGCACATATTCCTATTCCTAACCCTAACCTAACCCTAACCCTAACAGGAGTAACACAATCTAGGTTGTCCGAACATAGGGGTGTCCAAACATAGAGCAGTCACCCACTGGACAGCTTGAGTTCACAAGGACGTTGTTCAATTAACAAGGGTTCACAGTTGCACATGAAGGTTTAGCAATGCATTTCGTGCGAGAAACTTCTGATTGTGCGTAAGTTTTGCCTGCAGTTCGGGACCTCCCACCAAATATGTCTCAATGTTTGAAGAAGAAATTCACTGAGACAGCTGGTCACTTACTCAAGCTATTGGTTTCCCTTCACACGATGGCCATTTTGTAATATTTCTCAAATCTCTCAATCGTTGCAGGTTTTTGGTGTCGCAGAAGAGGGCTTATTAACTTACAGTCAAGTAAGGTACTTCACAATAATTTGGTAGTTTTATTTTTTGATGTTTGCAAATATTGTATGTTACCTTTAAGTAAATACTATATTTACACAAAATTGACCAATTTTAAAACAAGAAATATTAAAGCAATACCAGAAAGTTATTATATATGATTTGTACGCATACCATGGACAGGCAGAATGCATTGGGGTTGAAGTCACTCCCAAGGGCCACTGCTACCCCACTCTCAATCATCTTCCTGACAGGGGGCGGAGTCAGTTTCAGTATGTAGGCGGTCGTGGGAAGAATCACAGCCACGCTTCCAGCCTGGGCCATTGCTGTAATCCCGGCGTCGCTGATCTCTTCAAGGTGGCTGATGGCTGTTGCCTTCAGGGCAGAACCCATCTGGTAGAAGGAGTTATTGGAACTTTGTTAATTAAATGGACAGTTCCACATTCCTGCCACCTTTGGTTTGTGTACAGTTTTTTGTCACAGTGTTAAGCCTGGTTCATACTTCATGCGAAAGCGAAAGCGAAGCGAAATTCGTGATGTCAACAATACATTCGAAGCACGTCCACCATTGTTGATGACATGTATTTCGCTTTGCATTTGCCGTCGCATGAAGTATATGAACCGGACTTCAGTGACTGAGTTTGGCTCGGTCACCTACCTAATAGTCATGACCTAATAAAAAGTCAAAGTGCACTGTTTGATTGACAGGTAAGAAGTCCAGAGCCAGTTGCATAGAGTGGTACATTGTGCACCACTAGCCATTAACTACAAAATGTGTGCACTGTACTATGAAGGATGAAAAGTGGACATCTGCTTTTCTGCTATCAGAATAGCAATAATAGGCCAACGCAATCCGTTTTCCCAAGATTTGTAAATTGTAGCCGTGCCAAGTGAGGTCACAGTTCACGCTTCATACGTACAGACTACAGTGCATGTAGAGCATGGGGTGAGTGTTCAGATGTCAGTGGCCAGACACCATCACGGCAACTGTTGACGAACGTCTTGACTAAGGCTATCTGAAAGCAGAAAAGCAAATGGCCACTTTTCGACCACCAAGTAATATCTGCTTTTCCAATATCTGAACACCAGTAAAGCAAAATACACAGTTGTTGTTAAAATGTTCAATGGGCTTTTCTGCTTTCTAAAATGAGATGACCACTTTTAGGCTGCCTGAGTAAAATACGTTTTTCAGGTGGGAGGAAAGCAGAAAATGGAAAAGTCGAAAAAGTGGACATCTGATTTTCTGTGACTTGAGCAAGAGAAAACCAGATGTCCACTTTTCGTCTGCCAACAAAATGAGGAACAGTAAAATCTGCTTTTCATGTACCAAAAAAGCTGAAAAGTAGAAAAAGGATTTTATTAAAATGTTAATTCTGCTTTTCTGGTCGCAGAAAGCAGAAACATAGAAAAAAATGGAACTTTTGAAGACATTTAATCTGCTTTTCTGCTATTCTGATAGCAGAAAAACAGATGTCCAGTTTTTGTCCTCTGTAACTGTACCTCAGCTGCACCCAAGTAAGTCAGCTCTTCACCGTGGAAATTGATTGACAGCCCCATCCGGAGTCCCGCCTCCAAGATTCGCCTGGTCTGCTCCACGTCAAATACGCCTTTCTCGCAGAAGACATCAATGTTATCAACTTGCACATCGCCGGATTGGATGAGGTTTTGGAGTTCTGGCAGCTGCTTGTTGATGACATTATCTGTGGCCTCATCTGAAGTCATTCCTCTGTACAAAAAAAAAAGGCAAAAAAATTAGGAAAAATATTTTGAACAAACTACATGTACATGTACAAAAGCAATGAATGTACCATTATGTATTTCAATTGACTTGGAATTCCAGTTTCTCAAACTTGATTATATTCATTAAGATTATTTAAGTCTTGAACTTAATCCCCATGGCATATAAGCCTCTGCACTGATGACATCACACTTTGTTTACACGTGTGCTTTCTTACGGGAGCCTGGTGGGGACGACGGTTTCGTAGCTCCATAGAATAGTGCACAAGTAAACAAAGTGTGACATCATCAGTAAAGAGATTTATTACTAGAATGTTTTCTGAATCCAGCAAAATCAATGATGGCTTTGTGAGTACGCAATATAGATATATTGAGCATGACGTGAGAAAATATGGCAGGTTGCTTAACTTTGGGGATATACATGTAGGCTGTTAACACTTTCAGTGCCACTGAAAGTCGTACATGTACGAGGTATATTTGTAAGTTCGACAGTGCCAACCTCGTACATGTACGAGGTAATGTTCGTACTTAAAATCACCAAACCTCGTACATGTACATGATGTATGAGGTGGAGTAAGCATGTTATCACAAAGGGGCGCTCTCGGTCTTTCTAATAATATCATTTTCATTCAGGTACGACCTGTATTTATTTGTTTCATTCGAGTTCTTGTGAGAGGGCGCAGCACTGCCACTCGTATTTTTTGCAAAAAGTGCGGAATTCCCCTATGTGGAGGACAGTGTTTCAGTGTTTCACTATGTATGTGACTACTATTGACTTTCCAATATACCAGGGATATGCCAGAGAGCAACAACAACAAATTTAGTGAATAAAACTTGTTTACTTTTTTTAAACAGAATTTTGAACAATTACAAAAAACGCTCGAAGTTGGGCACTTTAGGGTTAAACTTTTCAAATTTTGCAGGCACTGAAAGAGTTAAGTCAAAACCAGTTGAAAAGTTTGCATTGCAGAAAATTAGGCAATCAACCTGCAAAATTGGTGCATCAGAACCTGCACAGACACTGACAGTATTGTTTTGACTGATTTACTGACATTGCCTGATCCAATATGCCTGTCAGATTACGTGACTTGAACACAATTCTGAGGACCACTCACTTTGGCACAGAATGCGCCCCACAGAAGGTGCTGGAGATCTCAATGGGTAGTTCCCGTCTTGCCCTCTCCAAGACTCGAAGCATCTTCATCTCCGTAGCAGTCTCCAGGCCGTAACCGCTCTTGCACTCTACCAGCGTGGTGCCCGCCCGCAGCATGCCTTCCAGGCGGGGCCGCAGAAGATCATAGAGCTCCTCTTCCGAGGCGGAGCGAGTGTGCTCTACGGTATAGCCGATTCCCCCTCCAGCTTTGTGGACATCCATGTAGGAGGCACCTGCGAGCTAAA
This sequence comes from Patiria pectinifera, assembly GCA_029964075.1. Classification (NCBI taxonomy): domain Eukaryota; kingdom Metazoa; phylum Echinodermata; class Asteroidea; order Valvatida; family Asterinidae; genus Patiria; species Patiria pectinifera. The sequence continues at coordinate 12,608,058 of CM057149.1, read as the reverse complement.
ATTTGACCAGCCCACAAAAATTACATATACTTGTATCTGTATCCAAACTTGTGTGTATAATAATGCTATCAGAACTTGTAGGACCATTCATTTTCAATCACAGTCTTTTATTCACAAATATACATGTTAAGGTCAAAATCAACTACAGTGAACTGTGACAGAGTGGTTCATGTATCATTTGTGAACCCTCCCCCCCCCCAGTAAAAATGACCCTCCCCTTCCACGAGGCTGGCTACGGCCCTGACAAGGCATCGTTGCTAGCCACATTGTGTCCTCTCTTCAACATGCACATTATTAAGCCTACCTTCATAGCAAACTCATGGACTCTGTCCCCTGCCCACACAGGGTGTGTGTGACCGTCGACCAGTCCTGTAGAGTCAGAAATTAAACACAAATACATGTAGTGCATAATTAACACTCACTCCTTAGGAAGCATCCTGAATCCTTCAAAATCCAAGACTGTGCAGGAAACTGGCAAATGTTTTTGCCTATCAAGTGGCATTAAGACCATGCAAAGTAATAATGGGTGAGCTCTATAAAATGTCTAGTACATGTACTGTACGCTGGTATCGAGTTAAATTTTGAACAATCTTTTTATATTTTGGTAATCATAACCAGCTTTGTTACTCCTTGGCCTTTGGGGATATACATGTATAGACAATCATGTAAAATCCCACTTGAAATTCTCACAGAGAAATAAAGAAATGTTGGTATTAAATATACACCAGAACAGATGTATGTACCAGGGTTCAGCCTTAACTTTGTTTTTCACTAGCCAGCCAGGTTACTGAAACAGACTCTCACATTGAAACTTGCCCGCGGGCATTTTCACAAGGCCGCATGGTTTTCTTTTATATAGAGTTTCATAAACAACAATGTGCTTACATGTAATACGTGTATTCTGAGACAATCTTGTCCATGTTTTTAAACACTGAATTTAATGATTCCTTTCTACTTGTCATTTCATCTTTGCTGTAGCCCAATAAATTTTGACTCACCAGCCTGGCTATTTTGGAATAGTTTGACTAGCCTGCCAATGTTTCGACCAGCATTTGACTAGGGTTACTGCTGAAGTCGAACCCTGCCTGTTCTCTTACATGTACATTATGTAAGTACAAGAAATCTTGGATCATAGTATTGTCAATGCACATTTGTTTTTATTTTATTTTATTTTTTATTTTAATTTTCGGATAAATCATTCCAACCTTTTGCTTGAAAACAACAAGCCTAAACTCTACAAATAAGACCCCCCCCCCCCCAAATACTCGGTCTCTGGTCAGCGCACGTCGATTTTAATCATACCCGTCAAGTTTTTTTTTTCTTCAAATTAACACGGAAGCTACAACAGCGCCCCCTTAACCGCACCTCCTCAAATGTTTGTACCAAGGAGCATCAAGGAATGGGGAAATTGCACCAAGGCAAATGATGGAGGACACCAATGTATAATGAGGACACAAAAAAGCAAAATAGTACCCACCTTGTCTGTACGATTCAAGCTTGAAAAAAAAAAGCCAACCCCCCCCCCAAAAAAAACCACCACGTCGCCGCATCAGTTTTGGAACTTCAGTCTGACCAGAGACCGATTATTTTGTTTTTTGGCCTAACTGTGGAGTTACATTTTCAGCCACCAATGTAATGAATGCAATTTTGTAAATAAAATTTGAAAGCCAAATGAAACAGTCATTCTATCTGAATGTTTTCACATTGTGGTGTTTGCCGTTTGTCATGCATACTGTAGCTGTGTTCTAATGTAATGATGAATTTTTTTTGTTTAAAGTTCTGGACTCACCTGGCAGTACACACTTTCCCTTCACATCCAGAATGTTGTCGAAGGTTGCATCACTGTATTTCTTTTCCAGAGCAGAGCTGGATCCTATGTCTTCTATCATTCCATTCCTGGAAAAAAGGTTAAGAATGAATGGGAAGAGAAAAGAACAGTTGATGGGCACAATGTCACGGACCATCAACACTGTCTGAGGCACTTGTATTTTTACAAGTTGTCACAACATAGTAATCCAATTTCTCGGGGAACATGAGAATACACCCATCACATTTTGCGCGTGGATGCTGAGTGGGCATTAAGTAAATTTTAATCAATAGAGGGCGCTATAGAAAACTACGCATCCACGCAGCCAGGATGCGCAGATATAGAATGGAGTAGCCCTGTATTCTATCATTGTACATGTACCTTCTCAAAATATAGGAAGTGGATATTTTGCCGGAGACGGCAAACCTTTAGTAAACGTTAGTTTGCTGGATATGCACTGAACATACACAGTTACTGTTTTTTTGTACTTGAACATTTTCCGGCGACCAATTTTAGTCTGGCTCCATGCCAATATTATCGCTGTAACCTCGTATTCACAAGATGGGATTCAGACCATTTTATAATTTCGGACTATATTTCCCTTTTAACAAAAATCCTCCAGAGCCACAAATCTGAAAAAGAAAATGTAATACTCTGCAATAAAATGTTTGAGACATGTTAAAATAATAAAAGAAGAATATTCTTATTTATTTGGGGATGGGGAAAAAAACCTTAAAAATGTGGCGGAGATCGGGATCGAACCCGAGTCATCCCGCTCACCAAAGCCTTTGCTTAACCACTACACCAAACGTGCTACACAACTTTTGATGGGAATTTAATACATCTTATAATTCAGCCCTATCTTAAAGAGTACAGTGCCCTCTGTTGATATGGATTGCTGCCGGCAAACCTTTAGTAAACGTTAGTTTGCCGTCATTACCTCCGGCAAAATATCCACTATCCGAAATATACAGCTGAAGCTGAGCTGAAACTTCATCAGGTTATGTTCAGAACCCTTCTTTAGAGTTAGATCACTTTTGTTGCTTCAAAATCAAATGAACAATGCACAAATTACAAATTGAACAAACTGCACAAATGATGGACTAGTGTGGCCTTTATTTACGGAGGTAGTCCAGTAAACTGGCCACATTTATGGGGCTAATCTATATCATGCATTTTTACTATGTAGGGCAATGAATCAAATGAATAGAAACTCACAAATTAACAACAAGGCTGACACTGTCACCCTCCGTATCGGTCCCATCCGTTCCGGGCAACGGTTGTGGCATCACTGCGACCCGGCTCATTTCTTCGCCTCGTAGCACACGCTGATTACCATTACATACCACAGCAACTTGCTTGGCATTCTTCAAAAGGAGTTTGAACCTGTTGTTAGCACTCATCTTCGATTTCCCTCGTAAGCTGTTGTTATTCTATAATTCTGATTACTTCTTGACTAACTAGCTGCGGCCATGTACATATTGCCCACGTGTACAGCATAAACATTAGTGCGCGAATTTACGCGCGCCCTCAAGCGGCCAACAAGGGAAATGCTCGTTCGTTGCGTTGGGGCAAAATTTTCTGTGGACGGCCTGAGATTGATGATTAACCCATGCATGCATGGTGAAAGGCAAAATGTTGCGCTAACTCTGCATAAAAAAAGAGAATAATTCAATTTCTTCATACAGAAAATTGTTACCCTAATTTTTGTATGCAATGATATTTTGGCGTCAGAAAAAAAAGAGAAAAATAATAATGTTGCTCATCAGCGGCAATCAAACCTATGGCATTTACTGATCATCATCAGACATTGATCGACTGCAGCTTGCCCTCATGCTTTTGTCGGACACGATATGACGGACACGCCACACGTCCTGCTCCATCCTCATTCCTCAGTGTCTTGAGTTCATCTTAAGACGCGGCGCCTGCTGTTCTCCATCACGGGTCTTGACCATGGTCCATGCTTTTGTACGGGCGCCCTACAAATCGGGCCCGATTCTTAATCTAGTGGTATCCCAGCCGCATCCGTTTTTCCGGCCAAATTGATTTTTCTCTTTAAACATCTAATTAATCAATTGAAAAAAAACCTGCTGATCCTCATGAAAGACATGCAAGTTTGAGAAACTACGACCCCTCCCCCAATGTCCCACTAGTGCATTACTAGCACAGAGCGACCTCATAAATCACGTCTTTGTTTTCATGTCAGACGCATGAGCAACAACTGTTCTAATTATACTTTCATTAACTGAATTTTAATGTCACAACTTGTCCACTTAATTAATGGCGCTCTGTACAAACCTTTTCTTACAAAAGTTTGCACTGATCCTAGATGAACAGGAAAAGGCTGGATTGTTCTATATAGAGAATCCCTTTTTATTTCCTTGCTTCTCATTTCCGATCCGCCATAGCTTACACAAGGCACATTACGGGCACACTCTCGCAAAATGTAGTTCGGCAGCTTTCTATACAAAAATCTCGTTGGCTCGGGGTTTTGCGCGTAAACCTTATCAGTCAGCCGATCGCGCTCAATTGACTTCGGCCAAACCGCAAGTCCCATCATAATAAGCTAACCATGTTTAGGCCCCCCCCCCCCAAAAAGTCTCCGGTTTCTGGTATGGAGCTTGTCCAAAAAGTGGTGCGGCGACGCGGCTTGTTTTTTTTTACCCGACTTTTTTGCTTCAAATGTCGGCTGATGACTGCAAATGGTGGCCGACTAAACTTAGTGCAAATATATGGGAGTCCAGAGAGGCCACATAAAGCTTATTCTCTATCATAACCCCATCTAAAAACACGTTGAAATTGCGCAGCAGCAGGATTCCAGTCAAACCAGTGAGTTTGGCGGTTTTGAGACATCATCTTTCATTGAAAAAAAAAAACTTTTCTATTTTGCCGACGCGCATGGCTACGGCGACGCGCGCGCATACCAGAAACCGGAGACTTTTTTTGGGCCTAATCGGACCATTTTTTTCCAAGAGTGTGTCGTCTCTAATGGTGTATGACGTTTTAGGCGAACCGGATTAATGGACCGATCCAGTAAACCCATAGAGTTATATTATAAAAACCAGAGCGCGCATTCACTATACCGCACGCACAATATGCAAACGTGCCACCCTGTAGACCTCGCCGCCATTTTGTAAGTGGGCAAAAAAGTACTTGGATGTGCACACTTCAGGATTGACTGCAGTGCGTATCTTGTTGTTTTACTGTTTTTAGTTCCACCTATAAATCCCCGACGATGCCTTGTTTTACCGTGCTGTTTGCCTAACGTTATGTGTTGTGCGCATGTGCTTTGCCCACTTACAAAATGTCCTTGCCAGCAAGGGGTCACGTGATGAGTGTGCTCTCTAGTTTTTTTTTAATATGAGTAAACCCCGCCCACTGCGCACTGGGCAAATTAACACGTGCTCCTATCCAATGTCACACTGCATCGTTCCTGCCGCGCGCATCATCCGACATATAATTAGTCACGGCTGTGATTGGTCAGAACACCATGCACTGTTAAAAATGTCCGTAAATTTACGGACTCCGTAAAGTGAAATATTCCGTATTTTTGTCGTAATTTTACGGACTTTCCGTAAATGCAAATATTAATTACGCTAATTAGCGTGATTACAATCATCCACATCGGCCCAAACACCTACACATAATAAAGTAAATCTAAGTACATATTGTTGTTTCACCTACAACCGTGTTCACATGTCCAAACTCATAAGGGTCTGTTTATTTTACGGAATGAAAAAAAACATTCCGGAAATTTTGCTGCCAGCAAAAATATAGAGTTCCGTATTCCTGCAGCAAAATTTCCGGAAAAGTTTTTTCATTCTGTAAAATAAACAAACCCTTAACATGAGTTTGGAAATGTGTACACGGTTGTTGGTGAAATAACAATAGGCCTATGTACTTAGATATAATTTATTATGTGTAGGTGTTTTGGTAAATGTGGTTGATTGTAATCACGCTAATTGGCAATATTTGCATTTACGGAAAGTCCGTAAAATTACGGCAAAAATACGGAACATTTCACTTTACGGAGTCCGTAAATTTACGGACATTTTTAACAGTGTGGGGCGGTGCTTACTGGATCAGTCAATCATAGTCCACCCACACACCGTATACCTTTATTAGAAAAAAAAACTCCGTTTATTTCGTTGCATTCCCGATGATCATTATCGTACACCACCATACTATCGTGAATTTCATGTCGCGAGAAAAAAACGATGTTGTATAGAACTTTAATGTCTAGAAAAAAATTGCGATCATCGACAGTGTCGTGAAATAAATTATTTAGTACGTCTTAGTTGTCCCTAGTTCGGGCCCAGGGGCGGCGAAACCGGGGTGGCCCCCCCCCCCCCTTAGATTTTCCCAAGTGCCCCTCCTGCGGACATAAATGTGCCCCCTTGAGCATAAAATGTGCCGGCCCCCTCGAGATATATAAAAACAAAACTGACTCTAAAATCTCGGATAATTTGTTTTCCCAAAATGGTATAGCCTGAGAGTTCTGATATTAGCGGGGAATATAAAAACCCAAGCCCTAAAACCTCTACAATGGGCCTTGAAAATGGGCACATTATAAATTTCAACCGAAAATACGTCAAGCACCAAGCGTTGGAATTTTCAAGTCAGAATTTCTGTCTCTTAACATAGATGACATCATCGGGGGGCCCACTTTGTTGGGGAATGGATAGGTCGATACACAATTTGGTTGAGGACTGTGTTTACCGTGACTGTTAATTCCACAATAATAATTAATACACATTGGTTGATTGAACTGGTTACAGTGAACCGAGACAAAGATAACAGGGTGAACTGAAATAGACTAGAATAGAAATGGAACAGAATTGGAATTGAAACAGAATGAAACAGAATGAGATACTGCTGGTGGAGCAGCACTTAATACTGGTGGAAACAGGAAGTTTTGAGAATAAGAAATACTAAAGAATGGGGAAACTTAGTCATATCGTGGTTTCCTTGAGACTCAGAAAAAATGACTAGGAATGAGTAATATAGTTCCTTCAATCAATGATCTTAAAAGTAACTCGGTTTAGTGACCAAAGACTTGTGTGTGGGCAGTGAAGGTCATTTGCTCTGTATAAAAGTATAGGGACTACACATTGCATAGGTACTGTGTGGGTGTATGTCTAACAAGGAAAACAATGAGTAATGCATTCAAGAGAATTAATCATAAAAAGTTCAAAAGGAACATAGATAATTAAATCGTGATAATTAACTAAAAATTAAAACGAATTGATAATTGAGAATTGATAATCTCAAAACGCTACAACTTCATGTAAATATCTGCTCGGTCACCATGGCGTCCGCATATTACATCCCTACTGATGAGATTATGCATGCAGTATATTCAACCAGATACAGAACCAGAATAAAATGGCCGGTTTCGAAGAACGCTCCAATTTTTGTAAACTTGGTACCAGCCCAGCCCCCCCCCCCCCATCTGATTTTACGGAGGCCAAGTGTCCGGTGAAAAAAAACATGTCGACATCGAGTTCAGCACGGATGTGCCCCCCCCCCAAAAGCTTTATACGCTGCTACACCAACGGAATTGCCTTTTATTGAGCAAGTGCCCCGGTGATGCGACTGTAACCGGTCAGTTCAAAAATTTAACCCCCAAAAGTGGATGCAGTACATTGTGTTTTTGTCCTTCACAGATTTATTTAAACAGGCGATTGTTTCAACTCAAGTTGATCAGTATGAAACTGTGCCACCCCTCTAAGTAAGTCTCGTGACCAAAATGTAATCGCCCATCGGGATTACGTCATTAGCATTCTATCCGATTCTCATTTCTAACCCAGGCTTGTGCTGATTGCACATTATGCTAATAAAATGTTTAGAAGATTTCCACTCAGACTCCAGCCCTATTGTTACATTCATGCCTCGCTGATCACCATGGTACAGCGACGTAGCGTGCACGGGCTTTAGCTTAAGCTGTTGTTTCGGTGCTGGGCTAGGCCTTCATTACTGTCGTTGTGCTCCTCACGCTCACTGCATGCAACTCATTACACTGTTCAAAATTATCATTTTGGCTCTTTATAAAATTGTTTATTCTAATTGAACGTGCACATTGTGTCAAATTTATATTGTATTAACAAAGACATCGTTACCATTTACTCCGATCAACACCAAAAGGGGCAATGTCTTCAAGAATAGAAAGAGGTACGTTACATGTTTCTGATTAATGTACATTGTGTATAAGGTGCTCCTACAAAATCCAGGGCCACTTTAAGTAAGCGTAAGGCCTTTATTTGTGTATAAAGTATAACTTGGGGATAAGCAATAATAAGTGATTAGGGATTCGTCTCACGCGTGCAGTGACATTGTGTTCGCACGTAAAATATAAAATTTGAATAATATTTCGTCCTACACGTGCAGTGACATTGCGTTCGCACGTTTAATTTGCATAGAAATTCGACATAGCAGACGCGTGCAGTGACATTGCGTTCGCACGTTTGTAAATAAAATGGGGCGTGGCTATAGGCTCCGTTAATCCGAAGCAGTTCAGATATAAAGTTTTAGACTGCAAACAAGAAGCCACTGGCCGGCCAGGAATTGTTTTCTGGCTGAGCGGATAAATAACTTAATTTCAAGGCAGTAAAATGCTTTAATTGCTCTGGTAAAAGTAGAGAGTTTTGTCACCTGAAACAGAGAACTCCTTAAATTTCATTGGATGTTAAAAACAGTTTACATGGAAGATAAATTACAGCAGAATTAAGGTTGAACGAAAATGATTATTTTATTCAATAATAATGCAATGCCAATAGGAATTTGTCACGTGCAGTGACATTGTGTTCCCACGTGAGTTAATTTGCATAGGAATTTGATACGTGCAGTGTCATTGCGTTCGCACGTGGAACAGTTGAAGGGTAGCATTCCAGTGGAAATTTTTTTTTCTCAAATTGTTGTCCCTGAATAATTACACTCGCTAATTTACACCAGTATTTTCAATGATAAACCTGTGACAGTGTCTCCTTCATTGTCACATTTACTTGCAGGTTTTATGTAACTCCCTATCTGGAAAAGGTTAAAAGACGTTCTCCACCTCAGTCTCAGAAACTAAAAAATAAATTGAAACAATATAAAACCTAATCAACATTCTGGGCAAAACGTTGGTGCAATTGAAGCAAAAAATTAATTAGGTTTTTTTGTAGGTCAAGTTAGGAGGAGTGCAGACGCTGCAGGCGTGCATTATGCAGCATCCGCAAAGCAAAGCAGCTGCTGGATCTGTAGGAGTGTTAGGATAATGTTATAGGCATTTAAATTCGGCGAAATATTCTCATACGCGTTTAGAAACCTCTGCACCGCGTTCTATCGCTTTTCCGTTCGACAATAAGGCATATTCATACGTAATGTTCGGCAAACTCGTGTGGTTTTTTTTTTGGCTAGACCGGAGACGGTTTGGTACGAAGACCATGAAGGAACATGGGAGTTATTTTGGGTTTTTTTTTCATAATACTATTCACGTATGTGTTATTGTCACGTACGTAACGCACGCACGTACTTGAATATTATCACGTTCGTAGGTAATATTATCACGTAGGGCCCACGTGATAATTATTACGTACGTAGGGCCCACGTGATAATTATTAAGTACGTATACACAACGTATACTCGTTTAAGGATACACGTATTATCACTTGCATATGCAATACATGTACGTACGTAATATGTACTTATTTATCAGGTATGTACGCAATAATAATACTAATATTGCGTTAGTACGTAATATTATATTATCATGTACGTATGTAATAAATTAAATGTATCACGTACGTACGTTGTAATTGTCATGTGTATAGTAGTAGGCCCTAAATAAGAACAATATGTTCATCTCCTCTTGGTCTTCGTACCCACGTACCCGCGTATCCGCATATCCGCATATCCGCGTACCTGTAATCGCGCGATTTCGTGTACCATACTTCGAAGTGATAAAATCTAGGGAACTGTTTAGCAAAGTGCAATGAACAGTGTTAGGGAAAATGAAGCAAACGAAAATTAGGGAGCCAGCATAGCCCGCTGCGAGCATGCGCACATTGAGCCTGCACACAGTGCGATGGGGATTTTAGAAGTTTTCTTTAAAATAAATAAATATATAAATAAATAAAAATAACACTAACTTTATGCAAACGAAAATCAAAATCAGTCTAATGAAAAACACTGTCCCCCTTAACTTGAAAGTACTGGTGTATTTTATTTTTTCTCCGCTATTAAGAAACTTCACTCGCAAATTTATAGTCGATTTTGTAATTGATTGAGAGTCATTTTGTGATGTTTTATCGATCAACTGGAATGCTGCCCTCTATACAGACACTGGCTGGTACTTTGCTCAACTCAAAACAATAATTAAACAAAGTTAGTAAAACAACTACAGAAAATGGCAATGCCTGGTGCGTTGTCCACCAACGACGATATAATTTCTTTATAATTGTATAAAATGTTTAAGAGCAAACAAGATTCATAAAATCTAGGCCATCGGCAATTGACAGTGACCATGGTGCAGTGTCACTTGTAAGGGATACCCTCTTCGGTGCGTATTAGTAGCGCCGATTTCCAAGAGGCCCCTTCCTTCAGAACAACTTGAACATTAAAACTTAAACCATTTAACAAAAACACGGAAGGACGTTACTATCGTTAAGTTTAGCCATACAGAGAAAACTGTTGGTTAATAATTAACATGCGCACATTGAGCCTGCAGGCAGTGCGATGGGGAGTTTAAGAAGTTTTCTATATAAAAAAAGAAAAAAGAAAAAAAAAAGTGTAAAAATAACACTAACTTAATGCAAACGAAAATCTGTCTAATGAATGACACTGTCCCCCTAAACTTGAAAGTACTGGTGTATTTTATTTATTTTCGCTATTAAGAAACTTCACTCGCAAATTCCAAATCGCTTTTGTAATTGAGTGTCATTTTGTGATGTTTTATCGATCATCAACTGGAATGCTGCCCTCTATACGGACATTGGCTGGTACTTTCCCAACTCAAAACAATAAACAAAGTTAATAAAACAACTACAGGAAGTGGCAATGCCTGGTGCGTTGTCCACCAATGACGATATAATTTCTTTATAATTGTATAAAATGTTTAAGAGCAAACAAGATTCATTAAATCTAGGCCATCGGCAATTGACAGTGACCATGCCTGGTGCAATGTCACTTGTAAGGGATAACCCTCTTCGGTGCATATTAGCGCCGATTTCCAAGAGGCCCCTTCCTTCAGAACAACTTGAACATCAAAACTTAAACCATTTAACAGAAAAAAACGGAAGGACGTTACTACTTAAACAGCCATACAGAGAAAACTGTTGGTTAATAAATAACACTAATTCCTAAATGAGCTCTCTGTTAAGGTGACATATACGCTCCTATAGTAACACTGAAATGTCAAAAAATCTGGGATTAACAGCGTCTGTAAAAGCGCCGCATTGTCTATACTTCGCTAGTCTGTGAGCAGTGAGGGCACAGTTGACAGTTGACCATATTTTAATGATCGTAGTGAAATCAAAAGTCATAACTTTGGTTAATTATACTTTGCATAAATTTATATAAAAGACATTTTTATTCCGTGAAGAGCTTTTAAGCTCGGTTCATTATTAAGTATTTAAAGATAAACTTATCTGTGAGTAAAAAAAATGCTTACAGAGTGAATGACTTTTGGGGGAAAAAACTCAAAAGTAGATTGTATTTTGTTTCATTGTAAATGTTGCATGTTTGATTTTTTGCCTTTGTGTGCATTGCTCTCTGTGTGGTGTGATTTTTTTAAATGGTTTCCGTCTGTTGTCTCTGACAATAGACACAAATAAATGTTTTTAAATCAAATCGATCGTTGCGGCTACGAAAATATCAAATCGGCAAAATTTCAAAATATCAAATCGGCAAAAAATCAAATCGGCAAAATATCAAAATATCAAATCGGCAAAATATCAAAATATCAAATCGGCAAAAATCAAATCGGCAAAATATCAAATTATCAAATCGGCAAATATCAAATCGCCAAAATATCAAAATCAGCAAAATCGAAGCAAATGTTGAAAGGAATAATATTTGAAATCAGTGTTATTTTCTCTCAACTGCAATACGTCGGGTAAAAAATGTTACGATTTGAAGCGGCAAGCCTCAAATTGACGAAAATACGAAATAAACTTTAAAATGTTAGGCAGTATTGGAATAAATAACACCTGAAATAAGTGTTATTTTTTACCTTTACTGCAATACCTACCCGGATATTTACTTGACTACGCGTATGACGAAAACTGAAAACAAAATTCAAATCGGTCCAAAATAAATTGTAGCAAAAATCACATCGTAAGCGATTTTTTTTTCCGAAAAAAAAATAAAAATCACCCCGCTTTCTACGTGTAGGCCTACACGCTAGAAAAATGATGAAAATATCGCGAGGAAAACATCAGTCGGAAAGCGAATTTTGGCAAACGGTGGGAAAATGACGGCAGCAAAAGAAAATGAAATTGACGAAATTACGAGGAAAATACCACCATTATGAACAAAATATCGGTTTAGAAAATGACTGATTTTCAGTTATATACAGCGGCATTTCAAAAACATCAAAATTGTTGGCATTGTCGAGAAGTGCCTTCAAAAAGACCTAATTGCCCCCCCCCCAACCAAAAATAGTACATTGTGAAAGGGTACAACTTATTGGCGACCTACCATTATCGGCGTCGGCACATGTTTGTGTGCGTTATGACAAAAAAGATCATGTCTGTTTTTAAAAGTAAATAGTGGAAACATGGGTAGAATCGTTTAGTTTCTATAACAAGTGGCCTTATTACAGGTAGGCCTAGACATAATGCTTTGGAATGTTCACTTCAGTAACAAATGGGCTAGGCCCAGTGTTTTCGTACCACTGTCCACTTAGGAAAGAGTTGCAGCTTCCATCAAAGAAACTGATGATCTAAAAGTTGAGACTGCATGGATGAGCTAGGCTGCTTTGTCTGGACGAAAATCAACCCTCCAAGGCTCCAACAGCCTCATCACACAGAAACTCGAGGAACCGGAAGCAGGGAGGAGGACCGACAGATGAACGGATGACCTGCTTGCTGGGCTTCCCATTACTGATTATTAGGTTAGTTTACATGTAGGCCTCCTCTTAACAGGAACAATCAAGTCACAGAACTAATTTAAATGAGCGATCTGACTCTGTTATTATGTTCGTCCACAAACGAGTTCTGGTAGCAGGGCTTTGCCTTGTGGGGTTAATTCAATGCTTTCTTTCCCCTTTCGAGCCCTGGCACGAATACAGCTCAATAATTCAAATGTTTCTATTCGTTATTTGAATCCTTTCAGCAAAGTGAGGACCACTGACTGATGAGGGAATTGCTCTACTGAGATGAGGATGAGCCTGCCTCAAGACATCGTCAGGGCTCCGACAGCCTCATCAAACAGAAACTCGAGGAACCGGAAGCAGGGAGGAGGACCGACAGATGAACGGATGACCTGCTTGCTGGGCTTCCCATTACTGATTATTAGGTTAGTTTACATGTAGGCCTCCTCTTAACAGGAACAATCAAGTCACAGAACTAATTTAAATGAGCGATCTGACTCTGTTATTATGTTCGTCCACAAACGAGTTCTGGTAGCAGGGCTTTGCCTTGTGGGGTTAATTCAATGCTTTCTTTCCCCTTTCGAGCCCTGGCATAAATACAGCTCAATAATTCAAATGTTTCTATTCGTTATTTGAATCCTTTCAGCAAAGTGAGGACCACTGACTGATGAGGGAATTGCTCTACTGAGATGAGGATGAGCCTGCCTCAAGACATCGTCAGGGCTCCGACAGCCTCATCAAACAGAAACTCGAGGAACCGGAAGCAGGGAGGAGGACCGACAGATGAACGGATGACCTGCTTGCTGGGCTTCCCATTACTGATTATTAGGTTAGTTTACATGTAGGCCTCCTCTTAACAGGAACAATCAAGTCACAGAACTAATTTAAATGGGCGATCTGACTCTGTTATTATGTTCGTCCACAAACGAGTTCTGGTAGCAGGGCTTTGCCTTGTGGGGTTAATTCAATGCTTTCTTTCCCCTTTCGAGCCCTGGCACGAATACTGCTCAATAATTCAAATGTTTCCTTTCGTTATTTGAATATTTTCAGCAAAGTTAGGACCACTGACTGATGAGGGAATTGCTCTACTGAGATGAGGATGAGCCTGCCTCAAGACATCGTCAGGGCTCCGACAGCCTCATCAAACAGAAACTCGAGGAACCGGAAGCAGGGAGGAGGACCGACAGATGAACAGATGACCTGCTTGCTGGGCTTCCCATTACTAATTCTTGAGGTTAGTTTTTAGTTACATGTACCTAAAGAATAAGCAGAAACAAGTAATCAAAATTGGTTGCTTTTCCGGGGGCAAGCGCCCCCAGCTCGCGACGTCCATGAACTTAAGTATAATCAACAAAGCGATATGGAAAATGGCTGTATAAGACATGCGACATATTTACTATCGCATGCGACATTTCTTCGTGTTTTTGTAAAGGTTTGAACTTAATCTACATCATTTATGTGAGTCCGATTTGGAAAGATCGGCAGGGATACATGTTTTCATCAAGTATATATTTCTCCTTTGAGTTACTCATTTGGTTGACCTTTGATAAAGTATAAGGCCGACATTGCTGTTTTATTGAAGGGGAAAACACGAAAACCATAACGAAAAAAGCGTTGCAGTAGTTAAAAAGATCGGTCTAATATAGACTTTCACGATCAAATCTTCGTGGGTTACGAGTATACCGTACTTATTAACGTACATTTCAAAAGAAAGCATTTCAAAATATGTCATCTTAATGTCACGTGAATTTCTTTTAATGGTTGTTTACAGTGTGCGAGTTATATGCAGTTTTCAAAGCAACCTGCCATTATCTACGAAAACCCATTAGCGCCACTGCAAGTATATATGTTTCGGATTATTTAATTCGTTATTACGGATTATTAATTCGTTATTACGGATTATTAATTCGTTATTACGGATTATTAATTCGTTCTTACGGATTATTAATTCGTTCTTACGGATTATTAATTCGTTATTACGGATTATTAATTCGTTATTACGGATTATTAATTCGTTATTACGAATTACTCATACGTTCTGAGTCATTACTCGGCATGTATGGCACAGGAGTGCAAACGTTGTATGCAAAGATAGCGCCGCCTATCGGCGTTATATGAATAGGCCCCTGGTCACTTGCTCTCCACGTGTGAGAACATCAGACTTAATTCGTAATAACGAATTAAATAATCCTTAATAACGAATTAAATAATCCGTTATAACGAATTAGTAGTCCGTAATAACGAATTAAATAATCCGTAATAACGAATTAAATAATCCGTTATAACGAATTAGTAGTCCGTAATAACGAATTAAATAATCCGTAATAACGAATTAATAATCCGTAATAACGAATTTATAATCCGTAATAACGAATTAAATAATCCGTTATAACGAATTAGCAATCCGTAATAACGAATTAAATAATCCGTAATAACGAATTAAATAATCCGTAATAACGATTAAATAATCCGTAATAACGAACTAAATAATCCGTAATAACGAATTAAATAATCCGTAATAACGAATTAATAATCTGTAATAACGAATTAATAATCCGTAATAACGAATTAAATAATCCGCAACATATATACTTGCAGTGGCGCTAATGGGCTTTCGTAATTATTAGCGTCGGCACATTATGACAAAGTAATCGTGTCTGTTTTAAAGAGGAAATAATGGAAACATGGGTAGAATCGTTTGGTTTCCATTGGGTCCTATCCATGGCCTGGTTATAGGTAGGCTTAGACATAATTATATTGGCTATATTTGCAATGTTTCACTTCAGTCACAAGTGGGCTAGGCCCAGTGTTTTCGTAACCCTGTCCACTTAGGAAAGAGTTGCAGCTTTCATCAAAGAAACTGATGATCTAAAAGTTCAAGACTGCATGGATGAGCTAGGCTGCTTTGTCTGGACGAAAATGAACCCTCCAAGGCTCCAACAGCCTCAATACACAGAAACTCGAGGAACTGGAAGCAGGAAGGAGGACCGACAGATGAACGGATGACCTGCTTGGTGGGCTACCCATTACTGATTCTTGAAGTTAGTTTACATGTAGGCTTCCTCTTAGTCACAGAACTCAAAATTGGTGATTGGCGCTTTTCTGTGTTCTTCCACAACGAGTGCTGGTATAGCGTTGTGTTGCTTTGTGGGGTAAAAATCGAAGTTTTCTTTCTCCTTGCACGTATTTCTTAATAATATTTCAGATTTTTTTCCCCGTCATTTAAATCCTTGTAGAGAAATGAAGACCACTGACTGATGAGGGAATTGTCTTACTGAGATGAGGATGAGCCTGCCTCAAGCCATCGTAAGCTGGGAGGACCGACGATGGACTGACACCGCCAGCTGGCCTTGCCATTACTGATTCTTGAGGTGAGTTTACGTTGAAAACGCAAAAAGACCAGGGTATGAGGATTATAATTTGTTATTCCTCTGATTGTAGTTTGTCCCTCCTACAAAATCCACAGTGCTTGATTTCCTAATATATGTTTTTTTTAATTTGCTTGCTTATTTTGTCATGTTTAGGACATGAGGACCACCAAGCTTGGACGAGACTGGACAATGACGAAGCTGTTCTACTGGACAAGGATGCCCTCGTCGGAAACTTGAGTTAAAAAACTAGCTTGCACAATATGACATGATAAATCACACTGCATAATGCAACGTCATTAATGTTATACACTAAAGCAACAACACTGAAATAAAATGAAAAGTAATTTTGATTTCATTAAATTATTTATGCCTCTAAAATAATCTTAAACCGGATACTGCAACAGACAGTTAACAATGGACAATAATGGAAACTTGCTGAAAAATTATTGTAAGGGTAATAGTTTGTCACTGGCTTTTTAGCAGTGACATGTTTGGGAGAAGGGATGTTCCTTTGATCTCTCCTGGGTCATCCAAAATTATTGCATCAATAAGTTAATAATTTCATACTCCTTACCTTTAATGCATTCAATTGGGTCTTCTCGGTAAATTATAAACGAGGTCTCGCCTAAGTCTTTCTGTTTGCTTTTTGTTCAGTTGAAAATGGAGAATTTTGCTCTATAAATTTAATTTGATATTGAAAGTGCATTTTTAAGAAAACCAATTTAAGTCATGAGTTTTGAAAGATTTCACAAAGGATTATTTTATTTTATTGTTTAAAAACTGAAGAAATGTAACAAACTTTATTTAAATTTAACGTCTTTAACAAGACGTCGGTTTAACTAAGACGTGACTTTCTTTCCATTGTATATTTATTAGAAAACGCAAGAACGTTTAATTTTTAGGAAAATTTAAAGAATAAACTGTTCAGGAACTTCTATCCACTAAAATGCATTGCAACAGGTATAAGTGACACTCAAATTACATTTGTGTTTGTCCTTTTGTGATTTATTTCATTGCACTTTTTTTTACTTGTTATATTTTTTTACTTCGTATGCACAATTGTTTTTCTTGGTGGTTTTGCACGTCTTTTCATTTTCTTATTAATAATTAACTAACCTCACTAAAGGATAAACGCAATATATATCGAGTGTTGAACTTGCCTCACATCAAATATTTTTTTCACATAATAGCTAAATTAGACAAAATGTAGTCCTGAAATGTTTCAAAATAATCTAGGATTTTTTTTTGGGGGGGGGGGCATTCGCAGTTTTATCTTCCCTTTTTAAAATCTTATTCACATAATGGCGAAATACAAAAACCTGGCTTTACCGTGCACATTCATGTAGTCGTTGCTTATGTAATAATCATCTATGATATTATAAAGTTATTAATTTTTCAAATTTATTGGCCTTCTGCCCAACGGTTTTCCTCATTTTGAATCTTTTGTATTTGTATGAATTGGTTTAAATATTTGTATGTCAATAAGACTAAGGAATTAAACAAAATAAATAAAACTTAAAAGATGTGAGACACTTGATATCCTCGGAAGGTTGTCAGTATTTGGCCTATTTTTGTTTTAGTTGTTGGCGGGGGAGGTCAAGCTACTACAAAAGTAACAAAACCCAGCTGAAATGATGCTTTATTAGTGGCGCAATAAAACCGACAGCGGGCGCAATAATTTTGATTAGGGTTTCAAAAATTTACGCAAGTCGTTAATTTGCATAAAAAGTGCCCCACAATTTTGTGTAAAAAACGAGACCGTCTAGTTTAAAAATCGGTGGAATCGTGCGAATATAGCCGAGGATCATCTCCCTAGCTTTTGGGCCATTATCTATGAGCAGATTTGATAATATTAGGGTCCAAAATGGGTCCTTTTTGCACGAGAAAATGTAGGGATGCCATTGGTAACTTTGGCAGTATGCGGGCTCAGCATTATCGGCAGGCTTCAACCCCATTACGGACACACTCTCGCAAAATGTGGTCGGCAGCCTTCTATACAAAAACCATGTTGGATCGGGGTTTTGTGCGTAAACCTTATCAGTCAGCCGATCACGCTAAATTGACTTCGGCCAAACCGCAAGTCCCATCATAAGGAATTAGTTAACTAGACCACTTTTCCAAGAGTGTGTCTCTAATGCGATTCGATGATAAAACGGTACTCAAGACAATAAATTCACAGAAAATTATGAAATAAAGAAAGTCTCATTTAACAGCATATGTGGTGATAATATACACCGAAACTTACAGATCACTACATAAATTACTATGTATCTGAGGGGCGCTAATCCACGGCTTTCGTTAGCGACGCTCCTGTGACTTTGCCGAGTGCTCAGATGATCCAACTTGACGATTTTGGTTCCCGTTTGGTTCCCCGTCCAATGATCTGCTGGGTCCTATTCCGGGTCCAACTTAGCCAGGACTTCACGACTGGCACCTTAAGACTGAAGTCTGGGGTATTAGCCCCCCCCCCCCTCCCCCCTAAAAAAATAGTCGGTCTCTGGTCGGACCAAAGTTCCGGAACTGATGCGGCGACGCGTTTTTTTCTTTTTGGCTTTTTTTTCAAGCTTGGATTGTACAGACAAGGTCGACACTATTTTGCTTTTTTGTGTCCTCATAACCATTGGTGTCCTCCATCGTTTGCCTTAAGTTGGTGCCCTCCATCATTTGCCTTGATGCAATTTCCCCATTCCTTGGTGCTCCTTGGTACAAACATTTGTGAGGTGGTGCGGCAATGGAGATCGCTGTTGTAGCTACCGCGGAAAATTTGAAGAATAAAAAAGCTTGACGCGCGTGATTCAAATCGACGCGCGCGCTGACCAGAGACCGACTATTTTTTTGGCCTTATAGTAGGGAAGCGAACCGGGTCAGTTCCCCTAGCGAAATCTGAAACGGGAGATGTGAAAAGACTCAAAGGTGGTGACTGATATAAATGAACAATCTGCCAGCAGTAAGAAAGATCACTTGTCACCACCTTAACATCTTATTTCGCTCTGAGGCATCAATGAAATAGATTGGCTATACACGCATATTCAATAATTATAAATAGGAGGGCCCAACTATTACAAAGGGGCCCGACACTAATATCGATTATCCGCCCTCAAACCATGTTGTTTTGTGTAATTATTAGTTTCCCCTCGGTACTGGAAGTTGACAAACTACAGTTCCCTCGACGAACTTCCGATACCCCGGGGAGCCTAAAATCGACTATCCACCCTCCAACCATGTTATATTATTGTATATCTGTTTAATCAATAGTTCCCTGTTTGGAGGAAAAGTACCTCCATCTTAAAGTGGAATTTTTCTTCAGAATTTTTGTCATCAGCTGCAGCAATGAATTTCCTCGCATTGTTTTGTGGATTGTGTACATAGTAGCCACTCCATATCACGAACATCGGTATGCACTGACTGTTACAACGAGTTACATTTTAATTTTACAGCAAATCACTAAAATGTACATGAAGTGCCCAGACTTCCCCAGAGTGTTGTCGGAGCAACAACGCCCTCACGTGCCAGTAAATATCTTGAATATAATAGAATGCTTACTTGGCGCCCGCGAATCGCGGGCGATGATAGGTACAATGATCTACGCGAAATGAATATGCTTGATGAGACGAGAGAACCAAGCAGTGTAAAATGTCAAGTTCATGCGCTGTTTCAGCTTGTAAAAACAAATGGCAGGCCGAAGATTGTTTTACCTTTAAAATGCTTCCACTGTTAAACAAAGATTTGTAGCGGCATTAAACGTTCAATTAAAGGGCTCATGACATGAATCTTAATGGGGAACATATTTTGTGCAACATTCTACTCCTAAATGTATGAAAATTATATTCCTGGGGGGGGGTAATTTTATTGAAAAGTGCATCTTTTTTAAGCTTTACGATTTGCTTTAAAATTAAGCTTTAAAATGCTTTTCCTGACAAATGAGGGCACCGTTGGTGCGATGTCATTTCCGGAAGACACTGTTCACTTCAGGGGTTTTCTATTCAAATTGTGAGGCCAACATTTGCTCACTAAAATCATTTGAGAGAAAACTTTACTCATTGGCTAACTGCCATGTACCGACACAACAACAAATCACCACTTCAAGAAAATATACAACAAAACATCAACGGTTCTGGAAACTTTTGATGATGAAATAAGACAGCGCAGAGTGACCTGCTGACCTGGGCCCCAGGTTACCGAATTTTTTGAATAAACTTTTTTGTTTTAGGGCCAATAACGTTCACCTCCTATCTAATCCTCATTCAACCCTTGCCAGATCAGCTGGTTCAATGAACTTTGCCGCCAGGGCTACACCCAGGCCGTGTAGACAAACTTTCGACCAGGCCTCCTGCCAAGTCTCATTGAAACATCAACAAAGACCTTTAACTTGACACAGCCATCTCTCTTATAACTGCATACCACAGCCGCCAGTCAATAATCTTTCCGGCGCACTGTCTGGCAACTGTCTGGACACTGTCTGGCACGTGGCTTTTTGTTGTATTGCTATGAATAGGGTCTTGCGTAGTGCGGGAAAACACCTGCTGCCCAAAGGGCAGCAGTTGACGAGTTGTTGCAAAGTTTTTTTGTAAACGCTGCGCAGGGTTAAGTAATGAAAATAATGAGACAGTCCTTTTCAGTTGAACTTGATAGAAGTGCATATTTTGCCAATGAAGGCGCTATTGAGATAACGTCACTGTAGGCACACGCTCAACAACATTTCAGGGATTCATAAAATACTGACATGACCTCACGATGTATCTCATTGAAAATGTAATTTTATTTAGTTTGTTAATCGATAAATTAACAAAGAAAGACCAAAAGAAGAGAAACAAAATTGACCCGAGCGAAATACAAAAAGTACAACATTTGTTGTACAAACAGCCGAACACTGAAGCTTCTACCTGTGACGACACCCATTTGCGTTACTATGGGGAATTTAGGAAAGGCAAACATTAGATTTTTGTAATGCTTTGAGTATCCCCTCAATTAAAGGAATGAGCCCCCAAGGCCCCCCCCCCTCGCAAATTGAACACTGATTGCGCCACTGATGACACCACTGTTTTGCTCATAAATGTGGGGAATTTATATTAGCACCAAATAAAGACATGAATCACAACATTATCTGACATTATGACGATTAAAAGCATATGATTTTAAGCATGGTCGAAGCATTCAACTTAGACAACTTTGGCCATTCAACATTTCTCATGAGCCTAGCTTTATTGCACTTTGCCGACAATTTTGCGAACAGTAAAACGCGATTTTGCCGACTAGACGCTGATGAAGTTTGCGTGACGTTAAAATTGATTAGACTTTCATATCAAGTTGATTTCCGGGTCCACTCGATCCTTTCCATTTGCATATAATATACATCATTGCGCATGTATATGAGGAATGTGCAATGAATATAGATAGCATTGATATGGACTTACCATATTTGTTCTTGTTTACTCATTCCATCAAGATGGTAAAAAGTGGAAACAGGTCACGATGGGACCATTTTTGATAGAGCACTGTCCGAAAATATGATTTGTATCTTTTTTTTTCAACAAATAAGCTTCAAAAATAACAGATTAGGAGCTGGAAGGCAAAAATACCAGATGTGCAACTTAAGAGCACAATTTTCGGATGTCCCAAGGTATCCTACAACAGAAATTAATATTGCGATTAATGACACAATTTTGCGATTATATGGCCTTATCCCTGGGACTATGAGGATAACTGGTGCTCTGGCCCACCTCTGCAGGGACTGGACACCAACGATGCGGCACGTTACCAATCAAACCAGCCTGACGCAGGAGAGCTGGAACGACACGTCACAATACTTGAGCGCTTATGTGTTACACCAAAAACGGCGCATTTATAGCGTTTATTTACTGTTTCTTCGCCGTTTTCGGTGCTATTGAATACAATTGTTTTGGGGAAGTTCGAAAAGAGCCTCAAAATCCTCCTTTCCTTGTGTTTCTCACCACGAAAAGAGTTGGATGATTTACCCCCGGTCAAAAAATGTGTGTGTTGGAATATATCACCCATCCGCCATGGATTTACATCGCTGGTCATCAGTACCTCTTGGGCCTGCATGTTTGTCTCGTCATCAGTACTTTCTTTCTTCAACCACTCAACATACCGCTTGATCTCCATGTCTTACTTTAATCACTGAAATTGTACAAAACGAGTAAAAGAAATCTCATCATCAACCTTTCAATTTATTGCATCACAAAATTCAAGGCATTTCATTACTACAGTCGGGTTTTTGTTTGTGGTCAACCGGTTAAGGAATTTTGCATAATCCTCGGCGCCCGAATCCTCTAAAAATATTTCTTTGTTATAGTATTTGACCCAATGGAATGGGCGCGTGAATGCTTTGGGATTTGAGAGGCAATGCAGCATGAAGGCATTGCCGTCGAGTTCTCCGTAAGCTGACCCACCACAAAGCGGCAGTTCGCTGAGATCGTTGGAGGGCCGAAATAGTATTTAATTCTACGTGGACAAGAATGTTTCAATTTTCTTTTGATTTATTAAGGTTCTGATTTATTATTTATTTAGTTATTTATTTATTTATTCATCAACTTGATCGTTCACGGTTTTACTTTTGCCCGTGCAGAAGTAGTTCGGACCCTGTCGGTGATTTAATTCTCAATTGCGGGACTTGATCTTTCAACTATGGTGGCAGTCATTGTGCAGCTAGTAGTAGTGCGTGCACGAGTCCAGACAAACCCCTGTGATTACCGTCAAATCTACTAGCCACTCCTCACTTGCTGCGACCATCATCATCATCAGTCTCCAAATCCAGCTATGGGACGTTGAGCCACCCACGCCAACCGATCAGTCGAGACGAGCCACAGGCCAGGGGCTGACAGAGCATGGTCAGCCTCAAATTGTCGCACCCAGGTATTTCGGGGTCGGCCGCGTGGTCGTGACCAACCAGGATCGAACTGCGACCGAACCGGGGGAATTCAGAGGTATAGCATATTGCCTATTATTTTATCCCGAATATATGGGTTTGCCTGCAGGTTATAAGCCCCAATCACTAATGGTTTGCATGACAATAGATTATTGGAAATGAAGACATTGAGCAGATCTATCGTGAATCGAAAGGACTGAACATCGCGCATCTCTTTGCATATACTTTTATTCCGAATGTGTTCTCAAGTTATATGACTTTTTTTGTTTTGTACAGATAATAAATACTTAATAATACTTGGTGGAGTTAAAAGATCCATATGGACTTCTTAAGCTATGCAGCGAAATGGATTTGAAAATATAACAAATTACTAACACGGTTGTAAGTCAATTCTAGTTTTCTGCAGGTTGGACGTTCCACCGCATAGCCATCCTTAAAATATGTAGCGATGTGGCGAGTAAAGCCGACTGCGGCAAGATGTTTGTGCATGCGTATGTCGAATTTCTGATATTTTGTTGACGTATATTATACTCACATTTTCTCTTTGTAAATAACATAATTGTAACGTGGAAAAGAAATGACATCGAGGGCCTATCTTACACTTGAGTATGTGGAGGCCCAGAGATAGGCACGGGGCATTTCCATTACAGGGCGTCCTGAAAAAAAGTGCATGTAAACCCCTCCATTTTTGCTAATTTACAACCAAATATTTAAAACTAAACTGCGGATGTTTACACCATCTTCAAGGTAATAGATTTAGCTTGAGAATACCGTTTATTTAATTGAGGTTGCTTTTGTAAATCCAAAGATATGTTTGAATAACGGCAAAGCCAAGAAACCCATTTTGTGCCACTTTCTGTGAAGCAGTTAAAATCAGTATAGTCCTAGTCTAAAACCAAATCACTTTACTGTTAGCAAAGTGTGCAATATTTATTATTTTTTTTAATTGAACTCCTTCATTGAAGTTTTAAAGAAGCGAACCTGTCTGTACTATTCCATTGTTTCAACATAACAACAAAACGCTACTGTCGTGTGAATGGAATGTTTGTCTTGCACTCATAGGGATAATCTTATTAAAAGAGCCATACTGGCATTGTCTGATCTTTGAAGCACTCGCTTCCTAAAACTAAAAGTGTCACAAAATATTTTTTTTTGGCTCTGCGGTTATTCAAACATATCTCTTGATTTACAAAAGCAATCTTAATTAAACAAACGGTATTATCAAGCTATATCTGTAACCTTGAAGATCTCAGTGTTAACATTTGCAGTAAATTCCGGTTGTAAATTGGCGAAAATGGCGCGGTTTACATATATTTTCAGGACACCCTGCATAACTCGCGTTACATTTATTAGGGGTTTTCCGGCAACTTTGTACTGTTTTTCTGTAAAGTCAAAGTGGTTAGTGCGGATTATCCCCGCAGAATATCCCTTGAAATTAAGTGACTAAACTATAATAATAAAGGCAAACAAAATAAACGTCTGTTGGTTTGGCAGTAGTTTTTGTTTTATCGGTAACACACGTTACACCCAATGGACATGGACAAAACAATGAAGTTTGAAATTTTTGAACGGATATTATTATTTTATGCTGTTCAAAATAACACTCGGAGAAAAAGCAAATGACCGTTTGATCGTTTTTTATTGAAAGCTTGGATCTTGAAGGGCATTACGACGGGTTGCTCAAGTTTCCGGTGAGTAAAACCTTGGACGCCACAACGGCTGACAAAACCAGATGGGATTTCTGCCACCTCAACTGCTAAAGGAGTTCTTCAAAAATGGCGGGCTTGTGTCGGTGCGTGTACTTATTGAACACCTTGACATATGCTATCGTATTTTTAGCAACACTTTACTGGATTATCATTTACGGACTTCATCTCAATGCAAATGAAGCACAGTCCTTACACCTAATCAATTGTCCTTTTATTTTTTCGATATAACATGTAAAGGTAACATTCGCACCCAGACCCCTAAGCATAAAATAAAACCTGCTGTTATCATGTCGTTGTTCTCTGTTGTACTTTATTTATTAAATGGGTACAGAAACAAATATAGTGTAATTTTACATATGTTTGGGTCAATTTTGTGAGTAAAAGTTAACACATTGATACTAGATATTCGCGGTGTAAGTTGTAGTCGAGGACATAAGATTGCCGAGTACCATGCACGTCCGAGTACTTTGCAAACCGTATACAAGGACAGTTCTCCGAGTACTAATACTTGTATCTCCGAGTACGTGAACGAGTCCGAGTACCTGTACTTACGAGTCCGTGTACGAGTACTAGTCCGAGTACATTGTGCTTGAAGCCGAACATTATGAGTTAATCACATTAGCTATAAACAACGGATCGTTTATGAAAGCATTTTGTCAATTTGAAATAATTAAAGTGTTTTCCAAGGAAACGCTACCAGCTGACATCAGGGGCGCACCAAAGGGGGGGGGGGGAGGCCCCGAAGTTGTCAATTTGTTCGTCAATTCTTTTTCTTTTTTTTGTCCCACGATTAGACCGTGGTAATATTTATGTGGCCTATTTTCGAGTAGTTAAAAAGGGGTGTAAATGGCGCCGCCAACGTCAAAATAGTCCTTCCCCACAAAAAAAAAGATTATCCGCGGTAAAAAAATTATTAAGCAACATTTTTTTGAAACAATTAACACTTCTAAAATAAATTGAAAAAAAACAAACAAATTGTGAGCCCCCAAAGCCAAATCCACTCACGGCTAACTGTTTTACTAGTACCCCACCCTCCCTGTTCAGCAAATAGGGCGATGGGAAGGGCAAATGCCGCTTAACATAACGTTAATTGTGAAGGAAGTACGGATGACATTGTGGGTAACTTATCATGACCTTCACATGCAGCTAGCGCGCGGTATGATAAACAGCTGTAACTCATATTCAGTAAAGTTATACGTGCTTGTCTAATATTGTATCTCAGTATCCAAGTAAAAGTGTTCTTCTCTGTCTTGACAGCATGAACTTACAGGAATTTTTTCATTTTTTTCCCTCAGGAATTACTGAAGCCATCTTTCATGACCCCAGTAGGGCAGACACCAACCAAGAGTACTAAACGGGTGAGTTAAACGTCTTTCTTAAACATTATCACACTTGGGAAAAATCAAGCATTTTTGGTTCTTGGAGCAAATAATGAGAACAAAAACCTCAAAAGACCTTGGTTTTTCCCAAGTGTGCGACCGCTGCAATTGCAACGATGCTGAGGAGAGACTTCGACAGCGGAGCGGAAACGAAAAGTCGTCACCTCCTTCAAGTTTGGCGAGAGTCCATGGAAGTCGATTACTGCGAGCCACATGCCTAAAGAATCGCAAATCAGGCGAACTGAAGGCTTGGTATTTTTGCCTGAAATTTAGACCAAAACGTATACTAACTGTTTTTCCCTTGTAAACAACAGGCTTGGTGTAACGTGGAATTAAGATGACCACAAAGGAAGTTTGCCTAGTTCAAGATATTGAAACCATTTAGTTCTTATTCGGTTTGAATATTTTAGGTAAACAATCGAAATTAACATTGCAGTTAATATTGAAGGTCCTGTTAGGAAGTTGAGTTAGGTACATGCAGCCAAATTGACGTGATGACCAAAATTGTACTTTTCAGTTATATTTATAATGTGTTTAAAAACATCTTGTAAAGTATCAGAAAGAAGTAAAAAAAATCATATCATTGACCACAGTTTCATTTTTGAAGACGCATCTCGGCCACGTTGTTCGATGCGTAGAATCTATCTTATGATCTCCAAGTTTCTAGACCAAACAGGTTTGGAGATGTAATTCGGTTTGCCGGTTTCTGTTGGTTGCTTCCGCACGCGACGGACTGGCTTGCTAAGGCCCACCATGACTGTATCTAAAAGTCAGAAAACCCCCCAGACATTTGACGTGGTAAGGAAGTTGGATGGGCAACGAGAGGTAACAATCTCAAAGTTTCGGAGTTACGACGAGATACATATTAATGTGTTTCATTTGCCAGTTTCTGTTGTGTGTGCAAATGGTCCGGTGTGTACTAGGCATGTTAACCGTGTTCCTCCTGCTCGAGCCAGGCAGGCGTGCTCAGACCGATTATACAGGGTGAGTAAAAAAAAAAAGGAACCCAAACCCCCAAAAATATATTTCGTATTTAAACAAAATGTAGCACCAAAAATAATAATGACTGGAAAGCCAATACCATAAGCTACTTTAAGATGAAAAAAAGTACTGAAATTTCTCACTTCGTTCAAAGAATATCCTATTCAAAGGCAATGACGCTAAAACCTGTCTCATCCAACAAAGCAATTTATTGTGTGTGTTGATTGTTTGGAACAACAAAGAAAATGACACAGAATACTTGTTTCCACAGCTGTCAACAACTGTAGTACACAATATCTTTGAAGTGTCTTTTCAGTCAATATTGTTTTTGTTGCTAAATATTGTTTAAATATGAAATATATTTTTGGGGGGTTTGGGTTCTGCCTTTTTTGACTCACCCTGTAAATGTATCTAGAAGTCAGATTTCGACACGTTTCTAATAGTTTAGGAGATGCGGCGAACTAAAAGCAATTTTTGCCTGGCCAGTTTCTGCTGTGTGTAAAAAAAGTCCCGTGTAAACCAACCAGGCTAGCACTGGCTTGCTTAAGACCCGATCTAATATGTATTCTGGCAATCAGATTTTTGAGGAAAGTTTGATAGGTTAGAAAGCTGGATAGAAGCGCTTTTACATTTTTGCCATGTTTGCTTTTGTCGGTGACGCACTTTCCCTTTGACTGCCAGCAAACCACGCCACGGCTGCAGCGATACAAATGGCTTGCTATAAAGCATGGAACTTGTGGTCATAATTTGCCATGGTTGGAGAGCTGGATAGTGTTGCAACATTCTCGCAGACTAACAACAACTGCATGGGGAAATTTGACATGATTGAAATCCAAATAAAGTGCCCTTGAACATGAACTATGCCAAACAAACTATGCTTTAATAGAAAGCTGATAAGCACACCAAAATGTTTCAACAACACTCGAGTTCTCAGTGTTCGAGAATATGGAAGATGTATTCAATTAAACCACCCAATTATTTCACCCGCTAGTTCCATTTGTGCAGAAAGTCCCATACAATTGCTTGTCAGCGTCGCAGGGTACACATTTGATATATCCCTTTAAAACTGCCCTTGAAAATGGAATATCTGAAGCAAACTATACATGCTTGGAAAGCTGATGAAAAACCCGACAAAAAGCAATGATGCCCAATTTCGTAAAATCGACAGTTGTATCCAACTTCATTCCCTAGTTTCATTGTGTGCAGAAAGTCCCATAGAAAGGCTCGTCAACGCTGCGGGGTATCTATTTGATATATCTCCCTAAAACTGCCATCGAAAATAAAATTTTCAAAACATGTTATACATGATTAGAAAGCTAATTAATGGGCCAACAAAATAAATCAGGCTTAATAGTTTTGAAGAATATTTCAGATGTATCCAACTTCATTCCCTAGTTTCATTTTGTGCGGAAAGTCCCATGAAAGGCTTGTCAGCGCCGCGGGGTATCCACTTGATATATCCCCCAAATGCCCTAAAATATTCCAAATAAAAAAATTATACATGATTAGAAAAGTGATCATTGGGCCATCAAAATAAAATAACACCCACGTTCTCAGGCTTAATAGTTTTGAAGAATATTGCAGATATATTCAACTTCAGCCCCTTATTTAAATTTTGGGCAGAAAGTCCCATAGAAAGGTTTGTCAGCGCCAGGGGTATACACTTGATATACCCCGCTAAAATGCCTTTGAAAATGGAATATTCCAAACAAATTATACATGATTAAAAAAACTGATGATTGGGCCAATAAAATAAAATACCACCCACGTTCTCAGGCTCAATTCTTTGGGAGATATTGCAGATGTATTCAACTTAACCCCTAGTTTCATTCTGTGCA
>CM057149.1:12322722-12578516 GCA_029964075.1 Patiria pectinifera | reverse complement strand
GCATGTTGGCCTATTCATCCGATATACAACAAGCTATAGTTTGTCAAAATCCATTCATGATAAGGTACCTTTAGACCGCGACACATGAGAGCCATGTCGGCTGGCGCTGACAGCCCTTGCCATGGGGCCTACTGCACAATAACGAAACTGGGGGCATCATGTACCTACGTCTGGGGCTCACTCCAAAAGTTTCAAGTCTGAAGCCTTGCCGATTTGTCAGCTTGTTGGCCTATTCATCCGCTATACAACAAGCTATAGGTTGTCAAAATCCATTTATGTTAAGGTACCTTTAGACCGCGACACATGAGAGCCATGTCGGCTGGCGCTGACAGCCCTTGCTATGGGGCCTACTGCACAAAAACGAAACTTGGGGCATCATGTACTTACATCTGCGGCTCACTCCAAAAGTTTCAAGTCTGAAGCCTTGCCGATTTGTCAGCTTGTTTGCCTATTCATCCGCTATACAACAAGCTATAGTTTGTCAAAATCCATCTATGTTAAGGTACCTTTAGACCGCGACACATGAGAGCCATGTCGGCTGGCGCTGACTGCCCTTGCTATGGGGCCTACTGCACAAAAACGAAACTTGGGGCATCATGTACCTACATCTGGGTCTCACTCCAACAGTTTCAAGTCTGAAGCCTTGCCGATTTGTCAGCATATTGGCCTATTCATCCGCTATACATCAAGCTATAGTTTGTCAAAGTCCATCTATGTTAAGGTACCTTTAGACCGCGACACATGAGAGCCATGACGGCTGGCGCTGACAGCCCTTGCTATGGGGCCTACTGCACAAAAACGAAACTGGGGGCATCATGTACCTACATCTGGGGCTCACTCCAAAAGTTTCAAATCTGAAGCCTTGCCGATTTGTCAGCTTGTTGGCCTATTCATCCACTATACAACAAGCTATAGATTGTCAAAATCCATCTATGTTAAGGTAGCCTTAGAACGCGACACATGAGAGCCATGTCGGCTGGCGCTGACAGCCCTTGATATGGGGCCTACTGCACAAAAACGAAACTGGGGGCAACATGTACATATGTCTGGAGCTCACTCCAACAGTTTTAAGTCTGAAGTCTTGCCAATTTGGCCGCTTGTTGGCCTATTCATCCGCTATACAACAAGCTATAGTTTGTCAAAATCCATCCATGTTATGGTACCTTTAGACCGCGACACATGAGAGCCATGTCGGCTGGCGCTGACAGCCCTTGCTATGGGGCCTACTGCACAAAAACGAAACTGGGGGCATCATGTACCTACGTCTGGGGCTCACTCCAGAAGTTTCAAGTCTGAAGCCTTGCCGATTTGTCAGCTTGTTGGCATATTCATCCGCTATACAACAAGCTATACTTTGTCAAAATCTATCTACGTTAAGATACCTTTAGATCGCGACACATGAGAGCCATGTCGGCTGGCGCTGACAGCCCTTGCTATGGGACTTACTGCACAAAAACGAAACTGGGGGCATCATGTACCTACGTCTGGGGCTCACTCCAAAAGTTTCAAGTCTGAAGCCTTGCCGATTTGTCAGCTTGTTGGCCTATTCATCCGCTATCCAACAAGCTATAGTTGGCAAAATCCATCCATGTTAAGGTACCTTTAGACCGCGACACATGAGAGCCATGTCGGCTGGCGCTGACACACCTTGCCATGGGATTTACTGCACAAAAACGAAACTGGGGGCATCATGTACCTACGTCTGGGGCTCACTCCAAAAGTTTCAAGTCTGAAGCCTTGCCGATTTGTCAGCTTGTTGGCCTATTCATCCGCTATCCAACAAGCTATAGTTTGTCAAAATCCATCCATGTTAAGGTACCTTTAGACCGCGACACATGAGAGCCATGTCGGCTGGCGCTGACAGCCCTTGCTATGGGACTTACTGCACAAAAACGAAACTGGGGGCATCATGTACCTACGTCTGGGGCTCACTCCAAAAGTTTCAAGTCTGAAGCCTTGCCGATTTGTCAGCTTGTTGGCCTATGCATCCACTATCCAACAAGCTATAGTTTGTCAAAATCCATCCAAGGCATGATAAGGTACCTTTAGACCGCGACACGTGAGAGCCATGTCGGCTGGCGCTGACAGCCCTTGCTATGGAACTTACTCCAAGGCGCTGACAAGCCTTAGGGGTTGAAAATACATAAAATATATGCATGCTCCTCCTTAACTTTGAGCGTGAGGAACATTGAATTGTTTATTTATTTTGTTAGCATAATCATCAACTTATTCATCATGTATAATTTGTTTGAAATATTTTGTTTTCAGGGCAGTTTGAGGATATATCAGTATATACGGCGCTGACAAGCCTTTCCATGAGACTTTCTGCACAAAATGAAACTAGGGGGTGAAGTTGAATACATCTGCAATATTCTCCCAAACTATTGGGCCTGAGAACGTGAGTGGTATTTTATTTTGTTGGCCCAATCACCAGCCTATTCATCATGTATAATTTTTTTGGAATATTTTGTTTTCAAGGGCAGTTTGATGGGGATATATCAAGTGTATACCCCCCGGCGCTGACAAGTCTTTCCATGAGACTTTCTGCAAAAAATGATATTAGGGTAAAACTGAATACATCTGCAATATTCTCCCAAACTATTAGGCCTGAGAACGTGAGTGGTATTTTATTTTGTTGGCCCAATCACCAGCCTTTTAATCATGTATAATTTGTTTGGAATATTCCATTTTCAAAGGCAGTTTTAGCGGGATATATCAAGTGTATACCCTCGGCGCTGACAAGCCTTTCTATGGGACTTTCTGCACAAAATTTAAAGAAGGGGCTGAAGTTGAATACATATTCTCCAACACTATTTAGCCTGAGAACGTGGATGTTATTTTATTTTGTTGGCCCAATCATCATTTTTCTAATCATGTATTATTTGTTAGGAATATTTTGTTTCAAGGGCAGTTTGAGGGGGATACTTCAAGTGTATACCCCCGGCGCTAACAAGCCATTTTATGGGACTTTTAGCACAAAATAAACTGGGGGTGAAATTGAATACATCTACCAAATTCTCCAAAACTGTTGAGTATGAAAAGATGGGTGTTATTTTATTTAGTTGGACCAATCATCAGCTTTCTAATCATGTATAGTTTGTTCGGAATACTTTAATTTCCAATAATTTAGGGAGATATATCAAGTGTTTACCCCCGGCGCTGACAAGCCTTTCTATGAGACTTTCTGCACAGAATGAAACTAGGGGTTAAGTTGAATACATCTGCAATATCTCCCAAAGAATTGAGCCTGAGAACGTGGGTGGTATTTTATTTTATTGGCCCAATCATCAGTTTTTTTAATCATGTATAATTTGTTTGAAATATTCCATTTTCAAAGGCATTTTAGCGGGGTATATCAAGTGTATACCCCTGGCGCTGACAAACCTTTCTATGGGACTTTCTGCCCAAAATTTAAATAAGGGGCTGAAGTTGAATATATCTGCAATATTCTTCAAAACTATTAAGCCTGAGAACGTGGGTGTTATTTTATTTTGATGGCCCAATGATCACTTTTCTAATCATGTATAATTTTTTATTTGGAATATTTTAGGGCATTTGGGGGATATATCAAGTGGATACCCCGCGGCGCTGACAAGCCTTTCATGGGACTTTCCGCACAAAATGAAACTAGGGAATGAAGTTGGATACATCTGAAATATTCTTCAAAACTATTAAGCCTGAGAACGTGGGTGATATTTTATTTTGTTGGCCCATTAATTAGCTTTCTAATCATGTATAACATGTTTTGAAAATTCTATTTTCGATGGCAGTTTTAGGGAGATATATCAAATAGATACCCCGCAGCGTTGACGAGCCTTTCTATGGGACTTTCTGCACACAATGAAACTAGGGAATGAAGTTGGATACAAATATCGATTCTAAGAAATTGGGCATCATTGCATTTTGTTGGCCTTATATCATCAGCTATCCAAGCATGTATAGTTTGCTTGGGATATAGCATTTTCAAGGGCAGTTTTATTGGGATATATCAAATATGTACCCCGCGACGCTGACAAGCCATTTTATGGGACTTTCTACACAAAGGAAAATAGCGGGTGAAATAATTGGGTAGTTTAATTGAATACATCTTCCATATTCTCGAACACTGAGAACGAGTGTTGTTGAAACATTTGGGTCTGCTTATCAGCTTTCTATTAAAGCATAGTTTGTTTGGAATAGTTCATGTTCAAGGGCACTTTATTTGGATTTTGCAATCAAGTCAAATTTTCTCCATGCAGTTGTTAGTCTGCGAGAATGTTTCAACACTATCCATCTCTCCATCCATGGCAAATTATCGCCGCAAATTTCACGCTTAGCAAGCCATTTGTATTGCTGCAGCCGAGGCGTGGTTTACTGGCAGTCAAAGGGAAAATGCGGCACAGGCAAAAGTAAACAGGGCAAAAACGTAAAAGCGCCACTATCCAGCTTTCTAACCTCTCAAACTTTCCTCGAAAATCTGTTTTCAAGAATACATATTAGGTCGGGTCTTAAGCAAGCCAGTGCTGGCCTGGTTGGTTTACACGGGACTTTTTTACGCACAACAGAAACTGGCTTGACAAAAGTTGGTGTTTATTTCGCGGCATCTCCTAAACTATTTGGTGTAGAAACTTGTCGAAAATCTGAATTCTAGATACATTTACTGGGCGAGTTAAAAAAAGGCGGAAACCCAAACTCCCCAACAATATATTTCACATTAAACAATATTTAGCAATAAAAATAATATTGACTTGAAAGACAATTTCTAAGACATTGTGTACTACAGTTGTTGACAGCTGTTGAAGCAAGTATTCTGTGTCATTTTCTTTGCTGTTCCAAACAATCAACACACACAATAAATTGCTCTTTTGGACGAGACAGGTTTTAGCGTCATTGCGTTTGAACTGTGATATTCTTTGAACGGAGTGAGAAATTTCAGTATTTTTTTCATCCTAAAGTAGCTTATGATTTTGGCTTTCCAGTCATTATTAGTTTTGGTGCTACATTTATTTTTAAAGACGAAATATATTTTCGGGGGGTTGCGTTCCGTGTTTTTTTTTTTTTGTAACTCACCCTGTATAATCGGTCTGAGCACGCCTGCCTGGCTCGAGCACGAGGATCCACGGTTGACATGCCTATACCGGACCATTTGCACACACAACAGAAACTGGCAAATGAAGCACAATATTATATATCTCGTCGTATCTCCAAAGCTATTCCGTCTAGAAACTTTGAGATTGTTGCCTCTCGTTGCCCATCCAAGTTTCTAACCACGTCAAATGTGTGTAATTTTTGCTTGTAGATACAGTCATGGTGGGCCTTAGCAAGCCAGTCCGTCGCGTGCGGGAGCAAACAACAGAAACCGGCCAAGCGAGTTATATCTCGCCGCATATCCAAACCTGTTTGGTCTACAAACTAGGAGATCATAAGATAGATTCTACGCATCGAACAACGTGGCCGAGATGCGTCTTCAAAAATGAAACTGTGGTCAATGATATGATTTTTTTTACTTCTTTCTGATACTTTACAAGATGTTTTTAAACACATTATAAATATAACTGAAAAGTACAATTTTGGTCATCACGTCAATTTGGCTGCATGTACCTAACTCAACTTCCTAACAGGACCTTCAATATTAACTGCAATGTTAATTTCGATTGTTTACCTAAAATATTCAAACCGAATAAGAACTAAATGGTTTCAATATCTTGAACTAGGCAAACTTTCTTTGTGGTCATCTTAATTCCACGTTACACCAAGCCTGTTGTTTACAAGGGAAAAACAGTTAGTATACGTTTTGATCTAAATTTCAGGCAAAAATACCAAGCCTTCAGTTCGCCTGATTTGCGATTCTTTAGGCATGTGGCTCGCAGTAATCGACTTCCGTGGACTCTCGCCAAACTTGAAGGAGGTGACGACTTTTCGTTTCCGCTCCGCTGTCGAAGTCTCTCCTCAGCATCGTTGCAATTGCAGCGGTCGCACACTTTGGGAAAAACCAAGGTCTTTTGAGGTTTTTGTTCTCATTATTTGCTCCAAGAACCAAAAATGCTTGATTTTTCCCAAGTGTGATAATGTTTAAGAAAGACGTTTAACTCACCCGTTTAGTACTCTTGGTTGGTGTCTGCCCTACTGGGGTCATGAAAGATGGCTTCAGTAATTCCTGAGGGGAAAAAATGAAACAATTCCTGTAAGTTCTTGCTGTCAAGACAGAGAAGAACACTTTTACTTGGATACTGAGATACAATATTAGACAAGCACGTATAACTTTACTGAATATGAGTTACAGCTGTTTATCATACCGCGCGCTAGCTGCATGTGAAGGTCATGATAAGTTACCCACAATGTCATCCGTACTTCCTTCACAATTAACGTTATGTTGAGCGGCATTTGCCCTTCCCATCGCCCTATTTGCTGAACAGGGAGGGTGGGGTACTAGCAAAACAGTTAGCCGTGAGTGGATTTGGCTTTGGGGGCTCACAATTTGTTTTTTTTTTTTTTCAATTTATTTAAGTGTTAATTGTTTCAAAAAAATGTTGCTTAATAATTTTTTTACCGCGGATAATCTTTTTTTTTGTAGGGAAGGACTATTTTGACGTTGGCGGCGCCATTTACACCCCTTTTTAACTACTCGAAAATAGGCCACATAAATATTACCACGGTCTAATCGTGGGACAAAAAAAAGAAAAAGAATTGACGAACAAATTGACAACTTCGGGGCCTCCCCCCCCCCCCCTTTGGTGCGCCACTGATATCAGCTGGTAGCATTTCCTTGGAAAACACTTTAATTATTTCAAATTGACAAAATGCTTTCATAAACGATCCGTTGTTTATAGCTAATGTGATTAACTCATAATTTTCGGCTTCAAGCACAATGTACTCGGACTAGTACACGGACTCGTAGGTACAGGTACTCGGACTCGTTCTCGTACTCGGAAATACAAGTATTAGTACTCGGAGAACTGTCCTTGTACACGGTTTGCAAAGTACTCGGACGTGCATGGTACTAGGCAATCTTAGTACTCGGCACTACTGGGTATTCGGGGGGGAAAAAAGGTCCTCGACTACAACTTACACCGCGAATATCTAGTACCAATGTGTTAACTTTTACTCACAAAATTGACCCAAACATATGTAAAATTACATTATATTTGTTTATGTACCCATATAATAAATAAAGTACAACAGAGAACAACGACATGATAACAGCAGGGTTTATTTTATGCTTAGGGGTCTGGGTGCGAGTGTTACTTTTACATGTTATATCGAAAAAATAAAAGGACAATTGATTAGGTGTAAGTCCTGTGCTTCATTTGCATTGAGATGAAGTCCGTAAATGATAATCAAGTAAAGTGTTGCTAAAAATACGATAGCATATGTCAAGGTGTTCAATAAGTACACGCACCGACACAAGCCCGCCATTTTTGAAGAACTCCTTTAGCAGTTGAGGTGGCAGAAATCCAATCTGGTTTTGTCAGCCGTTGTGGCGTCCAAGGTTTTACTTACCGGAAACTTGAGCAACCCGTCGTAATGCCCTTCAAGATCCAAGCTTTCAATAGAAAAACGATCAAACGGTCATTTGCTTTTTCTCCGAGTGTTATTTTGAACAGCATAAAATAATAATATCCGTTCAAAAATTTCAAACTTCATTGTTTTGTCCATGTCCATTGGGTGTAACGTGTGTTACCGATAAAACAAAAACTACTGCCAAACCAACAGACGTTTATTTTGTTTGCCTTTATTATTATAGTTTAGTCACTTAATTTCAAGGGATATTCTGCGGG
The DNA here is from genome assembly GCA_029964075.1 of Patiria pectinifera. Taxonomy (NCBI): domain Eukaryota; kingdom Metazoa; phylum Echinodermata; class Asteroidea; order Valvatida; family Asterinidae; genus Patiria; species Patiria pectinifera. Next base: position 12,570,759 of record CM057149.1, on the reverse strand, counting down.
GATAATCCGCACTAACCACTTTGACTTTACAGAAAAACAGTACAAAGTTGCCGGAAAACCCCTAATAAATGTAACGCGAGTTATGCAGGGTGTCCTGAAAATATATGTAAACCGCGCCATTTTCGCCAATTTACAACTGGAATTTACTGCAAATGTTAACACTGAGATCTTCAAGGTTACAGATATAGCTTGATAATACCGTTTGTTTAATTAATATTGCTTTTGTAAATCAAGAGATATGTTTGAATAACCGCAGAGCCAAAAAAAATATTTTGTGACACTTTTAGTTTTAGGAAGCGAGTGCTTCAAAGATCAGACAATGCCAGTATGGCTCTTTTGATAAGATTATCCCTATGGGTGCAAGACAAACATTCCATTCACACGACAGTAGCGTTTTGTTGTTATGTTGAAACAATGGAATAGTACAGACAGGTTCGCTTCTTTAAAACTTCAATGAAGGAGTTCAATTAAATATAAATAAATATTGCACACTTTGCTAGCAGTAAAGTGATTGGGTTTTAGACTAGGACTATACTGATTTTAACTGCTTCACAGAAAGTGGCACAAAATGGGTTTCTTGGCTTTGCCGTTATTCAAACATATCTTTGGATTTATACAAAAGCAACCTCAATTAAATAAAAGGTATTCTCAAGCTAAATCTATCACCTTGAAGATGGTGTAAACATCCGCAGTTTAGTTTTAAATATTTGGTTGTAAATTAGCAAAAATGGAGGGGTTTACATGCACCATTTTTTTTCAGGACGCCCTGTAATGGAAATGCCCCGTGCCTATCTCTGGGCCTACACATATTCAACTGTAAGATAGGCCCTCGATGTCATTTCTTTTCCACGTTACAATTGTGCTATTTACAAAGAGAAAATGTGAGTATAATATACGTCAACAAAATATCAGAAATTCGACATACGCATGCACAAACATCTTGCCGCAGTTGGCTTTACTCGCCACATCGATTCATATTTTAAGGATGGATATGCAGTGGAACGTCCAACCTGCAGAAACCTAGAATTGACTTACAACCGTGTTTAGTAATTTGTTATATTTTCAAATCCATTTCGCTGCATAGCTTAAGAAGTCCATTTGGATCTTTTAACTCCACCAAGTATTATTACTTTATTATCTGTACAAAACAAAATATGTCATATAACTTGATAACACATTCGGAATAAAAGTATATACAAAGAGATGCGTGATGTTCAGCCCTTTCGATTCACGATAGATCTGCTCAATGTCTTCATTTCCAATAATCTATTGTCATACAAACCATTAGTGATTGGGGCTTATAACCTGCAGGCAAACCCATATATTCGGGATAAAATAATAGGCAATATGCTATACCTCTGAATTCCCTCGGTTCGGTCGCAGTTCGATCCTGGTTGGTCACGTCCACGCGGCCGACCCCGAAATACCTGGGTGCAACAGCTTGAGGCTGACCATGCTCTGTCAGCCCTTGGCCTGTGGCTCATCTCGACTGATCGGTTGGCATGGGTGGCTCAACGTCCCATAGCTGGATTTGGAGACTGATGATGATGATGGTTGCAGCAAGTGAGGAGTGGCGGGTAGATTTGACGGTAATCACAGGGGTTTGGCCGAACTCGTGCTCGCACTGCCACTAGCTGCACAATGACTTGCCACCATAGTTGAAAGATCAAGTCCCGCAATTGAGAATTAAATCACCGACAGGGTCCGAACTACGTCTGCACGGGCAAAAGTAAAACCATGAACGATCAAGTTGATGAATAAATAAATAAATGACTAAATAAATAATAAATCAGAACCTTTAAAAATCAAAAGAAAATTGAAACATTCTTGTCCACGTAGAATTAAACACTATTTCGGCCCTCCAACAATCTCAGCGAACTGCCGCTTTGTGGTGGGTCAGCTTACGGAGAACTCGACGGCAAGGCCTCCATGCTGCATTGCCTCTCAAATCCCAAAGCATTCACGCGCCCATGCCATTGGATCAAATTCTATAACAAAGAAATATTTTAGAGGATTCGGGCGCCGAGGATTATGCAAAATTCCTTAACCGGTTGACCACAAACAAGAACCCGACTGTAGTAATGAAATGCCTTGAATTTTGTGATGCAATAAATTGAAAGGTTGATGATGAGATTTCTTTTACTCGTTTTGTACAATTTCAGTGATTAAAGTAAGACATGGAGATCAAGCGGTATGTTGAGTGGTTGAAGATAGGAAAGAAAGTACTGAAGACGAGACAAGCATGCAGGCCCAAGAGGTACTGATGACCAGGGATGTAAATCCATGGCGGGTTGGGTGATATATTCCAACACACACATTTTTTGACCGGGGGTAAATCATCCACCTCTTTTCGTGGTGAAAAACACAAGAAAAGGCAGATTTGAGGCTCTTTTCGAACTTCCCAAAAACCCAATTGTATTCAATAGCACCGAAAACGGCAAAGTAAATAAACGCTACAAATGCGCCGTTTTTGGTGTAACACATACGCGCTCAAGTATTGTGACGTGTCGTTTCAGCTCTCCTGCGTCAGGCTGGTTGATTGGTAACGTGCCGCATCGTTGGTGTCCAGTCCCTGCAGAGGTGGGCCAGAGCACCAGTTATCCTCATAGTCCCAGGGATAAGGCCATATAATCGCAAAATTGTCTGATTAATCTTAATATTAATTTCTGTTGTAGGATACCTTGGGACATCCGAAAATGGTGCTCTTAAGTTGCACATCTGGTATTTTTGCCTTCCAGCTCCTAATCTGTTATTTTTGAAGCTTATTTGTTGAAAAAAAAACAGCTAAAAATCATATTTTTGGTCAGTGCTCTATCAAAAAAGGTCCCATCGTGACTTGTTTGCACTTTTTACCATCTTGATGGAATGAGTAAACAAGAACAAATATGGTAAGTCCATATCAATGATATCAATATTCATTGCACATTCCTCATATACATGCGCATTGATGTATATTATATGTAAATGGAAAGGATCGAGTGCACCCAGAAATCAACTTATTTGAAGTCTAATCAATTTTAACGTCACGTGAACTTCATCAGCGTCGGCAAAATCGCGTTTTACTGTTCTCAAAATTGTCGGCAAAGTGCAATAAAGGTAGGCTCATGAGAAATGTTGAATGGCCAAAGTTGTCTAAGTTGAATGCTTCAACCATGCTTAAAATCATATGCCTTTAATCGTCATAATGTCAGATAATGTTGTGATTCGTGTCTTTATTTGGTGCTAATATAAATTTCCCACATTTATGAGCAAAACAGTGGTGTCATCAGTGGCGCAATCAGTGTTCAATTTGCGAGGGGGGGGGGGCCTTGGGGCTCATTCCTTTAATTGGGGGGGGGGGATACTCAAAGCATTTCAAAAAGCTAATGTTTGCCTTTCCTAAATTCCCCATAGTAACGCAAATGGGTGTCATCACAGGTAGAAGCTTCAGTGTGCGGCTGTTTGTACATCAAATGTTGTACTTTTTTGTATTTCGCTCGGGTCAATTTTCTCTCTTCTTTGGTCTTTCTTTGTTAATTTATCGATTAACAAACTAAATAAAATTACATTTTCAATGAGATACATCGTGAGGTCATGTCAGTATTTTATGAATCCCTGAAATGTTGTTGAGCGAGTGCCTACAGTGACGTTATCTCAACAGCGCCTTCATTGGCAAAATATGCACTTCTATCAAGTTCAACTGAAAAGGACTGTCTCATTATTTTCATTACTTAACCCTGCGCAGCGTTTACAAAAAAACTTTGCAACAACTCGTCAATTGCTGCCCAAGACCCTATTCATAGCAATATAACAAAAAGCCACGTGCCAGACAGTGTCCAGACAGTTGCCAGACAGTGCGCTGGAAAGATTATTGACTGGCGGCTGTGGTATGCAGTTATAAGGGAGATGGCTGTGTCAAGTTACAGGTCTTTGTTGATGTTTCAATGAGACTTGGCAGGAGGCCTGGTCGAAAGTTTGTCGACACGGCCTGGGTGTAGCCCTGGTGGCAAAGTTAATTGAACCAGCTGATTTGGCAAGGGTTGAATGAGGATTAGATAGGAGGTGAACGTTATTGGCCCTAAAAAAAAAGTTTATTCAAAAAATTCGGTAACCTGGGGCCCAAAGGGCAGCAGGTCACTCTGCGCTGTCTTATTTCAGCATCAAAAGTTTCCAGAACTGTTGATGTTTTGTTGTATATTTTCTTGTAGTGGTGATTTGTTGTTGTGTCAGTACACGGCAGTTAGCCAATAAGCAACGTTTTCTCTCAAATGATTTTAATGAGCAAATGTTGGGCTCACAATTTGAATAGAAAACCCATTAAGTGAACAGTGTCTTCCGCAAATGACATCGCACCAACGGCGCCCTCATTTGTCAGGAAAATCATTTTAAAGCTTAATTTTAAAGCAAAATTTAAAGCTTAAAAAAGGTGCACTTTTCAATAAAATTACCCGCCCCCCCCCCCAAAAAAAAAGGAGTATAAAGTTCATACATTTAGGAGTAGAATGTTGCACAAAATGTGTTCCCAATTAAGATTCATGTCATGAGCCCTTTAATGGAACGTTTAATGCCGCTACAGATCTGCGTTTAACAGTGGAAGCAATTTAAAGGTAAAACAATCTTCGGCCTGCCATTTGTTTTTACAATTATTCTTTCAAACTCTGGCGAGCTAGCAATTTTCTGTAATATTTTCGGGGTACACAACCTTAATCATTTGGTGGGGTAAAATATGTCCGAGCTTATTCATGTAATGCACAACACATTAAACTCACTGCATCTACAGAGATCGAGTTGGCTCAGATCCAGCCGATACATCTCACATCTCCAAAATCATGCACCGAAGTGTAGGTAAAGCAAGGCTGTGGATGATCGAAGCTGAAACAGCGCATGAACTTGACATTTTACACTGCTTGGTTCTCTCGTCTCATCAAGCATATTCATTTCGCGTAGATAATTGTACCTATCATAGCCCTCGATTCGCGGGCGCCAAGTAAGCATTATATTATATTCACGATATCTACTGGCACGTGAGGGCGTTGTTGCTACGACAACACTCTGAGGAAGTCTAGGCACTTCATGTACATTTTAGTAATTTTCTGTAAAATTAAATTGTAAGTCGTTGTAACAGTCAGTGCATGCATATTTTCGTGACATGGAGTGGCTACTATGTACACAATCCACAAAACAATGCGAGGAAATTCATTGCAGCTGATGACAAAAATTCTTAAGAAAATGTCCACTTTAAGATGGAGGTACTTTTCCTCCAAACAGGGAACTATTGATTAACAGATATACAATAATATAACATGGTTTGAGGGTGGATAGTCGATTTTAGGCTCCCCGAAGTATTGGGAGTTCGTCGAGGGAACTGTAGTTTGTCAACTTCCAGTACCGAGGGGAAACTAATAATTACACAAAACAACATGGTTTGAGGGCGGATAATCGATATTAGTGTCGGGCCCTTTTGTAATAGTTGGGCCCTCCTATTTATAATTATTGAATATGCGTGTATAGCCAGTCTATTTCATTGATGCCTCAGAGCAAAATAAGATGTTAAGGTGGTGACAAGTGATCTTTCTTACTGCTGGCAGATTGTTTATTTATATCAGTCAACACCTTTGAGTCTTTTCACATCTCCCGTTTCAGATTTCGCTAGGGGAACTAACCCGGTTCGCTTCCCTACTATAAGGCCAAAAAAATAGTCGGTCTCTGGTCAGTGCGCGCGTCGATTTGAATCATGCGCGTCAAGCTTTTTTTTTCAAATTTTCCGCGGTAGCTACAACAGCGATCTCCATTGCCGCACCACCTCACAAATGTTTGTACCAAGGATCGAGCACCAAGGAATGGGGAAATTGCATCAAGGCAAATGATGGAGGACGCCAACTTAAGGCGAACGATGGAGGACACCAATGGATATGAGGACACAAAAAAGCAAAATAGCACCCACCTTGTCTGTACAATCCAAGCCAAAAAGAAAAAAACCAACAAGAAAAAAAAAAGCGTCGCCGCATCAATTCCGGAACTTCAGTCTGACCAGAGACCGATTTTTTTTTTTGGGGGGGGGAGCTAATACCCCAAACTTCAGTCTGTACGTGCCAGTCGTGAAGTCCTGGCCAAGTTGGACCCGGAATAGGGCCCAGTAGATCATTGGACGGGGAACCAAACGGGAACCAAAATCGTCAAGTTGGATCATCTGAGAACTTAACAAAGTCACAGGAGCGTCACTAAATAATTTATGTAGTGATCTGTAAGTTTCGGTGTATATTGTCACCACATATGCTGTTAAATTAGACTTTCTTTCTTTCATAATTGTCTCTGTGAATTTATTGTCTTGAGTACCGTTTTATCATCGAATCGCATTAGAGACACACTTTTGGGAAAAACTGGTCCAGTTAACTGATAAGGTTTACGCACAAAACCCTGATCCAACATGGTTTTTGTATAGAAAGCTGCCGAACCACATTTTGCGAGAGTGTGTCCGTAATGGGGTTGAAGCCTGCCGGTAATGCTGAGCCATACTGCCAAAGTTACCATTGGCTTCCCTACGTTTTCTCGAGCAAATAGGACCTATTTTTGGACCCTAATTTTATCAAATCTGCTCATAGATAATGGCCCAAAAGCTAGGGAGATGATCCTCGGTAATACTCGCACGATTCCACCGATTTTTAAACTAGACGGTCTCGTCTTTTACACAAAATTGTGGGGGCACTTTTTATGCAAATTAACGACTCGCGTAAATTTTTGAAACTTTAATCAAAATTATTGCGCCCGCTGTCGGTTTTATTGCGCCACTAATAAAACAACATTTCAGCTGGGTTTTGTTACTTTTGTAGTAGCTTGACCTCCCCCGCCAACAACTAAAACAAAAATAGGCAAAAGTCTGACAACCTTCCAAGGATATCAAGTGTCTCACATCTTTTAAGTTTTATTTATTTTGTTTAATTCCTTAGTCTTATTGACATACAAATATGTAAACCAATTCATACAAACAAATACAAAAGATTCAAAATGAGGAAAAAAGTTGGTCAGAAGGCCAATAAATTTGAAAAATTAATAATAACTTTATAATATCGTAGATGATTATTACATAAGCAACGACTACATGACTGTGCACGGTAGAGCCAGGTTTTTATATTTCGCCATTATGTGACTAAGATTTTAAAAAGGGAAGATAAAACTGGGAATGTCCCCCCCTCCAAAAAAATTCTTAGATTATTTTGAAACATTTCAGGACTATATTTTGTCTAATTTAGCTGTTATGTGGAAAAAATATTTGATGCGAGGCAAGGTCAACACTCGATATATATTTCGTTTATCCTTTTGTGAGGTTAGTTAATTATTAATAAGAAAATGAAAAGACATGCAAAACCACCAAGAAAAACAATTGTGCATACGAAGTAAAAAAGTGCAATGAAATAGTAACAAGTAAAAAAAAGTGCAATGAAATAAATCACAAAAGGACAAACACAAATGTAATTTGAGTGTCACTTATACCTGTTGCAATGCATTTTAGATAGAAGTTCCTGAACAGTTTATTCTTTAAATTTTCCTAAAAATTAACGTTCTTGTGTTTTCTAATAAATATACAATGGAAAGAAAGTCACGTCTTAGTTAAACCGACGTCTTGTTAAAGACGTTAAATTTAAATAAAGTTTGTTACATTTCTTCAGTTTTTAAACAATAAAATAATCCTTTTTGAAATCTTTCAAAATGTGTATGACTTAAATTGGTTTTCTTAAAAATGCACTTTCAATATCAAATTAAATTTATAGAGCAAAATACTCCAGGTAAGGAGTATGAAATTATTAACTTATTGATGCAATTATTTTGGATGACCCAGGACAGATCAAAGGAACATCCCTTCTCCCAGACATGTCACTGCTAAAAGCCAGCGACAAATTATTACCCTTAACAATAATTTTTCAGCAAGTTTCCATTATTGTACATTGTTAACTGTCTGTTGCCGTATCCGGTTTAAGATCATTTTAGAGGCATAAATAATTTAATGAAATCAAAATTACTTTTCATTTTATTTCAGTGTTGTTGCTTTAGTGTATAACATTAATGACGTTGCATTATGCATATTGTGCAAGCTAGTTTTTTTTAACTCCAGTTTCCGACGAGGGCATCCTTGTCCAGTAGAGCAGCTTCGTCATTGTCCAGTCTCGTCCAAGCTTGGTGGTCCTCATGTCCTAAACATGACAAAATAAGCAAGCAAATTAAAAACACTGTGGATTTTGTAGGAGGGACAAACTACAATCAAATAATTCGTTATTACGAATTATTTAATTCGTTATTACGGATTACTAATTCGTTATAACGGATTATTTAATTCGTTATTACGGATTATTAATTCGTTATTACGGATTATTTATTCGTCATTACGGATTATTTATTCGTAATTACGGATTATTTATTCGTCATTACGGATTATTTAATTCGTTATTACGGATTATTTAATTCGTTATTACGGATTACTAATTCGTTATAACGGATTATTTAATTCGTTATTACGGATTATTTAATTCGTAATTACGGATTATGAATTCGTTATTACGAATTAAGTCTGATGTTCTCACACGCGGAGAGCACGTGACCAGGGACCCATTCATATAACGCCGCTAGGCGGCGCTATCTTTGCATACAACGTTTGCACTCCTGTGCCATACTTGCCGAGTAATGACTCAGAACGTATGAGTAATTCGTAATAACGAATTAATAATCCGTAATAACGAATTAAATAATCCGTAATAACGAATTAATAATCCGTAATAACGAATTAATAATCCGTAAGAACGAATTAATAATCCGTAAGAACGAATTAATAATCCGTAAGAACGAATTAATAATCCGTAAGAACGAATTAATAATCCGTAAGAACGAATTAAATAATCCGTAATAACGAATTAAATAATCCGTAATAACGAATTAATAATTCGTAATAACGAATTAATAATCCGTAATAACGAATTAAATAATCCGTAATAACGAATTAAGTAATCCGTTATAACGAATAAGTAATCCGTAATCACGAATTAAATAATCCGTAATAACGAATTAATAATCCGTAATTACGAATTAAATAATCCGTTATAACGAATTAGTAATCCGCAATAACGAATTAATAATCCGCAATAACGAATTAATAATCCGTAATAACGAATTAAATGATCCGAAACATATATACTTGCAGTGGCGCTAATGGGCTTTCGTAGATAATGCCATCTTAATCCTTGCAGATCCCTTCCAAATCGAAATTACATTGAACATACTACTATACGGAAGGAGGGTTACACGTAGGCTAAAATCAACAAGGAACATTTTGTATGTTACTCTAAACCTGTCGCATATCTTGAAATGCTTTCTTTTGAAATTTACGTTAATAAGTACGGTATACTCGTAACCCACAAAGATTTGATCGTGAAAGTCTATATTAGACCGATCTTTTTAACTACTGCAACGCTTTTTTCGTTATGGTTTACGTCTTTTCCCCTTCAATAAAACAGCACTGTCGGCCTTATACATTATCAAAGGTCAACCAAATGAGTAACTCAAAGGAGAAATATATACTTGATGAAAACATGTATCCCTGCCGATCTTTCCAAATCGGACTCACATAAATGATGTAGATTAAGTTTAAACATTTACAAAAATACGAAGAAATGTCGCATGCGATAGACTTGTTTAATTCTGCTTATTCTTTAGGTACATGTAACTAAAAACTAACCTCAAGAATTAGTAATGGGAAGCCCAGCAAGCAGGTCATCTGTTCATCTGTCGGTCCTCCTCCCTGCTTCCGGTTCCTCGAGTTTCTGTTTGACGAGGCTGTCGGAGCCCTGACGATGTCTTGAGGCAGGCTCATCCTCATCTCAGTAGAGCAATTCCCTCATCAGTCAGTGGTCCTCACTTTGCTGAAAGGATTCAAATAACGAAAGGAAACATTTGAATTATTGAGCTGTATTCGTGCCAGGGCTCGGAAGGGGAAAGAAAACATTGAATTAACCCCACAAGGCAAAGCCCTGCTACCAGAACTCGTTTGTGGACGAACATAATAACAGAGTGAGATCGCTCATTTGAATTAGTTATGTGACTTGATTGTTCCTGTTAAGAGGAGGCCTACATGCAAACTAACCTAATAATCAGTAATGGGAAGCCCAGCAAGCAGGTCATCCGTTCATCTGTCGGTCCTCCTCCCTGCTTCCAGTTCCTCGAGTTTCTGTTTGATGAGGCTGTCGGAGCCCTTGAGGCAGGCTCATCAATCCCAGTAGAGCAATTCCCTCATCAGTCAGTGGTCCTCACTTTGCTGAAAGGATTCAAATAACGAAAGGAAACGTTTGAATTATTGAGCTGAAATCGTGCCAGGGCTCGAAAGGGGAAAGAAAGCATTGAATTAACCCCACAAGGCAAAGCCCTGCTACCAGAACTCGTTTGTGGACGAACATAATAACAGAGTCAGATCGCTCATTTAAATTAGTTCTGTGACTTGAATGTTCCTGTTAAGAGGAGGCCTACATGTAAACTAACCTAATAATCAGTAATGGGAAGCCCAGTAAGCAGGTCATCCGTTCATCTGTCGGTCCTCCGTTCATCTGTCGGTCCTCCTCCCTGCTTCCGGTTCCTCGAGTTTCTGTTTGATGAGGCTGTCGGAGCCCTGACGATGTCTTAAGGCAGGCTCATCCTCATCTCAGTAGAGCAATTCCCTCATCAGTCAGTGGTCCTCACTTTGCTGAAAGGATTCAAATAACGAATAGAAACATTTGAATTATTGAGCTGTATTCGTGCCAGGGCTCGAAAGGGGAAAGAAAGCATTGAATTAACCCCACAAGGCAAAGCCCTGCTACCAGAACTCGTTTGTGGACGAACATAATAACAGAGTCAGATCGCTCATTTAAATTAGTTCTGTGACTTAATTGTTCCTGTTAAGAGGAGGCCTACATGTAAACTAACCTAATAATCAGTAATGGGAAGCCCAGCAAGCAGGTCATCCGTTCATCTGTCGGTCCTCCTCCCTGCTTCCGGTTCCTCGAGTTTCTGTTTGATGAGGCTGTCGGAGCCCTGACGATGTCTTGAGGCAGGCTCATCCTCATCTCAGTAGAGCAATTCCCTCATCAGTCAGTGGTCCTCACTTTGCTGAAAGGATTCAAATAACGAATAGAAACATTTGAATTATTGAGCTGTATTCGTGTCAGGGCTCGAAAGGGGAAAGAAAGCATTGAATTAACCCCACAAGGCAAAGCCCTGCTACCAGAACTCGTTTGTGGACGAACATAATAACAGAGTCAGATCGCTCATTTAAATTAGTTCTGTGACTTGATTGTTCCTGTTAAGAGGAGGCCTACATGTAAACTAACCTAATAATCAGTAATGGGAAGCCCAGCAAGCAGGTCATTCGTTCATCTGTCGGTCCTCCTCCCTGCTTCCGGTTCCTCGAGTTTCTGTTTGATGAGGCTGTCGGAGCCCTGACGATGTCTTGAGGCAGGCTCATCCTCATCTCAGTAGAGCAATTCCCTCATCAGTCAGTGGTCCTCACTTTGCTGAAAGGATTCAAATAACGAATAGAAACATTTGAATTATTGAGCTGTATTCGTGTCAGGGCTCGAAAGGGGAAAGAAAGCATTGAATTAACCCCACAAGGCAAAGCCCTGCTACCAGAACTCGTTTGTGGACGAACATAATAACAGAGTCAGATCGCTCATTTAAATTAGTTATGTGACTTGATTGTTCCTGTTAAGAGGAGGCCTACATGTAAACGTACCTAATAATCAGTAATGGGAAGCCCAGCAAGCAGGTCATCCGTTCATCTGTCGGTCCTCCTCCCTGCTTCCGGTTCCTCGAGTTTCTGTTTGATGAGGCTGTCAGAGCCCTGACGATGTCTTGAGGCAGGCTCATCCTCATCTCAGTAGAGCAATTCCCTCATCAGTCAGTGGTCCTCACTTTGCTGAAAGGATTCAAATAACGAATAGAAACATTTGAATTATTGAGCTGTATTCGTGTCAGGGCTCGAAAGGGGAAAGAAAGCATTGAATTAACCCCACAAGGCAAAGCCCTGCTACCAGAACTCGTTTGTGGACGAACATAATAACAGAGTCAGATCGCTCATTTAAATTAGTTCTGTGACTTGATTGTTCCTGTTAAGAGGAGGCCTACATGTAAACTAACCTAATAATCAGTAATGGGAAGCCCAGCAAGCAGGTCATCCGTTCATCTGTCGGTCCTCCTCCCTGCTTCCGGTTCCTCGAGTTTCTGTTTGATGAGGCTGTCGGAGCCCTGACGATGTCTTGAGGCAGGCTCATCCTCCTCTCAGTAGAGCAATTCCCTCATCAGTCAGTGGTCCTCACTTTGCTGAAAATATTCAAATAACGAAAAGAAACATTTGAATTATTGAGCAGTATTCGTGCCAGGGCTCGAAAGGGGAAAGAAAACATTGAATTAACCCCACAAGGCAAAGCCCTGCTACCAGAACTCGTTTGTGGACGAACATAATAACAGAGTCAGATCGCTCATTTAAATTAGTTCTGTGACTTGATTGTTCCTGTTAAGAGGAGGCCTACATGTAAACTAACCTAATAATCAGTAATGGGAAGCCCAGCAAGCAGGTCATCCGTTCATCTGTCGGTCCTCCTCCCTGCTTCCAGTTCCTCGAGTTGCTGTTTGATGAGGCTGTGGGAGCCCTGACGATGTCTTGAGGCAGGCTCATCAATCCCAGTAGAGCAATTCCCTCATCAGTCAGTGGTCCTCACTTTGCTGAAAGGATTCAAATAACGAAAGGAAACATTTGAATTATTGAGCAGTATTCGTGCCAGGGCTCGAAAGGGGAAAGAAAACATTGAATTAACCCCACAAGGCAAAGCCCTGCTACCAGAACTCGTTTGTGGACGAACATAATAACAGAGTCAGATCGCTCATTTAAATTAGTTCTGTGACTTGATTGTTCCTGTTAAGAGGAGGCCTACATGTAAACTAACCTAATAATCAGTAATGGGAAGCCCAGCAAGCAGGTCATCCGTTCATCTGTCGGTCCTCCTCCCTGCTTCCGGTTCCTCGAGTTTCTGTTTGATGAGGCTGTTGGACCCCTGACGATGTCTTGAGGCAGGCTCATCCTCCTCTCAGTAGAGCAATTCCCTCATCAGTCAGTGGTCCTCACTTTGCTGAAAATATTCAAATAACGAAAAGAAACATTTGAATTATTGAGCAGTATTCGTGCCAGGGCACGAAAGGGGAAAGAAAACATTGAATTAACCCCGCAAGGCAAAGCCCGGCTACCAGAACTCGTTTGTGGACGAACATAATAACAGAGTCAGATCGCTCATTTAAATTAGTTCTGTGACTTGATTGTTCCTGTTAAGAGGAGACCTACATGTAAACTAACCTAATAATCAGTAATGGGAAGCCCAGCAAGCAGGTCATCCGTTCATCTGTCCGTCCTCCTCCCTGCTTCCGGTTCCTCGAGTATCTGTTTGATGAGGCTGTGGGAGCCCTGACGATGTCTTGAGGCAGGCTCATCAATCCCAGTAGACCAATTCCCTCATCAGTCAGTGGTCCTCACTTTGCTGAAAGGATTCAAATAACGAAAGGAAACATTTGAATTATTGAGCAGTATTCGTGCCAGGGCTCGAAAGGGGAAAGAAAACATTGAATTAACAACACAGGGCAAAGCCCGGGTACCAGAACTCGTTTGTGGACGAACATAATAACAGAGTCAGATCGCTCATTTAAATTAGTTCTGTGACTTGATTGTTCCTGTTAAGAGGAGGCCTACATGTAAACTAACCTAATAATCAGTAATGGGAAGCCCAGCAAGCAGGTCATCCGTTCATCTGTCGGTCCTCCTCCCTGCTTCCAGTTCCTCGAGTTTCTGTTTGATGAGGCTGTTGGAGCCCTGACGATGTCTTGAGGCAGGCTCATCAATCCCAGTAGAGCAATTCCCTCATCAGTCAGTGGTCCTCATGTAAACTAACCTAATAATCAGTAATGGGAAGCCCAGCAAGCAGGTCATCCGTTCATCTGTCGGTCCTCCTCCCTGCTTCCGGTTCCTCGAGTTTCTGTGTGATGAGGCTGTTGGAGCCTTGGAGGGTTGATTTTCGTCCAGATAAAGCAGCCTAGCTCATCCATGCAGTCTCAACTTTTAGATCATCAGTTTCTTTGATGGAAGCTGCAACTCTTTCCTAAGTGGACAGTGATACGAAAACACTGGGCCTAGCCCGTTTGTTACTGAGGTGAAACATTCCAAAGCATTATGTCTAAGCCTACCTTTAATAAGGCCACTTTTTTTAAGGCCTTTTTTAAGGCCACTTGTTACCAAATAGAAACTAAACGATTCTACCCATGTTTCCACTATTTACTTTTAAAAACAGACATGATCTTTTTTGTCATAACGCACACGAACATGTGCCGACGCCGATAATGGTAGGTCGCCAATAAGTTGTACCCTTTCACAATGTACTTTTTTTCTGGTTGGGGGGGGGGGGGCAATTAGGTCTTTTTGAAGGCACTTCTCGACAATGCCAACAATTTTGATGTTTTTGAAATGCCGCTGTATATAACTGAAATTCAGTCATTTTCTAAACGGATATTTTGTTCATAATGGTGGTATTTTCCTCGTAATTTCGTCAATTTCATTTTCTTTTGCTGCCGTCATTTTCCCACCGTTTGCCAAAATTCGCTTTCCGACTGATGTTTTCTTCGCGATATTTTCATCATTTTCCTAGCGTGTAGGCCTACACGTAGAAAGCGGGGTGATTTTTATTTTTTTTTTTTCGGAAAAAATCGCTTACGATGTGATTTTTGCTACAATTTATTTTGGACCGATTTGAATTTTGTTTTCAGTTTACGTCATGCGCGTGGTCAAGTAAATATCCGGGTAGGTATTGCAGTAAAGGTAAAAAATAACACTGATTTCAGGTATTATTTATTCCAATACTGCCTAACATTTTAAAGTTTATTTCGTATTTTCGTCAATTTGAGGCTTGCCGCTTCAAAACCGTAACATTTTTTGCCCGACTTATTGCAGTTGAGAAAAAAATAACCCTAATTTCAAATATTATTCCTTTCAACATTTGCTTCGATTTTGCTGATTTTGATATTTTGGCGATTTGATATTTGCCGATTTGATATTTTGATATTTTGCCGATTTGATTTTTGCCGATTTGATATTTTGATATTTTGCCGATTTGATATTTTGATATTTTGCCGATTTGATATTTTGATATTTTGCCGATTTTTATTTTTTGCCGATTTGATATTTTGATATTTTGCAGATTTGATATTTTCGTAGCCGCAACGATCGATTTGATTTAAAAACATTTAATTGTGTCTATTGTCAGAGACAACAGACGGAAACCATTAAAAAAAATCACACCACACAGAGAGCAATGCACACAAAGGCAAAAAATCAAACATGCAACATTTACAATGAAACAAAATACAATCTACTTTTGAGTTTTTTCCCCCAAAAGTCATTCACTCTGTAAGCATTTTTTTTACTCACAGATAAGTTTATCTTTAAATACTTAATAATGAACCGAGCTTAAAAGCTCTTCACGGAATAAAAATGTCTTTTATATAAATTTATGTAAAGTATAATTAACCAAAGTTATGACTTTTGATTTCACTACAATCATTAAAATATGGTCAACTGTCAACTGTGCCCTCACTGCTCACAGACTAGCGAAGTATAGACAATGCGGCGCTTTTACAGACGCTGTTAATCCCAGATATTTTTGACATTTCAGTGTTACTATAAGAGCGTATATATCACCTTAACAGAGAGCTCATTTAGGAATTAGTGTTATTTATTAACCAACAGTTTTCTCTGTAACGCTGTTTAAGTAGTAACGTCCTTCCGTTTTTTTCTGTTAAATGGTTTAAGTTTTGATGTTCAAGTTGTACTGAAGGAAGGGGCCTCTTGGAAATCGGCGCTAATATGCACCGAAGAGGGTATCCCTTACAAGTGACACTGCACCAGGCATGGTCACTGTCAATTGCCGATGGCCTAGATTTAATGAATCTTGTTTGCTCTTAAACATTTTATACAATTATAAAGAAATTGCCACTTTCTGTAGTTGTTTTACTAACTTTGTTTAATTATTGTTTTGAGTTGGGAAAGTACCGGCCAATGTCCGTATAGAGGGCAGCATTCCAGTCGATGATCGATAAAACATCACAAAATGACACTCAATCAATTACAAAAGCGACTTTAAATTTGCGAGTGAAGTTTCTTAATAGCAAATATAAATAAAATACACCAGTACTTTCAAGTTTAGGGGGACAGTGTCATTCATTAGACAGATTTTCGTTTGCATTAAGTTAGTGTTATTTTTATACTTTTTTTTTTCTTTTTTTCTTTTTTATATAGAAAACTTCTTAAACTCCCCATCGCACTGCCTGCAGGCTCAATGTGCACATGCTCGCAGCGGGCTATGCTTGCTCCCTAATCTTCGTTTGCTTCATTTTCCCTAACACTGTTCATTGCACTTTGCTAAACAGATCCCTAGATGTTATCACTCCGAAGTATGGTACACGAAATCGCGCGATTACACAGGTACGCGGATATGCGGATATGCGGATATGCGGATACGCGGGTACGTGGGTACGAAGACCAAGAGGAGATGAACATATTGTTCTTATAATAGGGCCTACTACCATACATATGACAATCACAACGTACGTGCGTGATACATTTAATTTATCACATACGTACGTGATAATATAATATTACGTACTAACGCAATATTAGTATTATTATTCCATACATACCTGATAAATAAATACATATTACGTACGTACATGTATTGCATAAGTAAGTGATAATACGTGTATCCTTAAACGAGTATACGTTGTGTATACGTACTTAATAATTATCACGTGGGCCCTACGTACGTTATAATTATCACGTGGGCCCTACGTGATAATCTTACATACGTACGTGATAATATTAAAGTACGTGCGTGGGTTACGTACGTACGTGACAATACGTAATAGTTTTATGAAGAAAAAAACCCAAATAACTCCCATGTCCATTCACGGTCTTCGTACCAAACCGTCTCCGGTCTAGCAAAAACAAAAACACACGAGTTTGCCGAACATTACGTATGAATATGCCTTATTGTCGAACGGAAAAGCGATAGAACGCGGTGCAGAGGTTTCTAAACGCGTATGAGAATATTTCGCCGAATTTAAATGCCTATAACATTATCCTAACACTCCTACAGATCCAGCAGCTGCTTTGCTTTGCGGATGCTGCATAATGCACGCCTGCAGCGTCTGCACTCCTCCCAACTTGACCTACAAAAAAACCTAATTAATTTTTTGCTTCACTTGCACCAACGTTTTGCCCAGAATGTTGATTAGGTTTTATATTGTTTCAATTTATTTTTTAGTTTCTGAGACTGAGGTGGAGAACGTCTTTTAACCTTTTCCAGAAAGGGAGTTACATAAAACCTGCAAGTCAATGTTACAATGAAGGAGACACTGTCACAGGTTTATCATTGAAAATACTGGTGTAAATTAGCGAGTGTAATTATTCAGGGACAACAATTTGAGAAAAAAAAAATTTTCACTGGAATGCTACCCTTCAACTGTTCCACGTGCGAACGCAACGACACTGCACGTATCAAATTCCTATGCAAATTAACTCACGTGGGAACACAATGTCACTGCACGTGACAAATTCCTATTGGCATTGCATTATTATTGAATAAAATAATCATTTTCGTTCAACCTTAATTCTGCTGTAATTTATCTTCCATGTAAACTTTTTTTAACATCCAATGAAATTTAAGGAGCTCTCTGTTTCAGGTGACAAAACTCTCTACTTTTACCAGAGCAATTAAAGCATTTTACTGCCTTGAAATTAAGTTATTTATCCGCTCAGCCGGAAAACAATTCCTGGCCGGCCAGTGGCTTCTTGTTTGCAGTCTCAAACTTTATATCTAAACTGCTTCGGATTAACGGAGCCTATAGCCACGCCCCATTTTATTTACAAACGTGCGAACGCAATGTCACTGCACGCGTCTGCTATGTCGAATTTCTATGCAAATTAAACGTGCGAACGCAATGTCACTGCACGTGTAGGACGAAATCTTATTCAAATTTTATATTTTACGTGCGAACACAATGTCACTGCACGCGTGAGACGAATCCCTAATCACTTATTATTGCTTATCCCCAAGTTATACTTTATACACAAATAAAGGCCTTACGCTTACTTAAAGTGGCCCTGGATTTTGTAGGAGCACCTTATACACATGTACATTAATCAGAAACATGTAACGTACCTCTTTCTATTCTTGAAGACATTGCCCCTCTTGGTGTTGATCGGAGTAAATGGTAACGATGTCTTTGTTAATACAATATAAATTTGACACAATGTGCACGTTCAATTAGAATAAACAATTTTATAAAGAGCCAAAATGATAATTTTGAGCAGTGTAATGAGTTGCATGCAGTGAGCGTGAGGAGCACAACGACAGTAATGAAGGCCTAGCCCAGCACCGAAACAACAGCTTAAGCTAAAGCCCGTGCACGCTACGCCGCTGTACCATGGTGATCAGCGAGGCATGAATGTAACAATAGGGCTGGAGTCTGAGTGGAAATCTTCTAAACACGTTATTAGCATAATGTGCATTCAGCACAAGCCTGGGTTAGAAATGAGAATCGGATAGAATGCTAATGACGTAATCCCGATGGGTGATTACATTTTGGTCACAAGACTTACTTAGAGGGGTGGCACAGTTTCATTCTGATCAACTTGAGTTGAAACAATCGCCTGTTTAAATAAATCTGTGAAGGACAAAAACAAAATGTACTGCATCCACTTTTGGGGGTTAAATTTTTGAACTGACCGGTTACAGTCGCATCACCGGGGCACTTGCTCAATAAAAGGCAATTCCGTTGGTGTAGCAGCGTATCAAGCTTTTTTTTGGGGGGGGGGGGGCACATCCGTGCTGAACTTGATGTCGTCATGTTTTTTTCACCAGACACTTGGCCTCCGTAAAATCAGATGGGGGGGGGGGGGGGGGGCTGGTACCAAGTTTACAAAATTGGAGCGTTCTTCGAAACCGGCCATTTTATTCTGGTTCTGTATCTGGTGGAATATACTGCATGCATAATCTCATCAGTAGGGATGTAATATGCAGACGTCATGGTGACCGAGCAGATATTTACATGAAATTGTAGCGTTTTGAGATTATCAATTCTCAATTATCAATTCTTTTAATTTTTAGTTAATATCACGCTTTAATTATCAATTGAACTTTTTATGATTAATTCTCTTGAATGCATTATCTCATTCTGTTTCATTCTGTTTCAATTCCAATTCTGTTCCATTTCTATTCTAGTCTATTTCAGTTCACCCAGTTATCTTTGTCTCGGTTCACTGTAACCAGTTCAATCAATCAATGTGTATTAATTTTTATTGTGGAATTAACAATCACGGTAAACACAGTCCTCAACCAAATTGTGCATCGACCTATCCATTCCCCAACAAAGTGGGCCCCCCGATGATGTCATCTATGTTAAGAGACATAAATTCTGACTTGAAAATTCATACGCTTGGTGCTTGACGTATTTCCGGTTGAAATTTATAATGTGCCCATTTTTAAGGCCCAATTGTAGAGGTTTTAGGGCTGGGGTTTCATATTCCCCGCTAATATCAGAACTCTCAGGCTATACCATTTTGGGAAAACAAATTATCCGAGATTTTAGAGTCAGTTTTGTTTTTATATATCTCGAGGGGGCCGGCACATTTTACGCTCAAGGGGGGCACATTTATGTCCGCAGGAGGGGCACTTGGGAAAATCTGAGGGGGGGGGGGGGGGGCCCCAGGGCCCCCCCGGTTTCGCCACCCCTGGGCCCGAACTAGGGACAACTAAGACGTACTAAATAATTTATTTCACGACACTGTCGATGATCGCAATTTTTTTCTAGACATTAAAGTTCTACAATATCGTTTTTTTCTCGCGACATGAAATTCACGATAGTATGTGGTGTACGATAATGATCATCGGGAATGCAACGAAATAAACGGAGTTTTTTTGTCTAATAAAGGTATACGGTGTGTGGGTGGACTATGATTGACTGATCCAGTAAGCACCGCCCCACACTGTTAAAAATGTCCGTAAATTTACGGACTCCGTAAAGTGAAATGTTCCGTATTTTTGCCGTAATTTTACGGACTTTCCGTAAATGCAAATATTAATTATGCCAATTAGCGTGATTACAATCAACCACATTTACCAAAACACCTACACATAATAAATTATATCTAAGTACATAGGCCTATTGTTATTTCACCAACAACCGTGTACACATTTCCAAACTCATGTTAAGGGTTTGTTTATTTTACAGAATGAAAAAACTTTTCCGGAAATTTTGCTGCAGGAATACGGAACGCTATATTTTTGCTGGCAGCAAAATTTCCGGAATGTTTTTTTCATTCCGTAAAATAAACAGACCCTTATGAGTTTGGACATGTGTACACGGTTGTAGGTGAAACAACAATATGTACTTAGATGTACTTTAGTATGTGTAGGTGTTTGGGCCGATGTGGTTGATTGTAATCACGCTAATTAGCGTAATTAATATTTGCATTTACGGAAAGTCCGTAAAATTACGACAAAAAATACGGAATATTTCACTTTACGGAGTCCGTAAATTTACGGACATTTTTAACAGTGCATGGTGTTCTGACCAATCACAGCCGTGACTTATATGTCGGATGATGCGCGCGGCAGGAATGATGCAGTGTGGCATTGGATAGGAGCACGTGTTAATTTGCCCAGTGCGCAGTGGGCGGGGTTTACTCATATTAAAAAAACTAGAGAGTGCACTCATCACGTGACCCCGTGCTGGCAAGGACATTTTGTAAGTGGGCAAAGCACATGCGCACAACACATTTATAGGTGGAACTAAAAACAGTAAAACAACAAGATACGCACTGCAGTCAATCCTGAAGGGTGCACATCCAAGTATTTTTTGCCCACTTACAAAATGGCGGCGAGGTCTACAGGATGGCACGCCTGCATTGTGCGTGCGGTATAGTGAATGCGCGCTCTAGTTTTTATAATATAACTCTATGGGTTTACTGGATCGGTCCATTAATCCGGTTCGCCTAAAACGTCATACACCATCAGAGACGACACACTCTTGGAAAAAAATGGTCCGATTAGGCCAAAAAAAAGTCTCCGGTTTCTGGTATGCGCGCGCGTCGCCGTAGCCATGCGCGTCGGCAAAATGAAAAAGGGTTTTTTTCAATGAAAGATGATGTCTCAAAACCGCCAAACTCACTGGTTTGACTGGAATCCTGCTGCTGCGCAATTTCAACGTGTTTTTAGATGGGGTTATGATCGAGAATAAGCTTTATGTGGCCTCTCTGGACTCCCATATATTTGCACTAAGTTTAGTCGGCCACAATTTGCAGTCATCAGCCGACATTTGAAGCAAAAAAGTCGGGTAAAAAAAAAAAGCCGCGTCGCCGCACCACTTTTTGGACAAGCTCCATACCAGAAACCGGAGACTTTTTTGGGGGGGGGGGGCCTTAACATGGTTAGCTTATTATGATGGGACTTGCGGTTTGGCCGAAGTCAATTGAGCGCGATCGGCTGACTGATCAGGTTTACGCGCAAAACCCCGAGCCAACGAGGTTTTTGTATAAAAAGCTGCCGAACTACATTTTGCGAGAGTGTGCCCGTAATGTGCCTTGTGTATCGGAAATGAGAAGCAAGGAAATAAAAAGGGATTCTCTATATAGAAAAATCCAGCCTTTTCCTGTTCATCTAGGATCAGTGCAAACTTTTGTAAGAAAAGGTTCGTACAGAGCGCCATTAATTAAGTGGACAAGTTGTGACATTAAAATTCAGTTAATGAAAGTATAATTAGAACAGTTGTTGCTCATGCGTCTGTCATGAAAACAAAGACGTGATTTTATGAGGTCGCTCTGTGCTAGTAATGCACTAGTGGGAAATTGGGGAGGGGTCGTGCATGCATGTCACGACTTGCATGTCTTTCATGAGGATCAGCAGGTTTTTTTTCAATTGTTTAATTAGATGTTTAAAGAAAAAAAAATCAATTTGGCCGGAAAAACGGATGCGGCTGGGATACCACTAGATTAAGAATCGGGCCCGATTTGTAGGGCGCCCGTACAAAAGCATGGACCATGGTCAAGACCCGTGATGGAGAACAGCAGGCGCCGCGTCTTAAGATGAACTCAAGACACTGAGGAATGAGGATGGAGCAGGACGTGTGGCGTGTCCCGTATCGTGCCCGACAAAAGCATGAGTGCAAGCTGCAGTCGATCAATGTCTGATGATGATCAGTAAATGCCATAGGTTTGATTGCCGCTGATGAGCAACATTATTATTTTTCTCTTTTTTTTTCTGACGCCAAAATATCATTGCATACAAAAATTAGGGTAAGAATTTTCTGTATGAAGAAATTGAATTATTCTCTTTTTTTTTATGCAGAGTTAGCGCAACATTTTGCCTTTCACCATGCATGGGTTAATCATCAATCTCAGGCCGTCCACAGAAAATTTTGCCACAACGCAATGAACGAGCATTTCCCTTGTTGGCCGCTTGAGGGCGCGCGTAAATTCGCGCACTAATGTTTATGCTGTACACGTGGGCAATATACAAATGTACATAGCCTAGCCGCAGCTAGTTAGCAACCATAATCCATGTAGTCAAGAAGTAATCAGAATTATAGAATAACAACAGCTTACGACAAATCGAAGATGAGTGCTAACAACAGGTTCAAACTCCTTTTGAAGAATGCCAAGCAAGTTGCTGTGGTATGTAATGGTAATCAGCGTGTGCTACGAGGCGAAGAAATGAGCCGGGTCGCAGTGATGCCACAACCGTTGCCCGGAACGGATGGGACCGATACGGAGGGTGACAGTGTCAGCATTGTTGTTAATTTGTGAGTTTCTATTCATTTGATTCATTGCCCTACATAATAAAAATGCATGATATAGATTAGCCCCATAAATGTGGCCAGTTTACTGGACTACCTCCGTAAATAAAGGCCACACTAGTCCATCATTTGTGCAGTTTGTTCAATTTGTAATTTGTGCATTGTTCGTTTGATTTTGAAGCAACAAAAGTGATCTAACTCTAAAGAAGGGTTCTGAACATAACCTGATGAAGTTTTAGCTCAGCTTCAGCTGTATATTTTTGATATTGGACATTTTGCCGGAGGTAATGACGGCAAACTAACGTTTACTAAAGGTTTGCTGGCGGCAATCCATATCAACAGAGGGCACTGTACTCTTTAAGATAGGGCTGAATTATAAGATGTATTAAATTCCCATCAAAAGTTGTGTAGCACGTTTGGTGTAGTGGTTAAGCAAAGGCTTTGGTGAGCGGGATGACTCGGGTTCGATCCCGATCTCCGCCACATTTTTAAGGTTTTTTTTCCCATCCCCAAATAAATAAGAATATTCTTCTTTTATTATTTTAACATGTCTCAAACATTTTATTGCAGAGTATTACATTTTCTTTTTCAGATTTGTGGCTCTGGAGGATTTTTGTTAAAAGGGAAATATAGTCCGAAATTATAAAATGGTCTGAATCCCATCTTGTGAATACGAGGTTACGGCGATAATATTGGCATGGAGCCAGACTAAAATTGGTCGCCGGAAAATGTTTAAGTACAAAAAAACAGTAACTGTGCATGTTCAGTGCATATCCAGCAAACTAACGTTTACTAAAGGTTTGCCGTCTCAGGCAAAATATCCACTGCCTATATATTGAGAAGGTACAACGATAGAATACAGGGCTACTCCATTCTATATCTGCGCATCCTGGCTGCGTAGTTTTCTATAGCGCCCTCTATTGATTAAAATTTACTTAATGCCCACTCAGCATTCGCGCGCAAAATGTGATGGGTGTATTCTCATGTTCCCCGAGAAATTGGAGTACTATGTTGTGACAACTTGTAAAAATACAAGTGCCTCAGACAGTGTTGATGGTCCGTGACATTGTGCCCATCAACTGCCAATTAATGTTCTTTTCTCTACCCATTCATTCTTAAACTTTTTGCCAGGAATGGAATGATAGAAGACATAGGATCCAGCTCTGCTCTTGAAAAGAAATACAGTGATGCAACCTTCGACAACATTCTGGATGTGAAGGGAATGTGTGTACTGCCAGGTGAGTCCAGAACTTTCAACAAAAAATGTTCATCATTAGAACACAGCTACATACAACAAACACCACTATGTGAAAACATTCAGATAAAATGATTGTTTCATTTGGCTTTCAAATTTTATTTACAAAATTGTATTCATTACATTGGTGGCTGAAAATATAACTCCACAGTTATTTGTAGAGTTTAGGCTTGTTGTTTTCAAGCAAAAGGTTGGAATGATTTATCCGAAAATTAAAATAAAAAATAAAATAAAAACAAAGGTGCATTGACAATAATATGATCCAAGATTTCTTGTACTTACATGATGTACATGTATGTGAACAGACAGGGTTCGACTTCAGCAGTAACCCTAGTCAAATGCTGGTCGAAACATTGGCAGGCTAGTCAAACTATTCCAAAATAGCCAGGCTGGCGAGTCAAAATGTATTGGGCTACAGCAAAGATGAAAGGACAAGAAGAAAGGAATCATTAAATTCAGTGTTTAAAAACATGGACAAGATTGTCTCAGGATACACGTATTACTTGTAAGCACATTGTTGTTTATGAAACTTTCTATAAAAGAAAACCATGCGGCCTAGTGAAAGTTTCAATGTAAGAGTCTGTTTCAGTAACCTGGCTGGCTAGTGAAAAACAAAGTTAAGGTTGAACCCTGGTACATACATCTGTTCTTGTGTTTATTTAATACCAAAAGGCAACATTTCTTTATTTCTGTGTGAGAATTTCAAGTGGGATTTTACATGATTGTCTATACATGTAGATCTCCAAAGGCCAAGGCGTAACAAAGCTGGTTATGATTACCAAATATAAAAAGATCGTTCAAAATTTAACTCGATACCAGCGTACAGTACATGTACTAGACATTTTTTAAAGCTCACCCATTATTACTTTGCATGGTCTTAATGCCACTTGACAGACAAAAACATTTGCCAGTTTCCTGCACAGTCTTGGATTTTAAAGGATTCAGGTTGCTTCCTATAAAGGAGTTAGTGTTAATTATGCACTACATGTATTTGTGTTTAATTTCTGACTCTACAGGACTGGTTGACGGTCACACACATCCTGTGTGGGCAGGGGACAGAGTCCATGAGTTTGCTATGAAGGTAGGCTTAACAAGGTATATGAATATGTGCATGTTGAAGAGAGGACACAATGTGCCTAGCAACGATGCCTTCAGGGCATCTCTGGGTTTTTTTCTTCTAAATTCCTAGCTGCATGCCTGTAAAGTGGACCTTTTAATGTGTAATAAACTGTTGATTACGCATGGAAATACACAACTGCGAGGAAAAAACTTGGTCCTGCGGCCGATTTTTTTTGGGGGGGGGTCAAAAGTGATATGAACAATGAACGACTCTGTCACAGTTCACTGTAGTAGCTTCTGACTGTATTTGTGAATAAAGGACTGTGGCTGTGACTGAAAATCTGTGGTCCTACAGTACCAGTGTTGGAGGTCTCGAGGCCGGCCTCGGCCTCGAGGCCGGCCTCGAGGCCGATTTTCATGGCCTCGGCCTCGGCCTTGGCCTCGGAGGTGCAAGGCCTCGGCCTTGGCCTCGGCCTCGGAGCCTTCCGGCCTCGGCGAATCGGTCGAGGCCGGCTCGAGGCCGCCCATTTTGATGTGTTTTCTATTCTAATTAATTTTAATTTTTTACCGTATCAAACCCTCGAGATTCTGCCGCATTGGGTTTCGTGAAACGAACGCATATACAATGTATGCACGAATGAACTGGAAATGGTTGCGTTGAACGTACTCACGTACGTAGCATCTTCGCCTAGCCTGCGCTTCAGCTTTCCACGTGCGTGCAAGCGTTATAACTGTTAAGCGTTATAACTGTTATAAATGCAAAGTATTGAATGAATGTTTTAATAATAGGAGTCAGTATTCCTCGTGGTACCATGATACTTTTTTGTATTTTTAGAGCCATGTTATAAGCATGGTTTGAAATTGACTAATTTTGCGTGGTTACAGATACGCGGCCAAAACCTCTGGACTCCCTACCTTTTGCCATGATCTTAAAATTCTTCGAAGCCATTGGATTCAAATCGGATGATCCGAGAATTCATGGTCATTTTGATGAACTGAGTGATATCATGCACGCATGTTCCGTGTTGCCGTGTTGTTTGGAGCGGGATTGGCATGCATTTCCAGACTTTGTCTAGTACCGCGGTATTAACAGTGATAATGCGTGGACACTTATCCCGTTGTGTGGAGCGGGATCGGAACTATGCTTTGCCCGTGCGCAACGGCGGGCCGTCTGGCATTGTCTGGTCGCATCGCGGTGTTTGCACGGCGCGCGCCTGGATAGTGCGAATGTCGGGGGGGGGGGGGTCGTAACTTTTTGGTTATGAGTGGTAAAAACCTGATTCAAAAATCAAGTTGTTGTTTATTTAATGGGGATTCCTATGATATTAAGCATTTTGATAGGTTTTGAAAATAAGATTTATAAAACATGCTAAAAGTAAATGATGTAAATCTTACAGAATAGAAACTCAAAATTTGGCCATTTAAATTGTTGTATCTCAAGGGCAAACACCTATGAGCCTGATTCAAACGCCATTGATTTTGTTGTGTAATTTGCTTTCAGTGATACAAAACGTGAGATTTCTTTCTTTAAAAAAATAAAATTCGCCGGACTCCCTACAAAAGGAAACCCATTGCCAGCTGTAAATTTGTAAGCCAGGCACTCCAAAACTCAGTGAATTCAACTAAAAAGATGTTAAAACTCCAACATAATCTTAGCCTTGTTTTAGTGATTTATACTTTATTACGTGTTTTGATAGCTGGCCTCGGCCTCGGCCTTGGCCTCGGAGGTTGTGGCCTCGGCCTTGGCCTTGGCCTCGTGGTTGTGGCCTCGGCCTCGGCCTTGGCCTCGGAGGTTGTGGCCTCGGCCTTGGCCTCGGCCTCGGAGGTTGTGGCCTCGACTACAACACTGTACAGTACGTACAAGTTATGATGGCAAATACACACAAATTTTGAATAGAGATACATTAACACGTAATGTTTGTGGGCTGGTCAAATTTTTAGCTTGCAGGTGCCTCCTACATGGATGTCCACAAAGCTGGAGGGGGCATCGGCTACACCGTAGAGCACACTCGCTCCGCCTCGGAAGAGG
Organism: Patiria pectinifera; assembly: GCA_029964075.1. Taxonomy (NCBI): domain Eukaryota; kingdom Metazoa; phylum Echinodermata; class Asteroidea; order Valvatida; family Asterinidae; genus Patiria; species Patiria pectinifera. The sequence continues at coordinate 12,543,532 of CM057149.1, read as the reverse complement.
AGCTCTATGATCTTCTGCGGCCCCGCCTGGAAGGCATGCTGCGGGCGGGCACCACGCTGGTAGAGTGCAAGAGCGGTTACGGCCTGGAGACGGCTACGGAGATGAAGATGCTTCGAGTCTTGGAGAAAGCAAGACGGGAACTGCCCATTGAGATCTCCAGCACCTTCTGTGGGGCGCATTCTGTGCCAAAGTGAGTGGTCCTCAGAATTGTGTTCGAGTCACGTAATCTGACAGGCATATTGGATCAGCCAATGTCAGTCATTCAGACAAAACAATACTACCAGTGTCTATGCAGGTTCTGATGCACCAATTTTGCAGGTTGATTGCCTAATTTTCTGCATTGCAAACTTTTCAACTGGTTTTGACTTAACTCTTTCAGTTTTACCCTAAAGTGCCCAACTTCGAGCGTTTTTTGTAATTGTTCAAAATTCTGTTTAAAAAAAGTAAACAAGTTTTATTCACTAAATTTGTTGTTGTTGCTCTCTGGCATATCCCTGGTATATTGGAAAGTCAATAGTAGTCACATACATAGTGAAACACTGAAACACTGTCCTCCACATAGGGGAATTCCGCACTTTTTGCAGAAAATACGAGTGGCTGTGCTGCGCCCTCTCACAAGAACTCGAATGAAACAAATAAATACAGGTTGTACCTGAATGAAAATGATATTATTAGAAAGAGCGAGAACGCCCCTTTGTGATAACCTGCTTACTCCACCTCGTACATGTACGGGGTTTGGAGATTTTAAGTACGAACATTACCTCGTACATGTACGAGGTTGGCACTGTCGAACTAACAAAATTTACCTCGTACATGTACATGTACGACTTTGGCACTGAAAGAGTTAACAGCCTACATGTACATCCCCAAAGTTAGGCAACCTGGCATATTTTCTCACGTCATGCTCAATATATCTATATTGCCTACTCACAAAGCCATCATTGATTTTGCTGGATTCAGAAAACTTTCTAGTAATAAGTCTCTTTACTGATGACGTCACACATTGTTTACTTGTGCGCTTTCTATGGAGCTACGAAACCGTCGTCCCCACCAGGCTCCCATAAGAAAGCACACGTGTAAACAAAGTGTGACGTCATCAGTGCAGAGGCGTATATGCCATGGGGATTAGGTTCAAGACTTAAATAATCTTAATGAATATAAACAAGTTTGAGAAACTGGAATTCCAAGTCATTTGAAATACATGATGGTACATGTATTGCTTTTGTACACGTAGTTTGTTGCAAATATCCTTCCTCATTTTTTTTTTTTTGGGGGAACAGAGGAATGACTTCAGATGAGGCCACAGATAATGTCATCAACAAGCAGCTGCCAGAACTCCAAAACCTCATCCAATCCGGCGACGTCCAAGTAGATAACATTGATGTCTTCTGCGAGAAAGGCGTATTTGACGTGAAGCAGACCAGGCGAATCTTGGAAGCGGGACTCCGGATGGGGCTGTCAATCAATTTCCATGGTGAAGAGCTGACTTACTTGGGTGCAGCTGAGGTACAGTTACGGAGGACAAAAACTGGACCTCTGTTTTTCCGCTTTCAGTAATGTAGAAAAGCAGATTGAATGTTTCAGAGTTCCCCATTTTTACTTTGCTGTCTTTTTGGACCAGAAAAGTAGAATTAACGTTTTAATAAAATCCATTTTTCTACTTTTCAGATTTTCTGGTACATGAAATGCAGGTTTTAAAGTGCGGTTCATACTTTACGCGAAAGCAAGTGCGAAGCAAAATTCATGTCAACAATGGTGGGAGTGCTTCAAACGTATTGTTGACGTCACAAATTTTGCTTTACTTTCGCGTTAAGAATGAACCAGGCTTAACACTGTGGCAGGGCTTATTGACAATAATTTGTGGCAGGGCTTATTGACAATAATTTGTGGCAGGGCTTATTGACAATAATTTGGAACTGTCCATTTAATTAACAAAGTTCCAACAACTCCTTCTACCAGATGGGTTCTGCCTTGAAGGCAACAGCCATCAGCCACCTTGAAGAGATCAGTGACGCCGGGATTACAGCAATGGCCCAGGCTGGAAGCGTGGCTGTGATTCTTCCCACAACCGCCTACATACTGAAACTGACTCCGCCCCCTGTCAGGAAGATGATCGAGGGTGGGGTAGCAGTGGCCCTTGGGAGTGACTTCAACCCTAATGCATTCTGCCTGTCCATGGTATGCGTACAAATCATATATAATAATTTTCTGGTATTGCTTTAATATTTCTTGTTTTAAATTGGTAAATTCTGTGTGAATATAGTATTTATTGAAAGATAATATACAATATTTGCAAACATCAAAAAATAAAACTACCAAATTATTGTCAAATACCTTACTTGACTGTAAGTTAATAAGCCCTCTTCACACGACACCAAAAAACCTGCAACGATTGAGAGATTTGAGAAATATTACAAAATGGCCATCGTGTGAAGGGAAACCAATGCTTGAGAGTGACCAGCTGTCCTTGTGAATTTCTCTCAAACATTGAGACATTTTGGTGGAGGTCCCGAACTGTGAAAAAACTTACGCAAGCAGAAGTTTTCGCACGAAATGCATGCTAAACCTTCATGTGCAACTGAACCCTTGTTAATTGAACAACGTCCCTTGTGAACTGCTGTCCAGTGGGTGACTGCTCTATGTTTGGACACCCCTATGTTCCGACAACCTAGATTGTGTTACTCCCGGTTAGGGTTAGGGTTAGGGTTAGGGTTAGGAATAGGAATATGTGCAGTCGGAACATAGGGGTGTCGGAACATAGAGGTGTAACAGTCCAGTGCCCATGCATTGTGACGTTCCTCTGTACATGCATGACCTGTGTATAAACATCTACTTGTGCAAATAAAGATGGCGAGCTTCAGTATGCGGGCGATCGTTTATCTACGTTTCAAACTCCACTTTTGAATTATTTGACCTACCAAACCATGGCCAAACAAGTTGGTGACATTAAAAACATACATGTATGCCATAGATAAAGGGCAGGGTTTTTATTTTTTAGGGATATTTGGGGATAAAATGACGATGACAAAATGCACCACGAAAATAAAGATGGGAATCACCGCACGATGTACCATGTGTACCTGAGCACGGAAGTTGTGCTGCACAGCACCAACCAGCCCATAAACCGTGTAGGGGAAATCTTCATTTTTACCCCAAGAAACTGTTCAAAAATTACCAAAAATATGTCATTACATTGAGAGAAGTCTGCTCTGGGTTGGCAATGTCATTTTTTAGGAATGAAAAACATTCTTGATTCTAATTTGATCAAAAAACAGGGGCCCTACACTACACAATCGCCAGTATGCGTATATTGCTGTTCTTGATACATTTCTTGAGCTCATTACATCACCGCAAACGAAAGAGACGGCTGAAAATTCAGCAAGAAAAAAAGGCTTCCTTCCTGGGTATTGTCATAGGTATTGTCATGCATTTCGTCTTCTTTACAAAACAAAATGTTGTGTATAACCATTAAGCACAGACAGTAGTTGCTTCCCAGTCTCAGTTCAATCGTGACTAAAAGTCAAATTATACCACTTTCCGAAATGAGTGTCACTGTACTGAATGCACAAGTGTACATGTATTGGGTGTTGTGAACTTAACTTACAAACCTGTATGGCCGCTGTTTGAGGTACATATGTTTGAGGTACATTGATGTACAGTGTTGTACACATTCATTGGAATTAGTCGCAGTAACTGGGGTGCTAGAACTCCTTTTTTGACCTTGGGATGTTGGTCTGTCGTACTAGCGTCCCACTACAGAAGCATTTTCAATGTTTACATTTTTAAAGTTCACCACAAAAGTTCCAAAAAATCACGCAAAATACTTGACAAAAATACCTTTGAAAGCACCTACTGGCTTCTCTACATGTCAAAGACGAAGTAAGGGGGCTTCAATGATACTTTCGAATATTTTTGGGGTTGCAAATCCGTGACATTCAACCACTATAGTACAGACATCACACAGCGATCATTCAAGTGATCATTCAGTAATGTGTGCTTGCATTGGCCAAGACCGGTTTGTAGTCTGGATGCTGATAACAACCCGAGCCTAAGGTGAGGGGCATTATCAGAGACCACTCTCCAAACGGGTCTTAAACATAGTATGCAATACTGGCCAAGCACATTAATTTCCATTCATCAATACGTTTTTAGTCAAACTGTCAAAGCAAGTCAAAAATTATAAATTTCAAACGATTTTGTTAAACAAAGTTACTTCATGTGTGTTTAAACTTTCCCCTAGCATGTCTAGCTATGTCATGGAAAGTGCCACTTGCAAGTTGTAACAACTCTTTAGGAGATTGGCGGGCGCCTTGCGCCTACTGCACGGTGTGCGGCACAGAACCCAGCTGTGCTGGTGTAGTTGTGAAGTTAGGACAATACTGATTCAGTGGTAATATTGCGCATGCCTATCAACTGAAGATTGTAAACGTTCAACCAATGAAAGGGTAAAAGGGACCGGATTTCATACAAACCTGAGTGCGCATTTCTTGTGAAACTATAGAAAAGTGTATGAAGACCGGCCACAATAGGAATGGGTATAGGTATTTATTAAGTGTTGTTTATTATGTATACATGTACATGTATTATATCTTCATGGTGCTGTTCTTGTTATTATTTTAGCCTCTTGCCATGCACCTCGCCTGTGTCAATCTGGGTATGACAATGGACGAGGCGCTAGTAGCTGCGACAATCAACGCCGCCGCCTCCCTGGGTAAAGCAGGTAGCCATGGATCTCTGGAGGTTGGTAAGGTCGGGGATATGATCGTCATCGATGCGCCAAGGTGAGCTAGATTGTGGCTGTGAACCACAGTATACCAATAATGCAAGTGGGGTGTACAGTGTGTCCCATGAAAAGTGGGCACGGACAAATCAGTCGCCATATATAAACAAATATTCACGTGAGACACAATTTATTTGTGTTTTTTCATGCTGTTGCTGTTGTTTATCTTGGAAAATTCTCGGTTGGTTCTTCTAGAAACCTAATCCATAAACTCGAAACTGGGAGTTTATACAGGAGGCCAGAAACACCGGGCAATGGAGCTTGCCCCAAAGTGTTTACTGGGCTCTTTTACCTGCATTTATACAACACACGGGACCTCGGCTTAACGTCCCATCCGAAGGACGAAGCAAGAATGGTTAAGTGCCTTGCTTAAGAGCACAAGTGTCATAACCCCATCGAACCCACGTCACTGTTGCCTCTGAAACACCAGAACGTGAGTCCGGTGTTCTTAACCGCTAGGCCATCACACTCCACATTGCCTGTGGAAAAAATAAACTGAATTGATTGAAAATCATGACTAGAAACGTAAGAGCTCCATAAACTCGAAACTTACACTTTTTGCCATAAGGAAGAGACTGTGTTTATTTTGTAACATTGTGTTATAAAATAAAGGCAAAGCATCTTCTTGTTTGCAGACAGTCTCTTCTTGTTTGCATGTGAAATGTATTCATGTTTGATTCAGGTTCGTGGTCTCCCTTTCTCCACTGACACCACAAGCTAATGCCGCAACATTTGCTTATGAAATTTGTTCGTGTTTGATTCAGGTTCGTGGTCTCCCTCTCTCCACTTACACCACAAGCTAATGCCGCAACATTTGCTTATGAAATGTGTTCATGTTTGAATCAGGTTCATGGTCTCCCTCTCTCCACCAATTTACCAGCACAAGCCAATATCGTTTCCAGCCATGGCTTTAGAAGTTTTCAATTAATTCAGTTTGTTTTTCCTCAGGCAATAAACAACATCAACAGCATGAAAAAATCACAAACAGAATTTAGTTTCACCTGAATATTTGCTTAGATATGGCCGCTGATTTGTCGGGGCCCGCTTTTTCTGGAACATACTGTAGGGCTGTTTTTAGCTTTTTTCTCACATGGACTTTATGAAGTATTCAATTTTCAAAATTCACCAACCTGAATATGCGCCAGCCCATATTGACCGCCAATCGGGATCTGCATGGGCCTGCACTTATTGAAAATTCTATAAAGAACAGGGAGCCGGATGGCTGATATTTGACCGATTTTAATTTCACCACTTCGCGCTGGGATTATTTTGACATAGACCGGACCAAGGCGTGGGATTGTTTTTGATGAACTTCGATGCCAGATGGGTTCAGGCCACCATCTGCGGGTAGCACTTGGATATTTCCAGCCTTGCTCGTTGCCAGCGGCATGGCACACAGATATTTCCGCCTTGCTCTTTGTCTGCTTACCCGTCATCTGTTCAGAATACCGCAAAACTTGTGCGTGTATACACGGCCTCCGGCATGAAGTGGTTTTGAGAAAGTGCCCATCACTATCAAAAGCCCCAGGAGTTTTCCAAAATATTGTCGGTCCTAAACATTTCTATAAAGGCTAGTGGGATTTTGGGCTGGGAACACTTACAAGTTATGTCAGATTTCCAGTCAGTCATAGGTCACATCTGTCCCAAGTCAAGTCACAAGCTATGCAATTGAATATTTTGTGCATCTTTCTACTCCTCTTAAAGGTATGAAAGATATTTGCCATCTCTTTTTTGGTTAATTTCATTCAAAATTATCCATACTTTGCAAGACAACCGAGGGCGCTGCTGCTGTGATGTCAGGGAGGACACTGTTCATTTTAGGTGTTTTCTGTTCAAATTGTGACCCAAAAATGTGTTCATTGAAAACGTCTGTGAGAAAACTTTGCTCATTTGCTTACTGCCATGTATTAACACAACAACAAATCACTAAAAACACAAAGAACATTTCTGACAGCGAAAAATATCCAGAATTCTGGCACCTTTTAGGGCTAGAACTAGTTGTAACATTGAGGTTTCTGCCTCAAATGACGTCACACTTTTGCTCATGAATGTGGAATTGGCATTAGCATACAAATCAAAAAGGCATCATAAATACCCTTAAAATGGCAAAACGAAAATTGAAAATAGAGATATATGGACACTAAGGTGCATTTCAAGGATTGCATTGAAAAACATACATTAGGCCAAAAAAGTCTCCGGTTTCTGGTATGCGCACGCACGCCCAGTAATGGTATGCGCGGCAAAAAAAAAATTTTTTTTTTTAAAGATGATGATATGAAAAAAACAAACCTCTCTCAAGTTTGACTGGAATACTGCTGCTGCACAATTTTAAACGTTTTTTTTTTTGGGTTATGGTCGAAATAGCTTATGTGGCCTCTCTGGACCTCCATATATTTGCATAAGTTTAAGTCGGACCATTCATGTCATCACATCAGCACATTGAAAAAAAAAAAAAAAAAAAAAAAAAAAAAAGCCGCGTCAGCCTTTTTTTTTCCATACCCCCATACGGAAACCGGAGACTTTTTTTTTTGGCCTTACATGGACCCTTTAAGTTATAATTGTTTATCTGTTACTTTCCAATTTTGATTAAAACAAAAACCTTTACAGATGGGAGCATCTTATCTACCAGCTGGGCAATCATGAGAGGTTAATCAAGCATGTCATCAAGCGAGGGGAAATCATCCACTGAAATCAGAGGAGAAATTACATGAGATAGCAGAGAGCTGCACATCGTGTTATTTTCCCCTTCCAGTAGTGCCGTCCAAGCCAAAGAATTTGACTATGTGTTCTGCCATTTGGCCAAAAACTAATGCTGCACCGTTTCGTCATGAGGTAGGCATGCATGTGTACATAAATGTTGCCAGACTAGATCGCAGTATTGAAGTCAAGTCCATCACAAATCCACGAGTTTCAGTCACAAGCTATTCAAACAAACTTTGACAAAGGCATTTGTGGCTAATTGTTCATCCCCAGTTACATTTGCCAAGAACTGACTTGCATGGTTTTGTGAAGGACTAAAGTAAAGTATTGCTGGATTGGGTTTGAGTAAAGATTCACTTTTGTCTCGAATTTGCCGCATAGGGCGCTTGAATGTATTTCCGATGAAAAGATATAATACAGGGTGATTAAAAAAAATGCCACTCAAATGTTGGGACTATTGTTTTAATGAAGTGTTGCATTTTGCACTTTCAAAATCTAAGATATGAAAGCCCAATTCCAAGTCCGAGTGCGAGTCACCTCTCTCGAGTCCAAATCCCGAGTCATAAAGGTCCAGTCTGAGACACGAGTCACAAAGTCCGAGTCCAAGTCACAAGTCATCTTTAATATTGGAAATCAAAGAAATCAAGTGCTGCTGAAACCTCACAGTGTAAATATTGCAATTTTTTTCACAGCTTTTCTCTACTTCATTGAAGTGGAAATACATGTATAACATGACAAATAGGGCAAGGCACCATGGTTTGGAAAGGATAATCTGAGACCGAAGGCTACCAAGATTGCATTTACACTATGTCAAGTGTGGACGCTGGGGTACATGTTTTGATACATTGATTTTCCATTTCAATACATCGGAAACAAGCCAGCCGCATGCACAGTACTGCACCGCACAGACTGTATTGCTTGCTCAGATCATCTTCAACTCCCTATAGGCATTTTGGCTAGGATGTCAGCGCAATCCTGCAAAATCCTCCAACTGCGTCCATGTAAAAATTGCATACAGCCTCAATCCTCCAGAATCTTCTGTTATTTCTTGAATGTGGTACTTAGAGGGGTGACCACTGCCTCAGTTCTGCAAACCCGACAATCACTTTTAATTTTTTGAAGTAGAGCCAGTCTGACATCCTAAAGCAGTGCGGAGGATTTCAAATATATATAGGCCAAAATGTATACACGACTGAGCATAAACTACACAAGGTCTGGCACAAGACCTTGACACAGTGCATTCCCCCGAAATCAGCAACACACTTTTGCCATGTACATGTAACCTCAATCCTGCAAAATCCTCCATTTTGCAAAGATTTGGGAGGGTTAGGGTTAAGAAAATAAGCGAACTGTGATCATTTTGGTCGACTCCCGAGTCGAGCAGGTCGAGTCTGAGTCCAAGTCAAGTCTGCAGGGTCGAGTCCGAGTCGGAGTCATTTGTCATCGTGACTGGAGTCTGAGTCCGAGTCATGGAAAATGTGACTCAAGTCAGACTCGGGTTCAAGTCCGAGTCACAAGTCATATCAGTTTGGTAGTAACATTTGAAAAATCCAGTCTGCTGTACCAGGTAATTACGATGATACACACTGCTACTAGACCTGCTATATGCAGTAGTAACAGTTGGAGGTCAACAGATGGAATATACTGTTTTATCTGACTGATATTGTCATTTTTTGTTGACTTTCGAAGTGTTGTGAGGTAATAAGATCAGCCAGTACATAAGGATTAGTAATTTCACATTTAAAGTGCAGGCAGACAATAGAAATGAAGGCTACTTCCCTCTTTTCTAATGTTATATATCAATTAACCTGGAATCACCACTGACAACTTCTTCCCCTCATAGCGAGTTTTATGTAAATTACCCCCTCCCCCATCCTTACAATGAGGGCTAAAAAAAATATATATATCCTTTCATGATGTGAATGAACAAATTTCCATGAGCTAATCTGGACTTGAGAAAGTCCCTTCACTTGAATTTCATTGTAATAGTTTTAAATTATTTCATTGCCATAATCTAATGTAGGGGAAAGATGTCTGCCAATGTCCTGCTCAGAAATATAGTATTTTTTTAATTTATTTTACAGTCTGTTTACATGTATCATCCTAATGTTACATTAATACCTAATAAAATTGGTGTTCGGAAAGCCCATATATTAGAACATGGAAAGTAGACAAAAAAACATACAGTATTTGTTTTATTTTAATTTGTTTTATAATGAGTACAGTGGTATTGTAAAAGTTTTCGTTGCTGCCAGTCATTCATGAATATTACTGTATGATAAATCCTTTCATGTAGCTAATGAGAACAATTCATACCATGTATGTAAGTTGGACTTCAACCCACAATCGCTTTGCTTACGAATGCAAGTTTTACCTTGTCCTTTCCAAGCTCACTATCTCGGGTGAATCACTGCTATCAATGTCGGCTCATAAAAAAAACCTTTGGAGCGATACATTTTTTTTTTAATTCTAGATTTTGTCCCAGACTGAGTGCATTTCTAACTTGCGTTTTCTGCACTGACCATAAAGTGAATTAGAAAGGCCAACGTGTCTGAAATTAATTTTTGTAAACACGTTGGCTGTTAGCTTTCTTTTTATGCAGAGCTCCATAAAATTACTTATCTATGGTCGTTGGTAACGAATGAGTCTAGACGTATAGGCACGATAATGTATTCATAATCATCGCATGTACAATTCCCAGATGCAGTCAAGTACGTAATTGGATCGAACATTGCCTGGTGATGAGATTGTCTTATATGGAAAAGGCAACCTGTTTATAAAGCACACGACTGAAGAAAAAAAGGAAATAAACGTTTCCTCAATTAATTCCAGTACTTCCTAAGCGTAACCAGGTTTCGTTCAGTCAGTGATTCCGGTTAATATCTATTCCTACCTCCATGATAATTCACAAACTGAAATTTGCTCATTTGTGATTTGTCAGAGTGGGAAGAGAAAGCAAGTGCAATTATTAAAATGATATCCAGATGGTCTCAATGTAGCTGTCTATACAAGGAACCCCCCCAAAAAGACTCTTTGTTTTTTAAGCATTACTCGGCTGATGACATGTTTAGGAGTCTTACAGGGTTTACTGCATTATGGTATCAAACAGTGCTCCAAAATATGGCACTTTCACTTTTGTATGTATGCATGTATATTGCAAACTGCATGCATTCACCTGTGCGACTGTGTATTATGTTGACACATGCGCTGCGACACTCAAGATTTAAATCTACATGTAAATGTCGAGAACATTCAGGGAAACGTCAGAGAAAGCGTTCGGTAATGTCACGTGAATAGAGGGGGTGTGATTTAGTGACAAACCAGCATCATGAACTGTGTGCCATGGACATGACTTGGGCAGTCGTGCAATTATGTATTAGGTTTTAGACTACCTGTACTACCTGCAATTGTGTACTTTTGCCATCTTAAGCTTGAGTCGTTATAATCATTATTCATTACATATTAGGCCTACCCTTTGCATTCAGCGCCAGGAGTTATTTTTCGTATTTAAATTCAAAACGATGAACACACAATAGGTCTTCTCGTGCGTTCATTATGTCCTTGTGGACTAAAAGCACATACATGTACATAGTGAGGCTGGAATGCACAAGATCTGTTGAGAGTCATGTTTATGTGCACGGTACTATTATGGGCATTCACTTCTCCACCTCATCAACCAACCTGAACCTAACTGTGACCCATACAAAACATCGAAATATATAAGCCGATGTCGGACTTGACCAGTTTGGGTTTCTGTTTGATATTCTGTATCCATCCGGACTAGAGTGTCCCTAAGGCCAAACAAAAAAAGTCTCCGGTTTCTGGTATGGAGCTTGCCCAAAAAGTGGTGCGGCGACGCGGCTTTTTTTTTGCTTCAAATGTCGGCAGATGACTGCAAATGGTGCCCGACTAAACTTAGTGCCAATATATGGGAGTCCAGCGAGGCCACATAAAGCTTATTCTCGACCATAACCCAATCTAAAAACACGTTAAAATTGTGCAGCAGCAGGATTCCAGTCAGACCAGTGGGTTTGGCGCTTTTCAGACATCATCTTTCATTGAAAAAAAAAACTTTTTCATTTTGCCGACGCGCATGGCTACGGCGACGCGCGCGCATACCAGAAACTGGAGACTTTTTTTTTTTGGCCTAACCTTCGGGAAACATTTTCTGAAATATTTAGAATTGTCTGAAGAGGGGTCTATCTGAAATAGCTGTACCCGTTTTTGTGAGCAAACGTTGCTGTGTATTAAATACTGTTTACACATTACTGGCGAAGTTGCGTTAAGATTATTAAAGGCACTTTTGAAGGGATCAAAAAGTTTGATGATTTGTACTTGTCGTTGTTGACTTGGTGTATCTATAACTGACTCACCTATTATGAAAATCAACACTATGGTTTCCGGATATTGCATAATCAAGATCTATCCTATCGGCACTAGCATTGATGGATCGCATACAAGTCACGAACAATTTTAATACCCCTTCCGCGTTCCATCACTTCCCTGGATTTCATTCACTCATCACCGTTATACTATATAGAAGAAAGGGTGTGCGTGTATGTTTTCGAGTGGGATAATTTGTTTATGGCGTAAACCGAGGACACGCATGTGAAATATCCTTCTGTAATTTAGTTCACGAGTCAAATCAAGGACGTCCTCGATTGGAAAACGTGTACCAATGGAGCTGTTGCAAAAAATGGTATGAAAAGAGTATGAACAAAAGATCGATGCTGAGCTGAGGAACAAAAGACAATCCTCGATTCACACCATGACACAAACAAACCTGCTAGCATGCACAAGCATTACAATCACTGTGTGGACCTATAAACAAAAGAGGTCCACATGAACCAAGTAGCAGAGACGTTGTGTGGACTTGCACACGTCCTCACAAGGTTTCCCCTGGGGGTTTAGAGGCATTTGGGTGTTACGATAGCTGTCGCAAAATTATTAATCTGTCCCGTTAAATGTTTCATAATTATGTTGATTGCAAGTTGGGGAAAAGGTAGTCAATACACACTTCTTTAGTTGAGAACTGTTATAACCGCGACTTTATTCCACAACAATTAAAAATATATACTGATTAAACAAACTGGTTAAAGTGAAGTGAGGAAAAGAGAACTGATTGAATGAATTGCACTGAATGAATGGAACTGGATGAACCGACTCGATTGCATTGAGTGACTGCCCACGGGACAGTGCTTATATACTGTGAAGTGTGAAAACATGATAGTTGAAAACATTTAAGAAAGAAACTTATTCATGTTTTCTCAGAAATAAAGATGACTATGGATTTATAACAAATTAAAGGCACAAGTCAAGTGACGCATCGTTTGAATTTCCGTTAGTACATGTAGTTGGTTTTGTAATTCAGCACATCCCTGAATGGATGCGCACATGCAAGCGTTGGCACGACGCACACGCGCGCGCGGTCGCTATTATTCGTCAGTTCAGCGCGTGGCATTGCGTAGCTGCTATCGGCCGAATGAGAACGTGTCCGGACGTGCGCTAGCTACTTTGGGTGCAATTCGCTCTTTTTTACGCTACGCCATTGGGCATGCACAGCCTCGATCTGGCAACTTTACACAATAAAAATAGCCGGTTCGGTGATCTGAACCCCGACACGGGAATCACTGAACTGGCTATATTTATTCTGTAAATTTACCAGATCGAGGCTGTGCATGCCCATGGCGGAAGTGTGAAAAGAGCGAATTCAAAATATGACTAGGCAAAATTTTGATTTGAAAACGAGATCCTAGAATAATATATTCTCGGACTGTGCAACATTAACAGAGCTTAAACTTCTTCATGTTAGTTGTTAATAAGCACGCCGTCTATAGATTTGGATGACTTGCTTCAAACTATACAGAACGCACAAATGGCAAATGACAATGGTCCAGTAGCTGCAGTGAAAAACTGTCAATGTCAAAATGGCCAGTGCATCTTGGAATGTATGCGTTAAGAAAGACTTAGTGTGGGCAACCAAGAGGTCATTTGTTATGTGTAAACAATACACACCGTACAGGTGCTAGTGTGGGTGTATGTTTACAAGGAATGGCTAATTTCAAGAAGTAACGTTGATAATTAAAGTGCGACAATTAACTTAAAAATTAAGATGAAGTGATACTTAAGAATCGACAATCTAAAAACGCTACAACATGATCACGTCAAGTACTGTGACTGGTGTTTACTGGAACTAAAGCACAAACAAGTTTCACTAGTCGGTCAAAGTATGCCGTTAGCTCGTGACAAGACTTTTTTTCTGGTATACAGTCTTAATCTAATATTTTATACCTTTTCGACAAATATCACTGAAAAAAACACCGACACATAATAAAAAGTTATCAAGTTATAGCTACCAGTGACTAAAATGCAATTCTTTCTCAGTTTGGTATTTGTTATCGTGTGATGCCAACAATTTACCATTGTTGCACCACAATAGAACTTGCCAACAATTGACGTGCGTTCCTTTCATAATATATATGTACATATATATAATTTTTTTTTAGCGCTTAAAACACGTCCTAACAATACGTGTTGTGCGATCGTTTGTTGGTGATGATGCAGTTTACGGTTTATTTTTGCGTTGCAAATTGAATGTTGCTTTTGATACTCTTCATGCCTTTGAAAGTTACCCGATTGTTGAAAACCCCGTCTATTGAAAGGACAACAAAAGCATACTGTTAATGTGGTGCATCAAAATCTGATATTATACAAAACAACGTGCAGCGTACTGAGGTGTTGTACGGCATTGCAAGATATGGTTTGTACGTGTACATGTATCATCTTTACGATGATTTTCTTTTTTTCTTTTCTTTTAAGACAAGTGTACATGTAGCTGCATCCGTCAAATAGAGCTGAACTCTGAACAACTCCTAATTTATAGCAGAATGAATTGCCCCGGGCTGCTTGGCCCACATAAATTTAAAACAGTCTGGAAAAAAATGAAACTTCCGAACGTATATCCTCTCAAATCAATCACTTTTTCAGCTCCAATTCCTACGCAAAAAAAGTAAATACACGAACAAAACCTGTTTCTCGCGTATCTCTAAATACATCATTCCGTTAGCCTAGATAACATTTTTGGTACGCACCAACTATAGGCATGTATATACATGACTTGATATATTAGGCCTGTATAGCAATGTTGGGACGCCCCAACTGTGGTTTGGATGATAACTGTGCTACAGTTTGGCGGGACATTATTACGACATATGTATCTACCAAAGGCATCTCTATGACACAAAAATGTAATTCTACTAAATCGGAACGGGGCGTTCCTTTCAGTCTGGAATTACCTCAAACCGAAGTTGTTTACACATTTTTATGCCGTAGTATCCGATTACCTTCGAATCAATTATATGTGGAGGTAAAACATCTACTTTCAATAGAATGTTGTTATTATTGATGGCCGAGATTATCTTTAATGTCACAAACGTCTATCAGCACTAGGATTCCAATTAGTTACTAATTAATTTTGATCAGCGGTCTTAACTCGTTAATATAGGTTTTCCCGGCCGATTTCCCCAAGTTTTTATTCAATTTAACGCCTGGTTCATTCGATTTAGATTGAAATTGAAAGATCACGCAGATCGGCATTCGACAATCAAAAAGAATCATTCAATTTCACTATCCGGGCATTCTATCGCCTTTTAGCTTCACTCGTCCCTATCAAAGATGCATTCATATTAAAAGTATTGCGTTGGTCATTCAATTTCGTCTAAACCATTAGTAAGGGGTTGATCGGGCATTCTTTTTCATTAATGGGCAAACATGTTTCACATTTTGTCAAACATCTTTTAAGACTTCATACGTGTCCGTATTCCTTAGCGTAAATCATATTTGATGACTTCCGCAGATTGACTTTCTTTCTTAAAGGGTATGTGCAATGAATTTTTCTCAGGAATTCTTTTTGCGCAACTCTGTGAAATGTAAGAAAACTACACATTTGACAACACTTTTTGGGTTAATCTTATTGCAAATGTGCACTTCTTAAAGCATTTAAAAGTTTCCATGTTTTTCCAGACTAACGCTGTTACTGTGATGTCATTTCAGGAAGACACTGTTCAGTTTAGGGGTTTTTTTTCTTCAAATTATTCATCCAAAATTTGCTAATTGAAAACATTTGTGGGAAAGGGTTGGTCATTGGCTTACTACCATGTACTGACACATCAAATAATCACCAAATAAAAGAAATTTATGACAGCAAAATATCAAAAATTCTATCAACTTGCTGAAATTGCCGTGTAACATTAATCATGCTCGGAATGCCATCACAGGTTTTCTAATGAATATGAAACTTTGCATTAGCATAAAAACGGAGAAGGCACCAAAAACGCCCCTCAAAATGGAAAATATAGGTTTTCCCGGCCAATTTCACCAAGTTTTCATTCAATTTAGCGCCTGGCTCATTCGATTTAGATTGAAATTGAAAGATCACGCAGATCGGCATTTGACAATCAAAAAGAATCATTCAACTTCACTATCCGAGCATTCTATCGCCTTTTAGCTTCACTCGTCCCTATCAAAGATGCATTCATTTTAAAAGTATCGCGTTGTTCATTCAATTTCGTCTAAACCATTAGTAAGGGGTTGATCGGGCATTCGTTTTCATTAATGGGCAAACATATTTCACATTTTGTCAAACATCTTTTAAGACTTCATACGTGTCCGTATTCCTTAGCGTAAATCATTTTTGATGACTTCAATCCGTAGATGCCTTTCTTTCTTAATTGAAGGGTATGTGCAATGAATTTTTCTCAGGACTTCTTATTGTGCAACTCTTTACTACTGTGAAATGTAAGAAAACTACACATTTGACAATTTTTTTGGTTAATCTTGCTGCAAAAGTGCACTTCTTTAAACTTTTTTCCATGCTTTTCCGGACTACGTATGAGCGCGCTGTTACTGTGATGTCATTTCAGGAAGACACTTGTTCAGTTTAGGGTTTTTCTTTCAAGTTATTCATCCAAAATTTGCTAATTGAAAACATTTGTGGGAAAGGGTTGGTCATTGGCTTACTGCCATGTACTGACACATCAAATAATCACCAAATAAAAGAAATTTATGACAGCAAAATATCCAAAATTCTAGCAACTTTTTTGATGAAATAGCCGTGTAACATTAATCATGCTCGGAATGCCATCACAGGTTTTCTAATGAATATGAAACTTTGCATTAGCATAAAAACGGAGAAGGCACCAAAAACGCCCCTCAAAATGGAAAATAAAACTTGCAAATAAGGTTAAATGTGACACAAAGATGTATTGCATTGAAAACTTTGCACGGGCCCTATGAATATGATAAGTGTTTGGTCAGACATACGCAAGAAAACATTTAAGAAATAACGCGTAAGAGAAGTGTTCCCGACGGCACAACCATTTCCAAACATATTACGTGTTCCGATGTCTTGCACGTCAAGAAATCGTCAACGTAACAAAACCCCTTGATCAAACGTTTCAATAAGTAGAAAAGATCAACCGTGAAAAAGAAATTATCTTAGTCCCTTTCAATTCATTATTTCGTTGCATCTTGTTTCCCTCATATCAGTTGATTTGTAACATTGTAAAATTTACAGTCATCAAGATTGTTTTTTTGGGGGGGGGGAATGAACCTCGGAGAAAAATAGGAAAAAATATCGATTAATTTAAATAATTCTTATTAATTTAAATGACTAAACGATGAAAGCGATTGCCCATAAACGAATAAGAAACGAAAAGCATGGTTATACGTTATAAGCGCACAGATGTTCGCTAATTTGAATGCGTCAACCGTCAAAAGGTTGCAAAGACTTAATTTAAGACTGCTACAAGTTAAGTCTTGAATGCACCAAAGCGAAATAGGCTGCCCCAAAACGAAAACGAACATTCACAGCAAAATCTTGGCTGCCTAAAAATGAAATTGAATGAACCCCAAATGAAAAAGAAACCCCAATTGGACCACGTGTGCAAAACTCGCGCGAAATTGAATGGCTGATAATGAAACTGATTAGAAAAATTCGGAAATTCGCTGGGAAAACCTATACTATCTTGAATGCCAATCGGTATCGTTCAGAATTAGCGTTCTGCAATCTCGTTGATGCTGTAATTATAATAGATCTGGTGTCTGTGAGCCAGTTAAGCGTTCAGTTCAGATGTTCTTGTGGCCGTGTTATCTGTCGTACGCGGAATGCTGTTCACTCGGGGCCTGCCCCGGCAGAAGACTTGCCGCAGCCCGCTGCGAAACTGCTGATACTTGAGTGCGTAGATGAAGGGATTCACGCAGGAATTGGTAGCGATAAGGGCCAGCGTCAGCAGAAAGTACCAGTCGCTAAACTTCACCTCCCAGCCGAAGTTGAACATCAAGAAGAGGATCTGGTTCGGGGACCAACAGACGAGGAAAGTGGCGAAGACCATCATGAGTGTCTTGAAGACATTCCGTCTTGCCCGGAGGATGGACTCCGTGAGATTCTCTTGGGGCACCTGGTTGGAATCACGATGTTCGGGTGATGTTGATTGGCCTCGGTGTCCCATCACTAAGGGGCCGACTCGGGCAGCCTGACGCTTCAACTCCACGCTGGTGTGGATGTAGGCAAACAACATGACAAAGACCGGGAGGATGTACTGCAAGAACACCGTCAGGATGCCGATGGCTTTGGAACCAGGGATCGGACGCGAGACACATTTGCCGTCAGTAGTTTCCTGCACGATCATGAGGGTGTAGCTCTTGATAGCCACGCCAAAGATCCAACAGCACGCAATGGTCACACCCACCTTCAGCCGCGGGTATGAAGAGAACCAGGACTGGTATTTGTAAGGGTACACGATGGCAAAGTAGCGCTCCAAAGTCAGTGCGAGCAAGTTGAAGGTAGAGGAAACGAAGAAGATGATGATCATGAAGTTGGAGATCCAGATGTGACACCAGATCCAGCCGGAGGCGTCATTGGGAAGAGGGTCCGGCAGCGGCACATCCGTCTGCAAGATGATGACCACAGAGCCGAAGAAATCAATCACCGCCTGGTTGAGGATAAATGCGTTTGTACGCGATCGCATGGCTGGCACTCGGCCGATAACCACGCATACCAGTCCGTTACCTAAAACGCCCAGGATGCCAATGATAGTCTTGTAAATCAACAATGCAGGAATCTTCTCCATGTCTTGGTCAGGGAGGCACACTCATCGTTGTTAAATTTTCATTGATGTACGTATCACTATTATACTGAGCACGGCGACAGAACTGATTCAGAAGACATCTTTGATGTAACTAAACATGTATGAGGATGGCATAAGATAGCTTGATGATTGCGTGTGCGTCAGTGCCGTGCGTAGCCAGGTCCAGGTATGAGAACTGAGTACCCCGCAACCTGTTGTCGAGACTGCATCCATGTAGGGCTTACATGTATTAAATTATTAATTCATCCATGCCACTCCGCTGTATCAGTTTTCTATTTGAATTGGATTGACGAAGATGTGGCGCCCACATACATTGGTGATGTATTAACCATGTGTATAATCAATTAAGGACCTAGTTCATAGTGTGTGATAGATTGATTGAACCAGCAGTAGAGGGTGACGTACGACTTGTAGGTCATTATTACCCCCCAAAAAATGCGCATCGCGTACGTATTCTGATTCCTTGTGTAAATAATTGTGCGTGTTTCAGGCAGTTTCAAGCTCCACTTAGACACGAATACAGGGCCGCATTTTTATAATTTTCCCCCAGAAAAAGGTTGATTGTGTGCCATTTTCAGTACTCAGAATACAATAGACAAAATGTACCACAAAGTTTCATTACTGTTTCCCTTAACGATGTCGTGCTTCATAGGGGCTACGTATAACAGTGCCCGCAATTTAAAGGCATACGTTATCATTTGAATTGTTCATCCCAAAAGCAACCTATAATATTATCATGAGGCTTACTTGGGCTAAAGATCGTACTGGTATACTAAACAAGCCGTTAAATTATTCCGGCTGGCTTGCTGTCATCAACAATCAGTCAATCGACTTGTTTTTTAACAATAAAGTGTGCTATGGTCGAAATTGTGTTTAGCGATCAAAGGTTGTGCATGGTGATCTTGTCTCCTCGAAAACGTTAACAGAATATATTCCACTGCATAAGCTGAAACTTCAACAAATTAGGTTTTGATCAGTCTTCTTTGAATTTGATTAGTGTTATTGGAAACGAAAACAAGCAAGAAAAGCAAATGATCCTACAGGGTGAGTAAAAATAAAGCGGAACCCAAACCCAATGAAATATATTTCATATTAAAAAAATATATGTAGTACCAAAAATAATTATGACTTCAGCGAATTTAATAAACTACTTTTAGATGAAAAAAATCAATTGTTCAGTCCGTTTAAATTGTTTGTTTGTTTTTGTTTTCATTGTTTTGTTGTGTTTTGTCTTTGAATTTAGTCTTCCCTTTTCAGTATTGTTTATATGTATATATATATTTGTTGTTCTGTTTAAGGCATTCCGTTTATAAGCTCCGGCTTCTTGTGTAATGCCTCCACTTAGTAGTTTTTATGTAACAATTGTTTTGTTTTCTAAAGTGCTTATTCATGTGGAAATAAATGTTTCTGAAATGAAATTTAAACGACCCCAAAATTTGTTTACGTTCAGAAATGCGATTTCAAGAATTGTCGTTACATTTCAAACATCCCCAGCGAAAACTCAGTTTGAAGTTAAAAATATTCAACGTAGTCCATTTGAGGGCCCGTCTTTAAAAACGAATTGGATTGTATAAATCCTTCTGTTAGCCAATACATAGTTGTTGATAAAGATATTATGTACTGCAGTTGTTGAAACAAGTAATGTGTCATTTTCTTTCTTTTTCCAAACATTCAGAACACACAATAAACTGGGTTTTATTTTGACGAAACTGGTTTAGGGGTTACTTCGTTTAAAAAGCGATAAAATGTTAACGTGTAGAGCAACTGAAATGTTCTCACTTAAAAATCATTAATCTATGGGCTTCCAAGTAATTATAAATGTTGGTGCTACATGGTGTTTGGTGTTTTTTATATGAAATATATTTCTATATTTTTTGTTAGGCTTTTTTGGGGGGTGGGAGAGGCCCACCTTATAATTATGTGCCTTCAAGTCTTTAGTTTTATGAACCTGACGTCAATTAGGACGAATTTTGCCTACTGTGGCACTGTGGGCGATCTCTCGTAGTATTAATTTTCATCTGGCCGTGTATGAAACCAACGACAAAGCACGGTACACAATCGTTTCCATTACTGTCTCCCCAGACGATCTCGCGCTTTGGAGCGGGCCGTGTATTGCCGTTCCCGCAATAAATATCCATTAAGTTATTCACCAGCTTACATTGGATTTATTCTCACAATCTTGATTCCTTAAATTGAAAGCCTTCGGGGTCTTTCACAGAACCATAGGCCCTATACGGTCCGCAATGGTAATGAGAATATAAAACCATCAATCATCTCTTAAACCGAAGTTGAAGGGGCTTTTTTTCCCCATGTGACAACTAACAGATAGTCTGTGAAGTCGCCCAGATGTCGGATGTATCCAATGACAAGTGTTATTAAAATTTAGTATGCACAAAGGTACCCATGTCAGGTACATTTTCATTTTCGTTCTAAATGTTCAGACCAACGGTTCGATGCATGATTGTCATTATAAATCGTAGATCCAAGCTCACTAAGAAATTGAATTCAGATGTTATTAAATTAAACTGCCCCTACAATTTCGCATTCTTTACGTGTAGGGACACCACGGGGTCTTGCAATTTAGTTCCATAAGGGTGTATCGTTAGCCAAAGCGAATTTTTGAGGGACTATCTCTCTTCGGTGAGTTTACTGTAGTATTTATGGATAGCTGCGCCAAGGAGGTATATTTTTTTATTGGATTTGGTTAGTTTGGTTGTTGGTTGGTTGGTTTGACTGTTAGCAAGATAACTCAAAAAGTTATGGACGGATTTGCATGGGGAAAAATAGGGGTGGTCCTTGGTACAAAACAAATCGATTATATTTTGAAAGTGATCTGGATCTAGGTCTGGATCCAGGACTTTCAAAAAGATTCCTCATCATTTATTTATGCGAGTACATGTATTTCATTTGGGTATACTGACAATATGGCGGGGAATTGTTTAGCAGTGGCGAAGGTTTGCGCTCTCTGAGTGCTTTCTTGCTTACTCGTGTATTAGGCAAGTCGGGCAACTCAACCGGTATTTTTTTTGTTTTTTTTATATGTTCATATAGGTAGGCCTAAATTGTGAATTGGCTTATTCAATGGAGTCAGCAAATTCTGTTCTGGATGGTTTTCGTTGGCGAGATGATTGTGTATCCTATGTTGTGATATTGTGGTCAGTGGTGTGGGTGCTCTCTCGAAAATATACCGTGCGAGAAACAACATTTGTGCACTGGTGCTGTGGGATTATGTGACACACACACAACGTGGACCATCCATCGAATGGACACGACTGGAAATACGTATGCGTAGGCCTATGCCACAAAATATCCGCCGCGTCCGAATTAAACAAGCGGACCGGGGGTGTTGTGTGTTTCAATTTTTTTGCTGGGGAGCGGTAAGACATCAGTTTATAGTTTCCTTTCGGCCAGACCGTTCAAATAGTGTAAGATCGAAATTCGGACTATCATCGGGTGTTCCACATTACATCCCAAGGTCCTCACGTTACTCTTTTCCAAGCAAAACACCCACAACATACCAAGACTGTTATTTCACCCTTGTGATTGGAAAATGGCATTATGAGGGTACTCCCCAAGACTGACCATTACGTCAGTCTACCTTTAAGCTATGCTTTCCTTATATATGATATCATATCCTGTTTCCCCCAAAGTTGCCCCTCTGGAAAAAAAGTCCACATTTTTCCATTTTCGTTGAGTTTCCTCCCTGGAAACCAGAGTCCTCGCCTAGTCTAGTCCTCGTCTTCTCAGTGCGGTTCACCTTCTCTACTCTGATACCCAGACATACAAAAGCTGTTTCAGCCGTATGTTCTGAGGTATTTATCCTATTTATGCAAGACCCGGTAGAATTGAGTTGTTGAGAATGAAGCATTACTCCAAAGCTGGACTCCGATGTACCAGTGTGTCTTCAGTTTCTCCGTGTTCGCAGTTCAACCTGCTCATCGATAACAGTAACCATAAACATTTATGTACCGTCCCAATCCCCCCCCAAAAAACTATAATAATATGTTCGTAATGTGGATAAGTAACCCATCCAAAGCATAACAATTTCAGGGATTTCAGGTCATAATGCCCCTTTAAATCTGGTGTATTAATGTTATCGGCCAATCGAGATTGCAGTCGTACTTGTACTTTCAGGTTATTTGGCTAATGTGTAGGCTTCGGCTTCTTGGGTATCTTTCTGGGCCGGAGCTCCCTACAGTAACTGGTCTCCTATAGTGCGCACGTACGAAATGTAATTCTAATCAGATGAAAGCTGTATTAAATGGACATGCGCTCCACATATTTTGGGGTCCATAACGGTATTTACTGTTAAATTGACGATCGCGGCAACAGCAATAAATTGGTGACTATTGGATTTCGAGGTACACATCCCCCACATGGCTGGTTTTATTTTCGTACCCAACGCTCGGGCACAAATCAGCAATGGTGACGTCATTTCTATGAACTTTCATTGGATGTGTGTAATTTGAAAAATCACTTTCGATGAGTGCACATTACAAGAGCGCGCATAGACGCACGTGATCGAGCTACGCGTTGAAACGCCTGCGGTATTTTTTATTCTCGCACAAAATTCTCGCAAAGGCAGGAACATAACACTGTAAGTGCCGCTCATATACCTTCAGACAACACAACCGATTAAGGTTTCCATCTCCCACATCCACCCTGCAGAGTTATATTTCATAAATTGAAATTAGATACAGAAATCCGTAGACATCCATAAAGACATCCATGATAAGTACACAATTACAGGACTGCGGATATCGTCATTCACGGTTCACGCCATAGTCTTAGAACGAGCACTTTTTCCAAACAGACGCAAGGTCAATGAAAAATATACAACTATCATCTGAGAATTTAACAATTAAAAAAATGCGTGAAAGTGATATCACGTTCAAGGAAATGTTGCTTAGCTATTTAATTTAATAATACATCCCAATTCATGGTGCAACAGCCCACATCATAATTCACAAACGGTGCACGGTTGAAAGAAATCTACTGGTTCAACTCGTTGGATTTTACAGTGCCTGAAAACATCTTGCAACATGTTAAATACATCAGGGAACATCTAAAATAGACTTAATTGTTTTTTTACAAATAGAGAAACGATCCAAGCAACATATCGCTACTGTCGCGTAGGCCCCCTTCAATGGCGAAAGCACTATGCTAGCTATTGTACAAAGCAACTTAAACCCATGACGGATTATCTGAACAATAGCTGGCACAGTGCTTTTGCCTGATAACGTGCTTGCGGACTGGTTTGTTTAGGCATAGATTCCAGCGATTCTTGATATAAACTTCTACAATTTTACTGTAATAACCACTTTTACGAATAGTCACTATAAATATAATTTGAAATCCTCAACAAATTTGAAATAAATTGCGATTCTAATTTTACACTCTAAAAAGGAATTAGTCAGATTTGACTATAAACCAGTTAAATTTGACTAGCCATTAAGGGTCAGCTGGGTGCAACTGAAAATTAGTCAATCTGACTAGATTTTTCTAGTCAGTATTATAAACTTTGGAAAAATAGTTATGCAAAATAACTGAAATTGGAGTCGAACCCAACTACTTTTTCTTGTCATAGTATGAATATTTGCATGTTTTACTAAATTCCTAGTCAATTTTCAATAACTAGGAAAACCAGTCAATAATTTGACTAAGTTGTTTTTAGAGTGTAATACTTTACTTCGGGTTCTACGCAAGTTCGGAATTGAATCCGAATTACTGCCACAGTAAACATTTAACAGAGTAAGATAGCAAGTGAATTTCTCAAAACAGTTACAATAATCATCTGCAAACTTCAAAATGATCAGATAAATCCTTACAATGTGAAGTGATGATACAAATAGCGAAATCTATCAGTTGAAACCCATAATAATATTTCACAAATACAAGATTCGAGTATGATACCGAGTCACAAAACCAATTAGAATAGTTGGGTACATGGTAGCATACTTATCTTTCCAATAAAAAAAAGGATAATTGCACAGAATTGTTCAAAATTTGAAACGAAATAGGCGTAGGCCTATTTACATATGTGCAACACATTTGTAAAGGCCAACTTTGTAATACCAATGTATACTATCAACAGTTTTGGCAAAACACCATTTCCCTTTTTAGGGGAAGGGGTGGGGCGGGGGTTGCAACAGAACAGTTCATTTTGCTGACATGCCGATTACGTTTCGCCATAAGTTGGTTGCCACAAGTAGGTTTGAAATATTGGCCTGAAAAATAAAATATCGTAGAATCTCAGCAATTCCATTCTGTTCTATAAATTTAACAAAGGGACAACGGGATAGAATGTCTATCATCAGCACTGTCGCATCCTTTAGATCTGATCTTTGTAATGACAATAGAATAGAGATTAAAGTGGTGCAATTTTATTATTTTCGTCACAACTACCTTGACAAAGGTGTACTGACACAGAAAACAGCACGATGTTTTCATTGAGTACCAAGATTACAAACCACACAGAACGTGTTATAGATGAATTGTACAATTCACATGATCTCCCTAAAAGCCACTTCACAAATCCACATCCAGTGTTTTGATGTGACATGATTGAATAGTTTACATGTTTCTCTTCTTAATAAACACACACGTTTTGAACCGTGACATCTATAATTATTTTTGTATATGATTATTGTGGGTAAACTTTACAAAAGAAACCCAATTATTTCTTCCACTTGTGAAAAAGGTCTGTCACGCAGAGGCCCATTTGCACTATGTGAACAAAAATTGGTTTTAAACACAAAGTGGAAGGATTTAGAAACACGTGAACAATTTTGGCTTTCAATTATACTGTTAATTAGAGGAATAAGGGGAAAATACAGGAATACCACTTCTGACAGCCATTTTCACCTATTTTTAAAACTTATTTTAAACTTTTGAGTGGTAGCTATTAAAGTTGCAATTGCATGTGTTGTCTCTGAGCTATGGTAGTTTGGAAATTTCATTTGCGAAACCTGTTTGTCCACGGAGGTATACATTTGATCCGCTTGACTGAGTTCAGCTACCGTAGCTTGATTTGAAGACAAAATATCAGCACACTTCAAACAAGCATATATATGTGATTTTTTTAAGGAATGTTTTAAAACAATGAATTTAATCCTACCGCTCCTTGTGTATTATGATCTTAACACTGACATGAATAATCGGACAACCTCGATAAAAGTTACCAGGTCCAAACATTATGTTGCCAAAGTTTATGTTTTTGTCAACTACAAAAAATGTCCAATTTACATAGAATAACATGTGGACAAGACTGATTTTGGTGACTTATATTCAGATTAGCATAATATAACTATTCTTGCGACTTTTACTTAGCTTTCTTTCACCACTCATGGTTAAAGGGCTACATTTCACTACCATCTGGAAAAAAAAAGACAATTGAAATGAGTAAACTAAGTAGGTGAAAATCGCTGTCAAAAGATGATTTCCTTTATTTCGAATTACCCGCGTGTACATGTAAATATGGCCTACATCGACACACGGTTTGAAACGAGGCTCGTGGTGACCAGAAACCGAGGACTATACTGAATCAAAGGGACACTTGTGCGTTGTGCACAGCGGTTTTTAGGCAGCCTCTACCTGGACCGACTTCTTGCCGAGTATCTGCAGCAGTCCCTTCCTGAACTGCTTGTACTTGAGAGCGTAGATGAAGGGATTCACGCAGGAGTTGCTGGCAACCAGGGCTAGCGACAGAAGGAAGTACCAGTCGGTGAACTTGGCGCCCCAGCCGAAGTTCCACAGCAGAAAGATGATCTGGTTAGGAGACCAGCAGACCAGGAAAGTGATAAAGACGATCATTAGGGTCTTAAAGGTATTGCGTCGGGCTCTCAGCAAGGAATCGCTCATGCTCTCTGGGGCCCCTGGAGCAGTAGCAACGGTTGACGGGCCGGACCGGTTGGCTTGACGCTTTAACTCGACACTGGTACGGACATAGGCGAACAACATGACGCCTACTGGTAGGATATATTGGATGAACACCGTCAGGATGCCGATAGCTTGAGACCCGGGGATGGGGCGTGGGGTGCATCTACCGTCCGGAGTGTTCTCCACGATCATGATAGTGTAGATCTTGATAAGCACGCCGAAGGTCCAGCAGAACGCAATGGTCAGTCCCACCTTCAGTCGCGGGTATTTAGCGAACGTAGCCTGGTACTTGTAGGGATGCACAATGGCGAAGTAGCGTTCTAGAGTCAGTGCCAGCAGGTTGAAGGTAGAGGAGACAAAGAAGATGATGATCATGAAGTTGGAGATCCAGATATGGCACCAGATCCAGCCACTGGCGTCATTGGGAAGAGGATCAGGCAGCGGCACATCCGTCTGCAAGATGATGACCACAGAGCCGAAGAAATCGATCACGGCCTGGTTGAAGATGAACGCGTTCGTACGCGTTTGCATGGCCCGTACCTTCAGGATAACCACACAGACTAGAAAATTACCCAGTAGGCCCAAGACACCCACCAAGGACTTGTAGATCCTTAAGATCAAGATGTCCTCCATGTCGAGGGAATTCGATGTTTAAACTTCGGAAATAAGATACTAGAAATCTGAATTCGTGGACTTTGAACGGCTGCCTGAACTATGGGCGCTTCGTCTTAAATGTCGCTAGGCGTGTGCCCCTTTGCTGCTTATATAACTTTCCTGTCTCGTGCAATTTCTCTGTTGGCGCTTTCGTAGAACACAAAATCCTAAGTCACTCTCATCAACCTAAATATTTCTGTAAATGAATGTTTGTTCATCTTTAGTGAGACTCATTTATTTCTTCTACTTTTGATGCATAAAAAAAGTTTGTTACAACCTCAATAATGGCTTTGGTTGCGTTTTTGTATTAGATTTGGCTCTGTGAATCATAATCGTCAGTTTTGAAGTTGCAGCGTCCTTTTCAATCCTGAGTATTTTATGACCCATCTTAATTGTGTTACCATCAAATGGCCAGAAGCAATTCGAAGGCATCGCGACTATTCCTGTCCGATTTGAGCTCCTGAAAATAGGATGGTAGGCCTATGTTATTCTACAGTGTTTTCATGCACCGTCGATCCTTGACGACATTTCCCCAACAATTGGACATTAGGCGTGAAATTGCTTGGCGGCCGCCGACACAGAAGCAATTACTGAACCTCGCTTTTTATTAAAAAAGAAAAAGAGGACTGTAGTCGTGAATAATTTGTAGTTCGAATTGAATCCATTGTGCCGCACTCGACATAAAGGCAAGCTCATTCCCAACGACGGGTATAGTAAAGTCACGTATACGGACTAAGAATAGCACGATGTACAATGAATACGTGGTATATTGAAGGCGCGTATAGAACGTTGGTAATTACTCGAGAACTAACCTACTGATTTAATGTTAGAAACCTTTTTTCAAATGGTACCCAAATGACCTGTGAAAGTATTCCACCTGGAATGGTATCGTTCCCGCTTACACATTTTGTACGTGCGTTATCAACGGAATTCACTTACGAGACCCCAAAACGTGTGCATATGATTCCTCTGTTTTCACAAAAGGTATAGTTGCCACTGAGCAAAATCTACAGGTAGCAGATTTTGGTTACCGCTCGATAGTCGAAGGTTCGACAGTCCGAAGTGTTATTGATCCGAAGGTTCGATAGTCCGAACACACACATTACCCATAACCGGGGGTTCATTATTCCGAAAATGAAATAACGTTCGTTAATCCGAGCATTTAATGGGATACTCCGAACTCCGAAGGTTCGTTAGTCCGAAGGTTCGTTAGTCCGAAGGTTCGATATTCCGAATTAATAATAAGGTTAATTAGTCCGAAGGCTCAATAGTTCGAAACAAAACCAAGGTTCAAAAGTCCGAAGGTTCATTAATCCGAAAGCACATCAGGTTCAATAGTCCGAATTTACAAGAATGTTCAATGCTGTTAATTAGCACTATTAAACCTTTGGACAAATAATCCTTAAGTTAATTTATCGAACCTTTGGACTAACGAACCTTCGGACTATCATCGCATCAAATACTCGGATTAACGAACCTTATTTCATTTTCGGGCTAATGAACCCCCGGGTGTGTGAAATTTGTGTGTTGGGAATATCAAACCTTCGGATCAATAAACCTTCGCACTATCGAACCATGCCGTGAATCCTCTTTTAACGTAAAACCCAAATTGAGCCATTATATTCGGTTTTTCGAATCAGGGTTCAGGATCTCTCTTATCTCCAGATTTTATCTCCTCAGGGTAGTTTTACCACCTGATATATAAATGCCTACCACCAGCAGGGACTGATTAGTACCGCTTGACTGAACGACTTGCCGGCATGCCTGAATCCATCCTTGGTGGCCTAAACGAACCTAGATTTTTCACGAATTAAATATCCAACGTAATATTCGTTGCAGGTTTTCTGACAGTTTTCCCCAACGCCCAGATGTCTAAATTGTACTGTAGGTCAAACAACCACAGGGGCTTAAAATACACATGACGGCCCTTTTGCAAAGCTCGGTTTCATTTCCGGCTTGGTTTTATCATTTGTAGCTTTTATGTTCCGATCAAATAAAAAAAGAAACAAATCACTTGCTTCATAATGAGTTATGATATAACAGTTTGATATTTCTGTAAGAAAACATTGAATAGTGTTGACCTGGAATCTTCAAAGTTAGGGACCCAAATAGCACTGTTAGCAGGCGAAGCCAAATGGAGACCACGCGCGCCGAGTTTTGGAAAATCCCGGTAACCGTCGTCAAATTCAAACTAGTGCATGACGCAGCAAAGCTCGCCCCTCGTACGATCTCAGGGCATACTTGATGCACAAAACCGTCTTTGAACTTCAAGTTTTTAATGCAAGCGACGAATATTAATTAGCAACTCTTTTTTTTTAATTAGCATGGCAGGTAAAAGAACATATGTTACACCTGGAAATACCCGGGCGCTATCTAGGAACAGGGAGGTTTCGCAAGCGAACGGATACGCTTACACTTACGTTTAGCAATCCGTATCCGTTTTTTACTTACGTGTAGCGAGCGAGATATGCGTGTCGTCTGCACGTATGACGTCATACGCCACTCACTATCCGCTAAACGTGCAGACGACACGCATATCTCGCTCGCTACACGTAAGTAAAAAACGGATACGGATAGCTAAGCGTAAGTGTAAGCGTATCCGTTCGCTTGTGCATGACTGCACAGGAGACAATTAAAGGGGTTGGGTGAAATCTGACTTGCGCCAACTGGTTAATTTCACGAGTTATCCTTTCCTGGAGGTCATCCAGATTTGCCTACTGAAACACAAATCAAGATCCACAAATCTGAACTGGTTATGCATTCCATGACCAGAACCAAGACAGTGGTTGTGTTCTTTTAAATTGTCTCATTCTTATCCAGCCCTGACCAGTTGGCGCAAGTCAGATTTCACCAGACCCTTTTAATATTGTTTCCTGTGCAGTCATGCATGAAAACTAATCCAGTGAAAATGTCACCAAAAGAAGCAGAAAGAGTTACTCTAAATGTATATATGAAAATATCTTATCTATATTGCTACAAAATAAAACTATGGCCAATTTTAAAAGTGTATAGGGTTTTTTTTACTCACACTGTATTTTGTATATACTAGCGGTTACCGGACCTAAGATTCATCAGAAATAGTGAGAATATTTTGGTCTGGGAACCACTGTTTTGCACCCTACTTAACGCTCTAGAAGAATTTTGATTTTTCAAACGAACAAAATGCACAAAAAAACCAAGTATATACGCACATTTAAATAAAAGCAAATAGAGATCAAATGCAGGCCAGAGCTTCGATGTAAAGACAACTTAATAGTGCAGTTTGTATTGCCGTTAGCGTCAGTTAGGAAGTATTTTTGTCCGCAGTATACGGGTACCTTTTAGACCATTTTTAAAAGTAAGTGCCTTTATCGGTGGCAACAAAGAGGTCTACTTTCCAGTGGCAAATTGGTTAGAGAAATGGGGCATGAAAAGCGGTCGTTTTGTGTCCATTGCGAAGTGTGGACACAAAAGGGAAGGCCGCGTTATTTGCAATCTTGCAGAGCTTCCTGTCCTCTCCCACGTTTCCGGTCAGTGTATTGTCTCCATAAATGAAAGAGCTCGATGATCTAAAGCGTGGCATTCTTTCGGATGCGCGGGTTGTTTGTTTTTTCCAGTCCATTTTATGTCAGTCCATTTTTAATCGTCTATTTAATGGACGGAAATCTGACTGAAGATGCGAAAATGGAAAGGCGGCTTAGTGGGGGAAAAGAATTTGTAACTTTATGAGGTAAACAATACGAAAGTTAAGTAAAGCTGGTCCCAGCGCACGTACTTTTTCGATCGATTCAAAATGGCTAAAAGCTTCTTAAAATAAGTAGTACAGGGTGTCCAAAAAACTCAACGTTTTGGACAATATGCTCTGCCCGTCGTGAGGAGACATTAAGTTTAACATTGGGTTTCGTCATTGCAATTATTTAATCGTATTTGCAGGGTGAGTAAAAAAAAATGGTGCCCAAACCCCCAACATTATATTTCATATTTTAAACAAAAATGTAGCACCAATTAGCCAATTTCACTAAGCTACTTTTAGATGAAAAAATACTGACATTGCTCAATCCGTTCAAAGAATATCATCATTTAAACACAATGACCCTAAAACATCACCAGCAATAAAGCCTCAGTTTAAAAGTTGGTGACATCAGAGGTGGGAGTTGCCCAGTAAAATATACACCCTTTCACATAATTGATTGTATTTCTGGATCTAGGGCCCAAATGGAATGGGGTAAACAGGAGTGGATTGAGAAATAGTCAGGCTTTAATGTAAAATATAACTTCACCGAAGAAAAAAACATTAAACAGTTTCAATTATTTTTAACTGAATGTTGCACTTTTTTGGCCACACTCAGTAGATGTTTATATCAATGCATTCATTAAATATTGTGCAGTAATATGGAATGACATTATAATTCACAATGATTCTAGCACATCATTAGGGACTTTCTCAACAATTACACAATCAACTTCACTGTACATGACTCATTCACAATAAATCGCGATTAATTTCCTCGAATATTTTGTTGAACTAAATGACGCCATTAAGTTGAATTGGCTGATTAATATGCTAACTTTTACACATGTTGAAGTTAAACTCAAATTGGTTTTGTTTCGAGTACTGGTTATCGGTACTGGTTGTTGACGTTGCTCAGATTTATATGGATGTGTACATTTTGGAAATTGTCAGCGGGAGCGTTATGAATTTCAATACATTTTCAGAGATAATGTTAAAAGACCAACCAATCCCCGTACTCATATGAACGCTCATTTTATTTATTTACTTATTTTTTCTTTTGCAATTTACATCGGCAATTTTAACTCTCCCGCTTTTAACTTTAATTTTAACTCTGCAATAGCATGGCGAGTTAATGTTTACGCCATTAATTTCCTCAGATTTATACCTCTCCTTAGATTTATAACTCTCTCGGAGAGTTTAATTTCAATTTACAGGAAGGTTAATGTCAGAGACCGTAGCTTTTCTCTGTTTTATAAGAATACTCACTTTATTTGGAGTGTTACATCGCGACAGTTCAATTGTTTCTGCCTGCCTGACTACTCCGTACTCACCGGTAGCAATTTTTCCCCATAATACACAGTCGCTACTATAAAGAAAATTACTACGGATGGCGCTATTATTCAATGATATGTTTAAAGTAAGTGTATACGTGCTTTTGGGGTATGGCACCTTGACAAATAGATTTTCAAATTGAATTGATAATTTTCTAACTTATGAGCTTTCCAATGAGACATCATACGAAAAAAAAATCGGTCTATGACAAAATCAATTTCCTAATTCATTCTGAATAGTGTGCGCATTTTCTGAATTAGAGCGCGCCACTTAAAACCAATTTTTAAAACCATGTAAAGGCCTGTAAAAACAAACAAGCACATTTATTTGTAATTTCGTTCGAAAAAGAAAATCGGAATTCTTAAAAAATACGTAGCCTATAATACCAAACTTAAAACAACTCAGTTCAGCGAGTCACTGTAATTTTTAGTCTAATGGATACTACATCGGACTGCATGTACATCCATAGACCTTTACAGGGCCCAATTATATGATGCTGCTTAACAGGTAGCAGAAAAGTTGTGATTAGCATAGCAGAAAATGTGCTAACGTTAAGCACTATTTCACGTCGTAGATGTGCTAACGGTTGCGCGTGCATGAAGATTTCTATCGTTACGTCACCAAGTTAAGCAATTTTTTTTCCTCTGAAGTAAGCCCGCCTTTTGATGTGCTTATGCTTATGGTCTCCATGAAACAGATGGAGACTCTATTAGCAGAAAATCGTGTGCTTAGCAGCGCCATGAAATTGGGCCCAGCTGGGTCATGAGTTTGAAGCCCACTGCGTGGGTGTTACTTTTTTGTCCTTCTTTACTTCATTTTGTTTTCTCTTAAAAAAAATTCTAGTCATTTGGAAAAAAAATATTTTGCTAATTTGTGGTTCGGAGATTTTTTTCAAGGGAAAAAATGTTGCTCACTGGTACACGCCTTTATACTGTATATACATTTTCGATGCGATTTAAGCCCTTGGTATATTGAGAATCGGCAATGGTGCGCCGTGGAACTTTATTTTTCTAAAACAAAGTGGGTTTAAATGTTGTTTTGAGTCGCAATTAAGCTGCCCCAAAATATGAGCGATTTGCAGTAGCTGATTTTGTGATGCATCTAAGTTTGGCACTTTTGCACCTTGAAAACTGTCACACCTCGGATTGGGTGCACATCCTAAACGTGTGAAATGCTCCCCTTGTCAACTTGTAAAACCATTTCTGAATTGTTCCACATCTCAACAGTTACCGAGACGAGATTTTCACCGCAAGTTTGTCTCTTGAGTTTTGAGAACTTGAATAACACGATTATATCGAAACCCGTGCGTA
Organism: Patiria pectinifera; assembly: GCA_029964075.1. NCBI lineage: Eukaryota > Metazoa > Echinodermata > Asteroidea > Valvatida > Asterinidae > Patiria > Patiria pectinifera. The sequence goes on along the minus strand of CM057149.1, from coordinate 12,510,019 downwards.
AAATTACATCGAAACTCAGCCTACTCAAATCTTTTTGTGCAATCAGAAAATTACAATAAACATAACGAATTGATCTTCATACCAAAGCGACATTCTTACTTAGTTTTGTGTGTGATTGAAGGAACCTGTTGAACCAAAGTTATCACATCCCGTACATATAGAATACAAAGTCAGAGTCTGAGAGTGTGAGTTTTGATGTGACAGTGGCAATTATAAATGGTGCATGGCAGCCTTTACGCAGCGTCTACTTGGGCCGATTTCCTGCCGAGTATCTGCAGCAGTCCGTACCTGAACTGCTTGTACTTGAGGGCGTAGATGAAGGGATTCACGCAGGAGTTGCTGGCGACCAGAGCCAAGGTAAGGACGAAGTACCAGTCGGTGAACTTGGCGTCCCAGCCGAAGTTCCACGACAGGAAGATGATCTGGTTGGGAGACCAGCAGATCAGGAAAGTGATGAAAACGACCAAAAGGGTCTTGAAGGTGTTGCGCCGGGCTCTCAGCAAGGAATCGCTCATGGTCTCTGGGGCCCCTGAAGCTGCAGCAACGGCCCTGCTGACGGTGCCAGTTGCAGGACTGGACCGATTCGCTTGACGCTTTAACTCGACACTGGTGCGGACGTAAGCGAACAACATGACGCATACTGGCACGATATACTGGACGAACACTGTCAGGACACCGACACCTTTGGACCCAGGGATGGGGCGTTCGATGCACCTACCGTCTGGAGTGTTCTCCACGATCGTGAGGGAGTAGATCTTGATAGCCAAACCGCAGATCCAACAGATCGCTATGATCACCCCAACCTTTAGCCGCGGGTACGAAGCGAACGCGGCCTGGTACTTGAAAGGGTACACGATGGCAAAGTAGCGTTCTAGGGTTACGGCCAGCAGGTTGAACGTGGAAGAGACGAAGAACATCATCGTCATGAAGTGAGAGATCCAGATGTGGCACCAGATCCAGCCAGTGGCGCCGCTAGGTAGAGGGTTCGGCAGCGGCACATCCGTCTGCAAGATGATGACCACAGAGCCGAAGAAATCGATCACGGCCTGGTTGAAGATGAACGCGTTCGTACGCGTTTGCATGGCCCGTACCTTCAGGATGACCACGCAGACTAGAAAATTACCCAGTAGGCCCAAGACACCCACCAAGGACTTGTAGACCCTTAAGATCATGATTTCCTCCATGGCAAAGGACTTTGATGATGAAACTTTTCAATGAGGAAACAGAATTCCTTTGTACTTTTGTCAGCTGAAATAATGGAGTTGTCCTATACCTGTCGAATTTTTTAAATACCACTGGTCATACACTGCAGTGCTTTTTATATCACCTTAAAATCTTGACATCAATCTTCCAAAGAGGCGTGCAACGACCTTGGTCATCCTCAGAGCTAGAGCTCCATTCTACATCTTCAATGAAACTTAATTATTTCTGTCACAGACTCCTCAAGGTAAGTGTGTTATAATCGGATTAATCTTGTGTCCTCTTCTATGCCTTTTTGTTGGGGTCCTCTTGTATTCCTTTTTCTTTTCTTTTTCTTTTTCCTTTTTTTTTGTTCATCATTAATCACATGATTGCCAACCTTTGATTCATTCCCAGTAGCAAAAAGTAAAACGAAATAAATTAAGGGACGTAAGAAATAAACGGCAGCTAAGGCGAATGGCTATTCCTGCGGCCTGTGACACTGCAGTGACGTCAAGGCTTCGTCGGTAACTTTTGTACTAGATAATAAAGAGTTTTTGTACTAGATAACACATAATAATTTGCATTTTAATAATTTTTTGTCATTTGCGTTGAAGCACTGGCCACGAGGCAGCGTGTAGCAGATCTTGGTGCTTTTCTCATGAGATCCTTTACTTTTGATATACGACAGATTGGATTTACCTTGGATTTACCTTGGATGCCACACCTCATCTTCATTGTCGTGATAGGTTAAGAGGGCTTTTATATCAATTTTTGTTTTGGCAATTCATGCTTAAAGCAGAGAAGTGTGGGCGCTTCGGTGGCACTCTCTGGAAGCTTATTCCAAGGCTCTATGCTAGTACTCTCTGGGTGTTGAGAGTACTAGAGTACTGCCCCCACTGGAGTACTGCCCCCACTGGAGTTATGAAGTCATATTTACCATTTTAATACACATTGAACAAAAATGGGCGTCTGCATAGGGGGGCACATGTCCCCCCCCCCCACCCTCACAAAAAAAAAGATAAATTGGGAATTTGCTAGAGAAAGTATAAGGATTTGGGGCGGGTTGGGCTTTGCCCCCCCCCCCCACCCCCACCCGACCCCTTACAAAAAAATCCTGCGTGAGTCACGTTTTGGTCTTGTCTCACCAACCTTTTGTGGAGTTTGACTTTTAAGAATAACGAAACTTTATTGACAGACCACACACAATAATGATATGAAACTATGACGCTCCCATACACAAGGACTCTTTACAAAGTCGGTATCAGTACTTAAGGGGCCATTCAAAATGTTCAATGTCTTTAAATTTCGATTTTTTTTTTATTTTTTTTTGCAAATATCAAAATTTATCTAAAATCGAAAATCGTTTCTGCTTTCAGGGGCGGATCCAGGAATTTTCGCAGGGGGGGGGGGGTTCATCGCCAAAAAAATCTGATACGTAGACACATTTTTTCTCCAAACACTTGGCCTCCGTAAAATCGAAAAGCAGAGGCCCGGGGGGAGGGGGCTCGTACCATACTTTCAATCGGGGCGCTTTTCAAATCGACGATTATTAACACTATATCACGGAATAATGTACATATACCCCCTAACCAAGCTGGCTCTGTACGTATTCAAGGCGGACATTATTACTAACACAAAAAATGTGGGTGTCGGACCAGGGGGGAGGGGTTAGCTAATTTTTTGAAGAATTTCTATGAACACAAAATTGACAGAGCTGGGGGGGGGGGGGGTAACCCTCTGACCGGTACATGCATCCTGGTAGTACCATACCGCACTATGTACCGTGTATTGTGTATACACGTACGTCTATCGGGTCAGGTGTGGGCCGTGCAAATGGGCTAAATACCAGGTTCATTTGTCTTAATAGACGCCTCGAGCGCCCGTTACCAATCTTGACAACGAAATTAATCGACCAAAATAAAGATGCCAATCACCATGCGAAGTACCGTGCATGGTCGAATCTGTGTGCAATTGGGTGTGTGTGGGTGTGTGTGAGTGTGTATTTTACCCATGGTTTCAATAAATGAGGCAACCCCCCTTGCCTGAAAAGCGCAAGTTGAGAGTTCATGTTTTTCTTCCAAAACGAATGAAATTTCTAAATAAACTCAAAGAGTCATGGGAGTCATTACGACTCTTTATGCCACGACAAAAGCGGGGTTTTTTTACGAGCTGATATTTATTATCACCATGGACCTCTTTGTTATAGCTCTATGTTATCACCGTTTAGAATGGACTTGTTTTACGTGTTTCAAGATGGATTCCTAAGTACGGATACCGTACCAGTGGGCTGTGTTGTTGGTAAGGTATACGGACTGCAGCTGCAGCTGAACTCCGCCGTCGCTAAACTGGACATGTGCTATGTTTTTATGGAATGGAAAATCGAAATTTTAAAGCATCGAAAAGTATGTCATTGTCACGAATATCGAAACTTCTAAGTTGAAGCTATGGTCAATTGCGTAATTTAAAAGTGAAACAGATTTCAATGCTTAAAGGCCGACAGTCCCTCGCAAAACGGGAAGTAAAGAGTGTATTTTGATAAATTTGCTATTATAGCTGATAACTATTTCCTCGAAATTCTCAACCAAACATCTTCAAAGGGCCTGGAAATCAAAGTAAAGCAAGCTTCCTCAATAAAAAAAAAAGGCCAACTCTGTCGATGTCCCGACGATGGTCTAATTCGAATGGCGGTGGTGGTTGTGGGCGGCGGGCGATTTTTTTCACCCAAACGACATCCGCATATGGGTGTGCGCTATTACTTTTCTAAAAGCATGAGAAGAAAATATAAATTAGAAGAAAAAAAACCAAATGAATTCGAACGTAATAAAGTTCGAACTTTATTTCCCTTTAAAAAAAAATCCTCCGAAGCCTCAGGTTAGAAAAGTAAAACATTTCAGGTACAAAATGGTGATTCGAACCCACAACTTAGCGGTGCAAAATCACGACCCTATCAACTGACATTTCGCACTGCTCGCCAAAACGTGAGGGAAAAATAATTACAATGTATGTACCTGTGTACGTATCATAAAAGTCTCGTAGAGGGCGCTAAACAACGAGGTATGTGGATGTAGTTTGGGAAAAGGACATTCACGGGCGGGGGGGGGGGGGTTCTGCCTGTTATCTTATACCACTATGTAGTAACGTGGTCACTTACGGTAAATCAGCTTGCCAAAAGGGTGCTCATCCAAGTGGGGGCATTTGGAGGAGATCTACCCGATACTAGTAGGCATTGTTGCTTTTCAAATAGCACGCCAAATGCAAAAAAAACACCAATCTTTGCCGCAACCATCTCGGCGCGGACCTATTCCTGTTTTACATTGGACACAAATACAAGGATCTTATCTAATAACCCATAATCGCCGTGGATATTATCGTGATGGCGGTACGATATTACGTCTTTGTGCCAACAATGCTTTCAGTTATACAATTTCATCTTCTGTACAGTCTTTCTTTGTGCTTTTTATTATTTGTGTTGACCATTTTTATTCGTCATCATTGCATTTGTCATGACTGACACACTAAGCAGGAAATAAAAACAAATTTACTGTGTTTCCTTGTTTAACTGCGCGGTTTCATAAAGGCACTTCAATCGAAATGTCCTCAATTTATCATTGTCAACACAGACTGTGTACCAAAATTAGTTTCATGACTCTGAAATAGATCACGCTGGTTTTCAAGGGTTTGACTGACACTATTATGCCTATAATAAAAAGCTGAACTGGCTCCTGCCCCTCTATTAAAATAAGCCGTGGTCGCTTTGGAAATGATCGTTTTGCACCCGTAATGGTGGTACGATGTTGCGTCACAGTGAGATCGAAAAAGCTCGTTATACATTTTAAGTTTTAGATGTTTTTTTAATATTTGTTTCTTCTTCTTCTTGATTATTATTTGTGTCTACCATTCTATTCGTCGTCATTATATTTATCATGACTGACACACTATATATACACTATATTTCTTTGTTTAACTGCGGGATTTCGTATTATTATTTTTTTTCAATTTAAATTTCCTCAATCTATCATTGTCAACAAGGATATGGAATAAAGGTTTGAAGTATATTAGAGTTGTTTGACAAAATGGTTTCATAACACTAAACTAGAGCACGGTAGGTTTCAAGGGTATGACTGACACATTAGGCCAATGATATAAAAGCCGAATTGGCTCCCGTCCTTTGTCAGAAGTTCGGTTGACGTCTTATCCATAACTTGCGCGTTCAGAAAATCCGCCTCTATTTGCAATGATGGCATCGAGCCTCAACCTGGTGATTTTGTTGGTGTCTATTTTCATTGGTACGTAAAAATTCCATGTATCGCATTTTAAAAGACTCGGTGATGTACATATACCATAAAAGCATTCTACTATACCATAAAGCCCCTTGTAGTTAGAGGCCTACCCGTCCATTAACTGCGCCTCTTGGGCTCTTTATACGCTGATTTGTTTTGTCCCTAATAACGTGTATAGGCCTACAATATATAAGCAAAAACGTTAACCCAATGTAAAATTATTGCTCAATTTCTTGCGCAGCGGTTGTCAAAACTTAAAATAGGCCGACAAATTTGGCTGAATTTCTTCCAATTTAAGTAAATAAACGTCAATGGACCAGCAACTTTGGAGTTTGGAAAACTGAGAAAATTTAACTTAAATTGTCTCGTAGATAGAATAACGAATATTTGTTTCCATAACAATAATGAAGCACGTCTTCCCATGTCTATACATAAAGTATTTTTTTTGTGTGTTTTCTTTTCTCCAATTAAACGTCTCATAATAGGACTGTGCTCGTCCCATCCCGTTAGTGGAGACAATGAACACTTAGGAACATCTGGTGAGTTCAAACTCATGGCGGGCCTTACACAGAAAGCTTAAAACTTCAATTTAATGCACAATAACATAGGACAATACTTTTTATTTGTGTATTCAACCTTTCAGGTTAAATTTAAGGGGGGGGGGGACGATCATTCATTTTAAAAGTCCTCATTCCTCTTTGCTTGGTTCCGAATCGACAGCATCGATTCTGGATATCCGGAAACGAAATAACTTCGTTAAAGAATGGCATTGGGCCTAATGATAGCAGAAAACATGCAAATAAATTCAAAAGCTCTTTTATTTGTGATTGGTTATTTTGCTATGCATGCCACACTAATAGTATTTGAGAAAGACTGAGTAGTTAAAATTGGCTTCGATTTCATTTCGTGATGTACTTGTTTATCTATTGACGCAACACCATCCGGAACCATTTTTGCAAACTGTGGGCAAGCATGTACACAACCTTGACATCACATACATTTTAATGTTATAATCTACAACGATGTTGAAATGTACCGTCAAATGCTAAAGAACTTCAAAAGCTTCAAATTGTTTGCTTTTTCAATAGGATAGATAAAGTTTCAGCTTGAATATTTCATTTGAAAAAAAAACCTATATTTATATTTCGGGCGGGTGCAACCCTCTGAAAAAACCTCTTATTTTTAATTGCTTTTGCGAACGGAGATATCTGCCGTGCAAGTAGACTGGTTCCCGATCCTTACATTATCGATCCTGATGGGGAGGTGGAGACCAGTTTACCCATGCAAGAACGTCATTATTGTAGGGCTGCATAAATCAAAATTTGTAAACTCAACTACGCTCTGCACCGTTTGACGGATTTTTTTGTGCGGTGTTTTCAATTCAAAAAATAGTAACTTTTGCCTTGCTAGAAACACAGCACTTAAAAAAGAAAATCTACATCTCCAAATGAACCTTGAAAATAGAACAGCGCGTCTATACAAAGGTTGGACATTTTAATCTCGTGGGAAACATGAAACATCGGCATTAGGATAACTATAATTGTGTGAGGCACATTATACGAGTTTAATTCCGGAAAAAAATTGATATAATGTTCGAAGCATATTGTATGTGATTATTATATACAATGACGTGGATGTCTTCGTTCAATTCCATGAGCACCCTGCATCGGTGGGCCCTTGGGGATGCAGAACAGGGCCATCCCGGACAGCAGCATCACGGCGTCGTCGACCTATTCTAGTTACTACCCACGAAGTGCTCGCCTGAACATAGGTAGGTCTTTTTTTTCACTCGTAGGAACATTGGTAATACCCGGAAACTAAATGACCTTTGAAACTATTCCGCCTAAGGCCAAAAAAAAAAAGTCTCCGGTTTCTGGTATGGAGCTTGCCCCAAAAGTGGTGCAGGGACGCAGATTTTTTTTTTACCATTTTTTTTCTTCAAATGTCGGCTGATGACTGCAAATGGTGCCCGACTAAACTTAGTGCAAATATATGGGAGTCCAGAGAGGCCACATAAATCTTATTCTCGATCATAACCCCATCTAAAAACACGTTAAAATTGTGCAGCAGCAGAATTCCAGTCAAACCAGTGAGTTTGGCGGTTTTGAAACATCATCTTGTATTGAAAAAAAAACTTTTTCATTTTGCCGACGCGCATGGCTGCGGCGACGCGCGCGCATACCAGAAACCGGAGACTTTTTTTTTTTGGCCTAATGGTATCGTTCCGCAGAAAAGTATTAAAGGTGGTGAAGGCCTAAACTTTCAGCTCGATCAAAAATATCTCGGAAGCTACGAGCCAACGAATTCATGTTCATGCATGAGTCACGTGACTGTGCCGCAAAAGGAGTGGTGTTTTGAGTAAAAAAAATCAGGGTTTTGACCCCAGTGACCCCATGATGACCTTTGGCCTCAGTTTGGTCATGTGACATGTTGGGGCTCGGCTACTGATACTTTTGACAAAGATGGGTTGAAATCAGCTATAATTAAAACATGTACGAGCAATAGACAATGTTAACGTTTGTAGCTAACTATTATACTAACCCCAGAATAAATGTGCAGATTTGTTTTCTATGTCTCATCAAACGTAGACCTAGCAGCCTCTGAGGTAAAACTACAAGTAACCTGGTTGTAGTGGAACACCCATATAACTATAATTAAATTGGGTGCACCCTACCTACACAAATTTGAGCCACTTTGTTGCTTCAAAGGAAAACTGCATAAAACACTAATGATCATATAACTTGATGTGTTTACTCATTACATCACAGGACACCCCCTCTGCCACCCCACCCAATCTGCCTGCTAACACCTGGAATGTGTTTCTTGTGGGAACTTGATTACTTGACATCAAATATAAATCCCCAATATTTTATTCCTTTTTTACCAATGACAAAAATATCGTAAAGGAAACCAACTGACAGTTTGTTTAACACTTCTGCATTATATCCACCAGGAAGTTACGGGTGGAGACCGCGTTACACAAATGCGGGCCATTGGATCCAGGTCGACCTAGGTAAACCAACGGCGGTTACCGGGCTCACCATGCAAGGCAGATACTACGCCCATAGTTATTATGTTCGGGCATTTTCAGTGCAATACAGCCTGACAGCGGACTCCAACGACTGGCAAAGCTTGTCTAACGACGGTGGGCAAGCTATCACGGTCAGTGAACTGTAGGGGTCGCTATATAGGGTGGGGTCGGCTGCCAAACAATAATCTAAAGGGCCTGTTCCACCCTTCAAACCGCAAAAAAAACACTAACAATAATTATTTGAGACATGAAGGTGTTGCACTCTCGTGCAATACCATTGCACTGTTTGTGTTTTTGTCTTCGATGCTTGCCCTTGTGAATTGACCTATCGCGGTTTGCGAGTTAGCCACGTCCCTTAGACAACCCTATGGAATTTTGTACCTTAACTTTGTCTCAGATTTTGCGCGTTCTGCATCCCTTTGTGAATCATGTTATTGGACAATATTGCACAAGCTGCGTTTACGCTGCCGCGATAGGCACAATGCGCGTGTAAAATTCAGTTTATAGGTGAACTTGTCTATATCGCGGTAGAATCTCGTCAACGCAGCTTGTGAAATATTATTGTCCAATTACATTATTAAAATGGACGTGGAACGCGCAAAATCTCAGACAAACCAACCTCGTTCCCCACGGGTACGATCTTGCTGCGCCATGTTGTTTCCCAACATGCCTTGCGCGATCTCAAGGAACGCGCACGCGCCCATGGAGTCGAGGCTGGAGAAAACCAGAAATTAACGTACACAATTCCAAAGTTTGCCTTTAAGGGGCATGGCTAACTCGAAAACGGCGATAGGTCAGAGTGCAACACTGACAATAATATCGTACCGTTATATTTACACGGAAAACTGAGTTAGTCTGCTGGCAACCTTCTCAGTAGGCTACTGATCATCATTTTTACGACGATGTGCGCTTCATAAGATGTGTGCTATTTTAACATTGCAAAGGAAAATAGGAAGTGACATTAGAAAAAAATGGCGTAATTTTTTTACTATGTTAAACATTAACTGAATTATCTTATACTATACAGTTCAGCGTGAGCAATGGTGCAGCGAAGAATGTCACCTTCCCGGTGGTACCCATAGCGAGGTTTATTCGCATCTTACCATCTCAGTGGTATGGTTCCTGCTACAATCTGAGATTTGAGGTGCTCGGGTGTCAAGGTATGTATGTTATAATAGCCTAATACACATTTAATTTGCAAAAGCTTTTTTTTCGTCCAGAAGGTGATTAAGAAATTGTGTAAATGAGTAGTTCAACTACAGTATTGTCCTTTTTATTTAAAAAAAAAAAGAAAAAGAAAAAAGGTACAGTGTTAAATCCCTCTTTCTAGAAATTTACATTTGGATCTTATTGCAAGTGGCAGTTCTATAGGGGATAGGGTGGTTGGGATCCAAGAGTTTGGAAGGGTAGGCCGTGGATGAGGCTTTGCAGTCATGTCATACAACGTGTAGTCTTCAAGTAGGGGGCCTAATGAATCAGGTTTTGCAATATCGAGTGATGATTTTATGCAGAAACCTTTTATACAGGGAAATTTGGGATTTGTTTTCATTATGTGGACGAATAATTATCAATCATCAGTTGAATGGGGTGGTTAGCCCCCCTAACCTTCCCTCAGACCCGCCACTGAAGCGGTGGTTAGTTATACCTAATAAGATCTTCCAGAATTATGTACCCTAAGTACACGTGCCATTTGTTTTACGATAGAAATGTGTGACCTAAATTTCTTAAGGCGAATTATTGTGAAAATCATGACAGTTACTCTGCAAGGTACAATGTCAATGCTGCTCTAAAATCACACCACGAGGGAATTTGTCCTAAATATTCAAGTTTTAAAGATGTTTGAATTTTCGATGCTGTGTAGCAAGTCCATTGTTACCGCTAAAAAACGTATTATCAATCAATGAAAGTTGTTTGTTAACTTCCCCCCCCCCCCTGTTGTAATAATTAACAAGCAGGTGGGTGCACACCCACATTGTAAGATCCACGTGTGGTCTGGACTGGAGCACAAAAAGTCTGATTCATGTAAAATCTAATCACATTTTATGATTGGACCCATTTCTCAGCTAATTTGAAAACCCCGGAGTTGACTTCATCATTTTCTTTTGTTTAACAGTTCCAGACGATGGCTCGATTAAATTGGTTGACGGCGACGACGAAAGAAGCGGCCGAGTGGAAATCTACCACCACGGCGAAGGTGCGAGCTGGGGAACCGTCTGCGCCAGTGACTGGGACATCAACGACGCTGACGTCGTGTGTCGTCAGCTGGACCTCGGCGCCGCAGTCCAGGCTAATAAAGCATCGGAGTACGGGACAGGCGACCTGCCCGTCGTGATGAACAAAGTCGCCTGTGAGGGGACAGAGAGCCGGCTGGCTGACTGTCCGTTTGTCTGCACCGCCTATCAGCAGTGCAACAATTCTGACGTAGCCGGGGTAGTCTGCCTGCCCAAGCTAAGTAAATAGCAGTTTCAGTTGTTCATATACTATATTTCTCTTCTTCTTCTCATCATCAATGTCATCCTCATCCTCATTTATAGACACTTTGAACCCAGACAAATAGGAGAGTAATTCGGTAACAACAAATGAACAAATGGCTAAACAAACACACGGTACACACCCCTACCGAACAAATTCACTGCCCCTCCCAAGATGGCTTCCTTGAAAAGGATCTATAAAGTTATCACCGTCGACATCACCATTACTCCCCTTAACCTTTTGGAAAAATTATGGTTCAAGTTCACAACAGGAGGGCGCTCTTTTGTTGGTTAGTTACTATGAGCAACTCGGATGGTCGAAACGTCATCACGAAACGTCTTGGTCCTGGCTTCCTGATGTGCGTTACGATACGCACAAATATTGGTATACAGGCCTACCGGCGATGCGACCGACACCGATTGGTGGATCCCGAATATGTACCCAAATTAACTACCCAGCGTTCCATCAGAGTTGTTCAAAAATATGATTACTGTATGGTTCCTGATCGAATGCTATTTTATTTTCACCCCAACCAAATAGCGACCTCCTATTGTGACCGCATAATACATGTATGTTCAGGGGGCGCCTTTGGTTTGCGCGGGTATTTTGGACCTCAAAAGGCCTCTTCAGTGTTACAATGTTCGGCCGATCACTACCCCAAACATTCCCGATAAAATGTACATGCGCTGCTGGATCGGGAGTTGCACGGCCCCTCCCCCCCCCCCCTCACCCAGTTCATCCGCTGACTAATAAAATGGGCCAAAAATAATTAATTGAATGCTTACGTTCTTAACTTCATTCTCAAATTGCTATAGAATGCAGGAGAAACTATCGTAAATTTCAAAGCTCTCGGGAAGCCTGCCCCTGGACCCCATAGTAGGGTGTGCCTTCGGCATGCCTTCACTCAACTCCCTCACCACACACCCCCTTCATATCAACCCCCACTCCCCCGGCCGTTTCTTGAAAGCTAGAACCGCCCCAAATTATGTTTTACTTGAACCTTATTTAGACACCATTCGGTTGGTGGGAGGCTCAAACTCTAGCGGCCGGGTGGAGATCTACCGCAACGAGACCTGGGGCACCATCTGCGACAACAAGTGGGATATCGACGACGCTACCGTGGTATGCCGTGAACTGGGCTTCTCCGAGGCTGAAGAGGCCAAGATGGGGGCCTACTTCGGGCAGGGCAGCGGCCCTGTCCACATGGAAGGCGTGGCCTGTGAGGGCTCGGAGGAGGCGCTCGGCGACTGCCCGTCCCAGTGCTGGGAGGAGTCGACTTGCGGCCACGCCCAAGATGCTGGAGTGGTCTGCCGTTATGGTAAAACTTTTTAACAATTTAATTTATGCGGGATTTGACACCTGCAAGTTTACATATACCGAAGGTCCTCCTTTTTTGTACGTTAACGCACCCAGCGTTGAAATTGTGAATTCATTATGTCCGGTGTTTAATTAAAAAGTACAAATTAATTGAAGTGCAGTTCTGTAGCTAACCAGATCAAATAAAATCTCAAAATTACGTCACAAGAAGTTAAAAGTAGCCGATTTCCGAATTCTGAATTTATCGTAAGTCTTGTGTTTTATACACCTCATACAAAATCATGTTTCTGTTCTAATTTCCGGGTTTTTTCTGGTTTTATCTCTTTTCAGATGACGACAACATTCTTGGCGGAATTGGGGCTCAGTAATAGGTGACCCACTTCCATTTTTTGAAACGTATCCATTATACTCTGATTCGTCAAGGTTTCGATCGCCTGACGTTTAACAAACATTACTACTATGTAATACGTATACGTACATGGTGAGGCGAAAAGAAAGTGACCTAATGTAGCAAAAATATTTCACAAAATGTGTGGTTCGCTCCATTTAATAAAAATAACATAAGGATAAAGTGTATATTTTTGACCAGTAACTGTGAAAATGTGGGTACTGTTCACACATTTTGTATAATCTAATACAAGCATAACAAAATGCAGCTGTCCACCAATGATCATTTACCGTACAATGAAACAAGAGCGTTTTCCTGCCTTCGTGAATGAAGAGAAATTTGCTCAGGAAAACTAACAAAAAAAATCACCACTATTATTTCAGGGACAAAATCCTCACATTCAAAACACGAAAATCAGACAGTAAAAATTATGTCTCAATCTTCAAGTTGACAACGATTATTTCAAAAATCTCATTTGTATCTGAACGCCTGCAGTGAACCCTAGCTTTTAGTCAGCTCAATGGCTTCAAATGGAGTTCCATCGACAGCTGTACAGCTGTAAAAATGGGTTCTTTTAGTAAAGTATGCAGAACTTCTCGTAGCATGGATCAATGTCAGTAACTCATTTTTTTATATAAGAATATGCTCGATTGATAGGCCTATATGCTTCGATCGACTGTGTGTCCAATTTTAATTGATTTTTAAGTGGGAGGGAAATCATTAATCCAGGTCACTTTCTTTTTGGCACGTCCTGCATAGTAGAAAGTAAAATATAATGGTCTTGATGTTCCACTATAGTCACTATATTCTCATGTATTGGTATCGATGTACTCAGTTAATGTGGAACCTTCGGGTTTTGATTTGATTTTTTTACCAATTTAATAATGTTACAGTAACTTGTTATGCAAATAATTATATATACATCCGTGAAGATTGTAACAACAGACCAGGTGGAATTGTGGAAGAAACTGAAGTAGGGGACTTATATTATAGGCCTATATGAGGCCCAGTCATTGTAATAACGGGTTTCGGGTATTTGACGACTATCGGAAATTTGAAAAGTTGGTCTCTTTAACCATGTATTTCCTTGTATGACGGTGTATGACCTGAACGGAAATATTTCAACATGACAATTCGGAGGGGGGGGGGGGTGGTCATGCCTCAAACAAGTGTCATTTTTTTCCCTTCTCTTTTGAGTAATAAATCCGGCAGAGAGGTCAAGACGATTTTTTTACAACGATGCTACTCAGCCCCATGTCCCTTTAAGGATTTGTGAAATATAAATATAGAAAGGCAAGAGGTTTGGCTTTTGTTTTTGTTACAAATTAGCACAAAGTGACCGTGCACGAAACTATGTCATATAGTTATTGTCAACGTCAGTTGTCAATTACACATGCGCAAAAAATATGATGAAATTTATCCTTTTCAGTTATAACCATAAACAAAATCCAACATATTTGAGTAATGTGCCAACATAAAATGGATTTCGTCTAGACAAAAGGAAGATATATATAAAGTGAGAGAACTTCTGAAAATAAGGAAAATACACAAAACTGTACAACAATGTGTTTGTATTGATTACACCTAACTTCCAGTTTGATGACGTAACAGCGTTAGTATTATGTTAGTATATGTTTAATATAAACAATTTAGCGGATTCTATATTTGCAAAAGTAATCGCCATTAGGTACACATTAAACGATGTATTTTGTATTTAAAAAGGGAGGAGGGGACTTATCATTTTCAGATTCTCCCTACAACAACTTCATGTCATCATTCTAAATCTGCCATAGGAATTTATTTTCCTAAGTATGTTCACGGACAATTCGGTAGAATTTCGACATATGACCCAGAACTTTCTTGCAAAATTTTAATTTCTTTGACATCCGCTAGAGGCGCCCTTTTGGGCGATGACGCCTTAAAGTGTGTCTTGTGTGTTGCATCCCTCACTAGCACTGCACACGTAATACGTATTATTTTAGTAAAATGCTTGTTTTCAAGTGTTCGTTTCAAATGCCACTTCCTGTAACCCCGGGAGGAAAGGTCCAGCTGCTTTTTGCTGGGGGATAACATTATGTTGTCCAAGGAAATATTTACCACATCACAAAATAACTACTTGAAACTCCATTTAGAAAATGTCAATTCAAAAGTTGCAGTTGAATTATTTGCTCAATACTCAACCACTCGATATTTTTGTTCGATAATGAACCGATCGATATTCAGAAACGTCATCGATTATTGATTTTTTTTCCAAAAAAAAAATTGATTGATTTGTTCTTTCGATACCGAAACTATTATTGATCACTCGATACCGGTATTTAATTTAATCTTCTCTTTTTGTTTAAGTGCGATTGTATACAATGTATATTTCATTTAATGATCATTTCCACACAAAAACTCCCTCTACCGTAACAATTTGATTGAAACCATCACTTATATTTTGTAATACTTGATAGGGACTATGCTTATTTGAAGAAGAATATAAACTTAAAGTAGATCCAGCGTCAGCAAGGCTATCAGCTGCAAGTTTGACATTTTTCAAAAACATGTTCTATTTTTACTCCTTTTGTTATAATATAAAGGTTTTGTTACGCTATGCATGCTTACATAGGCGCGGCTCCCACATAACTTTGACCCAGTTCAACAACAATTCAACAACAGGTGCGACAGTGTATCCACGTGCCGACTTACGCAGAATTAACTATTATGGACCAACACTACTAACCATGCAGGTTAAAAAAATCAAACAAAATGCATACAGAGGCCCAGGGCAGTGGTCTACATTGTTCGTGCAAAGACGTTGTTGGTAGAGAATTCAAAGGTGTTATTTTCATTCATATCCAAATACACAATTCAACCACGCAAAACTCCGACCTTAGAGAGAAAGTTAACATTAATACAAGAATCTTGTTCACACTTGGCTCAAGAAAAATAGGCCTATCAAAGCTAGACTCGGGGGGAGATTAAAATATTACACACAAAAAAGGTCAAACCAAGTAATTAAGCACTGAATATTTTAACTATAACCAACCATTTTGACAGTCACATATAAACAAGTAAGTTCTGGAAATCTTGGAAAGTGGAAAGGTTGTAGTAATGAAACAGCAACTTATATGGAAAGGATACATTATTTCCCACACATTATGTTGTTAACTTTAGTTAAATTTTGTTAAATTGTTCACTTACCTCGGAAATTTGTTTTTCACTTACCAAAATTAATCTTGATTATAATCTTGATCTGTAAGAAGTTGAACCATCGATCACTCAGACTCGTCGATAAATCCACAGACAGCTTGCTCCGCGGGAAGATTTCATGCACAATCTAAAGAATTTATTTCCGTCGCAAATACTGAAAACAGCAGTTCTGTTCTAGCACTAATCCCGCTTTACATGTCATTTACAGCACGTACACCAGGGTCCCTTTGAGTTTGGGATGCAGGTAGAGAGCTCCGATCCTGTGTACGTAGTGTCTGTGACAGTTTGGTTCAATTTTCACACAAAGTACCGTACGCTATAAAAGTTTAGTCATATTTCCGGTTCTCAGTGCAGGAAAAGTTTCACAGTTTGGTAAATTGACACAGAGTTCACTAAAGTTCACTAGAGTCCATGGATACTTTCACTCACCCTCCGTTTCATCAAGAAAATCATTAGTTTTGGAGTGAATCAGCGCAGCAGAAATCTGGAAGCCCGGCCGTGACATTGACCCGTATGCAATGCCATCTCACCTGAGTACCTGAGTACACAATTGAAGCTCGTTTCCCTCTCAAAAATACTCCGCATAATTCCACGACTCGTTGCTGCAGTATTGCCCACATCGTCACATTCGAGTCGAAGGGTCATGCATTCTCCACATCCACACACACACAAAAACGCCGAAGAAATCTCATTTAAATGAGCAACACAGAAATGCCAGCCATTCTGTCGGAAATATGTGACTAAACTATTGACCCGAAGGCACGGTTTTAATGAAGAAAGTAGCCGACAGGTTATAGTAATTAGGCTACGTGTGTCTTTTACATGGAAATGCTTGAACTGTAGATGTGTCCCTCCGCGGCCGCGTTTCTCAACGTAATTGTATTTACATGTGCACTTTCACACTGTTTCGTCTCCAATTAAACCATTTACGTAGCTCGTCAAAAGGATTATTTATGACAAAAACGTCTTCATTATTTAAGTAAACCGAGGGCCTATTTTCCATTAAAGGGGAGCGATATTGAGATGAGACCCGCTGAAAAGTTGGTCACGCACGCTGAAGTAGAGTGGCTGCTATTGGTTGGAAGTACAGCTGCAGTTAAGATTGACAGGTGGGAATAGCCGGCCCATGTAATGCACTTTACTTACGTATAGGCCTATTAGGTGAAAAGGCGTGGGCGTCCGCAGGCACCCCCCCCCCCTTGATTTTCTTTCCAGACGAAACTATTTCTGACCCAAATAATAATAAGCAAGCCGGCCAGTCGACAGAGGCATCTCAAACGGAGGGGGGCCGTCGGCGTCCGCCAATTGTATTCATTATTTTATAGTTTGGACGCCGATTTCTGGACGCATTTTTGATTGTGCAGGCATAAGTTCATAATTTTGGCATTATAGGTCTATATTAATGGTATCCCAGAACATCACTAGATTTGTCTAAGACGAAAAGTTCTTGTGGATCATCATCGGAACTAATTAAAAGCAAACTTTACGTGGACCTATAATTTTATATTTTTTTGGAGGACTGGGCAATTTAAACAGCGCCCTCAATCGACAGAGGCTGTGTTAATTTCCGTTTTAGTCAGGTTCCAGGGGTTCCAGGGCTCTGAATTTAATTTTTAAACGAAAATGGAAGAAATATCCAAAGACACCGGTGAAGTTACGGAACTTCCGGAGGTTGACATAAAGTGGTGTGAATTTTGCCCATCCAGTAGACAGGAAGGAACCCTTCAGACCCTCAAGGTAATTAATTTCATCATGGTTTTACCATGTTCACTGGACATGAATCAAAAGCCATTGATATTGCACTAGCCCAGGTTGGACGACGTCTTCATTGCATTACCAGGGTGTTTGGTTAAGAATTCCCCCATAGACCCATAGCCCTAATAATGCATTAAATATTCAGAGCAGATATTGTAGTTGAGAATGACGTTGGATTTGTTCAAATCGCTGTTGCGGTTTTAGAGATATTGAAGGTTAAGTGAATGCAGGTGGCAAGACCAGTTTTGGGCATGTTGGGACACCTCAGAATCTGCTTTTCTTATGACTATATTTTTCTTTATTTTGTACACGGTCATAGTCTAGTTTTGGAAAGATTTCCATATACGAAGTTCACACAACACTCTGTGTACAAACCCTATGAGAGTGGACTGAAAAATTCTCTAAGTGTTTTCTAAGAAAATGCTTGTATTTTCTCACTGCTCAAATTGACTTTGATGACATGAAATTGCTATCTGGGGGCTTGTTAGTCAATACAGAGGAAAATTAGTGCACTTCGCATATGGTAATCTTGCCCTAGTTTTATACACACCATATGGTAAAGGGTTAGGGATAACAAAATTAACTAGATTTATGTTTGTGGACAAACACAGGGCTGTTTCGGTAATTTTATTGTGACTACATGTGACGTGACATGTAAGTTTCAAGTATACAGTTGTAAGTTCCATCTAGAAAGCGTGTAGTTCTGTTTATAAAAATGGTGGCATATAAATATGTGATTACATTTTAAATTGAGCTTTGAATTATGACGTCACATATCACGTGATGATGTCATGATGACGTCATGATGGCGTCATATCAATTTTCATCTATTAAATAACAACTTGCCGCTAGAACGCGGATGGTACGCTTCCGTACGTTAGTCCCACTGGTGAGCCTGCGGTATTGCTGCGCTGTATCTCTGGCTACACGCCAGGTTCTGCCTACAACTGAGGAGTTTCTCAAAAAATTACGCAATTTTTTTTTTTAGATATGGTTGTATTCTATGATATCACAGCTGTTCGGAAAGATTCCCATATCTGGCCATCACTTACTAATTTTTCCCTTCAGTGACGTGACCTATAGTATCAGCCATCAGAAAGTGATAATAAATAATAGGCCTATGTGAGTATTTCTTAAAAGTCAAATTTAGCAGGGCAAATATTGAAGTATTTGCTGAAAAAACACTCTGAAAGTTTCAGTCTCATACATGTCATACGGTTTGTGCACATGGTGACAAGTAATGGCCAGATTTGGGGGTCTTTCCTAGTGTTAGAACACCTCCACTTTTTGCTACAGTGACAGTGTAGTTCCATTGAAAAATGATTTTTTTTTTTCAATTGACTTTATTCCGACATGCCCGAGTAAGTAACTTGTTCTTGGACCCTAAGGTTACAAATCGCCTTTTTTAACATTGGGACATGGTCTGGCGATAGAAGGGTTCAAGTTGATTGTTAGAGATGGCCTCGGTAAAATCATTTATCAACCCAACCCTTTGCCAACAAATATATCAGATTTCACCCTCACAATGGCCACAGAATTACTAAATATGCCCCCTGAGATACAAGTAGAGATCAATGATTAAGATCGAGGTACTAAGGATACTTACGATCTGTAGATGAAAAGTGCAGTTAAGCATCTATCGGCGAAGGCTCCGTTGCGAATACTGCGCAGACGCCATTTTAAAATCACGTGACCAGCCCACCGGGTCATCAGTTGCCTGACGAAGTCTGATGGTTTCGGACGCAACGTTGCAAATTGCAAAACGTACACTTGTAAGTCCCAGAATAAGATTGATTTGATATCTCACTTCAGTTTGCAATAATACATTGTTCCATCCACACTCCAACTTTTTTCAACATGGTCTTATGCAGGAAACTTTGCCTCAAGGGTACCAGTACATTTGCTGTCAGCAGGAGACCACCAAAAACATCCCCCGTGTGGATTTCCGAGTGAACGTCAAGGACGAACAC
Source organism: Patiria pectinifera (assembly GCA_029964075.1). Lineage (NCBI taxonomy): Eukaryota > Metazoa > Echinodermata > Asteroidea > Valvatida > Asterinidae > Patiria > Patiria pectinifera. The sequence continues at coordinate 12,490,429 of CM057149.1, read as the reverse complement.
CTGGCCAAAGAGTGGCTGGTCAAGTACCAGGAGACAACACTGGCGACATGGCGAACGGCAAGGACGTATCCGAACCGAGGCAGTAGGACATTGTGTCGTGTAAGTTAAATACCTGTACAGTTTGCATATGTAGAGGGCCTGCACAGACCTCTCCCACATTGGCCAGGTCTTTCCTTTGTTATCACAGGATGGCATAGGTGGCTTGTGCGTAAAGCGCTCGCCTCTCACCACTGTCATGACTGTGGCCCTGGTTTGAATCCTGTCCCCAGACCATACATGCCGTATGTGAGTAGAGTTGTGCGTTGGTTCTCTCCTATGCCACGAGGGTTTTTCTCCAGGCCCTCAGGTTTTCTTCCCTCCGGAAAAATCAAACACTTTCGATCTCTGGCTGTGCTCCGTGGTCATATACATGTATGGGTTGATGTGGCTGGCTGTCAGAGGTGCCTTTACATGCCAGCGGCCCGACCACGTTGTAGCCGCGTCCTTCGCAAATCATCTTCCCAGATGCGAGTACATGGAGTAAGGATGATTAGCCTCCCAAATTATTAAACAAATGGAATAAAAAGAATAGATCAGTAGTGCATGCATATGCGTCCATTCACTGTGCGATGACATTTTTGTGGTCTCTCGTGGATGCGTAAAACATTAAACGTAAAGTAATACAGCTTTCCTTCAGCACACGATCTACATGTGTAGCTCAATGCGCATTGTGCACGTAAATGCCGTTGTATTCGTCACGTCACATTTGGCGCGAATTTTTTTTGTATCTTTACTCCAGCACGTGACCCTCCATTATAAATGGGCTTGTTGCAGATTATTTTGAAATCATGATTTCTTAATTGTGATTTCCCAAAGTGAATTGCAGAAACAACAGCACCAATGCATTTGCGAAGGTTGAAAATCTGAAGCCAAATATGGAATTCTATTTATTTTGTAAAAATGCAGCTGGAAAAGAGATGTCAGCACATGACCTGTCCACGATCCAAATCAGCAGACCAGCGAAAAGGCTCCAAGAATACCAACTGCCCAGCGGTGCTCACTGCCATTGTCAGGAGAACAGAGTTCAAGCGGCATAACGGCAAAGACAGAACATGCAGGTACATGTACATTGTATGGTGACATCTAGTCTAAAATGAAGGCCTAATAATGCATCCATATATTATTTGCTGCGCTCGGGAAAGTGCTAGAGTTAAACGGACATTACCGATACTTTTTCAATACCCAGCTCATTCATAACTTGCCCACGTTTTAACCCTAACCTTCCCAACTCCTCCAAAATCCATCCCCCTACTTTCATTATTTTGGGGATTTTGGAAGGCAAGCCATGAGCAACTACATGTAAGTCCATCAAAATCCGCCTGTGCAGGGTGGATAATAAAAAACGAAGCCGAGATATTATTGCTAATTGGAACAGAAGTAGGGCACATGTGAATCAAAGGGAGATATGTTAGGGTTGAATTTCCTCTTTAAAATGACACCCTGATCGTGTCCTTACATTCACGGTTGACTGAGCAGTGACCAATTTTACGCAAGGGTCTATTTAGAGGCTTGCGCCACTTTTCAATTGTGGTGTCATTTGTCACAGAGTGAAAGGCTATGGTTGCCAATCAAGGCAGGTGGGAAAAAAAGTGATTTCACCATGAAAAGTGGCGCAAGCCTCTAAAATAGACCCTTGCATAAAATTGGTCACTGCTCAGTCCAATTAGCAATAATATCTCGGTTTTGTTTTGTTTTTTAAATTTTTTTTATACACCCTGTAGTAGTGGTGGTCTTGTGGTGGATTTCAGTAGATTTGGTCCTAAAACATTATACCGGTATGTGAAGCAGGGTCAGTGATGGATTTTGGCGGGCTTGATCCAATACTCCAATACATTAAAGGGCCCCCAGGGAGAACAGTTCATTGACAACTGATGGGACTACCCTGGTAAAATAACACAAAATAAATAAACTGATGCCCTATTTGGCACGAAGGGGCAGTAATTCCTGAAATCCCCAAAAGTTTCATGTTTTCGATTATTTACTTCTCCTATTTTAAACATCTGGTTGAAAGGAAACCAACCGAATGTCTTACCATTCCTGATAAAAGACGAAAAAATAAACCCGGTTGTTTACATCGGACGCGACAGAGTACGCATACGTTTTTCCTGTTTTTCAGTCAATATGCGATACACAATGCACAAGTGTGGTTTCTTACATGTCCGCAAAAAGCAGAGTTGCAACGAGTCACTGATTTTTGTGACTCGAGTCGAGTCAAGTCATTGTAAAGAAGTGACTCGAGTCGAGTCGAGTCATTAGGTCAACAGGTTGAGTCGAGTCGAGTCAAATATTTAGCTCGAGTCAATTCGAGTCACGATTATTTGAACACTATATACCAACATTTATAAAAGGAGGCCATAAGTTTAGCCAGCATTCAAATCCAATAGCTTTACAACTCTGGCAAAAGGCGAACACTTCACGGATGGAATCACAACAAGCATAAACAGCATGATTTTTGGGGTCGCAGAAGTGGACCCTGAAATTCGTTCTCGCACAAATAATACAAGAATAACACAAAAACGCCCTCGTTTTGAAGGATAGTTGCATGGATGTTTATCCTACTTTTAAATGTTCTTTCCGATTAACATCATTTTGTTCAAAGCGCGTTTTGTAGCCCAATTGGGCGTATTCCAGGCAGTGGCGTCATCAGACTTTTCAGTCTGGGGGGGCACCAGCATTTGATGGGGGGGCACTTAGGTGGATACGGATCGCCGTCCTGGGGGAGGGGTCTAAGGGGAGGGGGTGGAAAATTTTCGCATACGGAGGATGGGCTAGATGCAAAATGGTGCCACATTTGATGCTAAATTCGATCTGAAGATATCTCCAGAAATTGCTATTTTTGAGGTAATGATTTTAACAACGCGCAGAATTTTTTTTTACCAACCCAAATCTCAGATGGGGGCACTCGGGGCACTAGGTTTTCAGGGGCACGTGCCCCCCCCTTGGCGACGCCACTGATTCCAGGACGTAGTGTCCTTTAAACCATAAACATTCTCATGTGAAACCTTACTATTATTTCTCTTTTGTCCATTTTTCTGCCGTCCCCAGATCTGAAGATCACCATCTCCCCCAGTGGCCCATGACGGTAGTCCTGAGGCATGACCACAACCACCCCTTGAAGGCCGCCGATGTTCTCCGGCACCGAGACGTCTCTAAGCATGTACGCAAGAAGCTCATCAAGCTCTTCCTGGCAGGCCACTCCCCCACCAGTGCCCTGAACATGCATCAGTATGACCTGCAGATGGAGCATGGAGACAATTACGTCTTTCTGAGTGGAGACAGACATCACAATCCTGATCTCAACTTCACCTGGAGGTACGAGACATTTTTGTTCTCTATAATGCAAAGGTAGAGTATCTCATTTGCAGCTATCCAAAAAGTAACTGACAACATTATTGTTGAAAAGCATACTTGGCTTAACCCTTTCCTTACCATGGGTGACTTTTGTCGACAAGAAGAACCCCCTGCTGGTTCCCATGGGCGACTTTAGTCGACCAGGAAACCACACACAGAACACCCTCAACACAGATATATTCACTACTTTTCAGAAAAGCAGCATGTTGATATGTTTGCCCGCCCATACATCAATCATATACATGTACCAGCTGAAAGAGTGTTTTCGGATCGTTCTAATGGCGTAGTTTATTCATAATGTTGCCATTACAAAAAAATGAGAAAAGTGCTTTAGAAGTATCCACGCACAAATTGAGGTATGAAGTGCCATTTGGTCATGTGGTGAAATGGCTTGCAGTTTGATAAATGGAACCAGATGAACAAACAGGCATAACTTTCTTATATTTACACATATGGACTTCATTTTTACATCAGATAAACGAGTAAGGTTCAATGAACAAACTTTACACACAACACCTATGATTTAAATCACTCCTTGGCAGTGAAAATCTGGGTTGAAAAAAGGTGAGTTTTGGACTTGTGGTCATTTTGTTCACGCTCTACTGATTTCCGCATGACTGAGCAAACAATTTGGTCCTGGGGAGAGCCAAGTCAATAAACAATGTGGGCATGAAAGGGTTAAATGTAGTAATGGCACTAAACTTCCTGTGGAATTATACGTTCTGGCATGCTGTCATTTTGAAGAAAACAATAAAAGAAGGCAATTTCCAAAGATGCGTCTAAAGACGCATTTTTGGAATTTTCAGTTGGTAGTTCGTTTTTCATTTGGCGAAGCTGTGAATGGGTGCAGGCGAGCGTTCACACGACGCACATGCGTGCCCGGCTGCTATAATTCGTCGGTTCAGTGCGCGACATCGCGAAGCTGCAATCAGCTGAATGAGAACGTGCCCCGGATGCTGATTACGGGGGCAATTCAAAACATGACTCGGCAACTTTTGATTTGAAATTGAGATCCTGGAATATTGTTTTCTCGGAATGTACAACATTCACTGAGCTAAAACTTCATCAGTTTACATGTAGTTAAGCACCCTTCTTTAGATTTTGAGAACTTTTGTTGCTTCAAACGAAAAAAAAAATCGTAAATGAGAAATGATATACTCTAACTTTAATACCAAGAGACTTACATGTATAGGAATTAAAAATGTCACCATGCAAAATGACAGTAACGCTGAAATTACAACACATGAGAAAGACATCGTAATGAAGACCTTTTTTTTGCACTCACTGGGCTAGATGTACAGCTGCGCTTTGAAATGAAAAACATCACTGATCTCTGTAGTAACCTCCAGAGTATTATTTATATTGCACACACTGGAACTTTACTTTAGATACAGTTTGATGAATGGCATTCTGAAACCGGCAGTGGGTTCTCTCATTGCTGGTCAAACACAGCATTATCCAAAAAAAATTGAAAAGAGATGATGAGAACTCAAAGCTCTGAACCATCAGAAGGCCACTAATTCATGTATACATGTAAATGAGTTGTTTGAAATTTACACTTGTTGTATTTTCCCCCTTCAAAATAGGCTCTACAATCAAACTTTTGTGAAGGAAAAAAGCAACCGAGCGAGGCTGAAGTACGTGCCTGAGTCAAGGGAGGTCGCTGAAGAGACACTGGGCAAAAATAAGGACAAGAAGTCATTCACTGTCAGCTCCAACCCAGAGATGGTGAAGATGATGAAGGAGAAGATTGACAAGTACAATCTGGAGAATGGAGACTGTGTCCGGATGAAAGTAGAGGGGAATCAGCTGGTGATGGCTATCATCACTCCACTGATGAAGCGCACCCACGCCCTGGTGAGGTACGCTGGGGAGATGGTCTTCATGGATGCCTCGGGCAACATGAGTCGGCACAACACTCACGTGTACATGATGATGACACCCAGCTTTGCCGGCGGCCTGCCCCTGGGTGCCTTCATCACCACAGGCGACTCAAAGCCCCTTGTCCATTCAGCCATCCAGCTCGGCCAAGAGATCCTGGGAGACACTGCCTTCTACGGACGAGGCATGGCAGGTCCTGAAGTCTTCTTCACGGATGACTTGGACGCCGAGAGGTCTGCCCTGGGTGCCGTTTATCCCCGGTCCACTCTCATTCTGTGCATCTATCAAGTCCTGCAGGCCTTTTGGAGGCACCTGTTTGACCCCAAGGTTAAGAACCAGAGAGGTGATGGGCCCTACCTCTTCCAGTTGATGAAGTCCATGCTGTATGCTTCCTCAGATACGGAGCTAGAAGCTTCCTATCAGAGTATTCTCCACGATGAAATTGCGGACAAGTACTCATCAGTGAAATCTATGTACCTCAGGATGTATGAGAGAAGAACAGAGTGGGCACTGTGCTACCGGAATAATTTGCCCCTGTGTGGCAACAACACAAGTAACTTTTGCGAATCAGCCATGAGGATCCTGAAGGACAAGATCTTTCATAGAGCCAAGACGTACAATATTGTCCAGCTGGTGGATTTCCTCCTGACCAGGATGGACCAGTACTACCAGAAACGTCTCCTGGATGTTGGCCACAACAGGCTGAATGAGGCCTTAGGGTCCCGGTATGTCTCGAGTGGGGGTACTGCTGCGTGTACCCACAAAGACCAAATCATCAGGGAGTCTGCAATGATATTCCTCATCCCCAACGAGAAATCCACAGAGCAACCTTACAGAGTGGACATGACTGTTGGGCTTTGTACCTGCCGTGTGGGAAGCACAGGAGGACCTTGCTGCCACCAGAAGGCAGTCCTGACAGGATTCTACATCCCCTCCTGGAACTTCATCAGTGTGAATGACGAAGCCACAAGCAAGCTCCTCTTCGAGATTGCAGGGACCGTAGAGGAGGAGGAGAGTACTCCATCGCGAAAGCGTCCCAGGGAGGACGACATCTCCGAAACAGATGACTTTGATCAAGCTCCTTCAGAGTTCGACGATACTCCGCTGGAAGCAAGAAAGATTGGCACAGGAGCTAAACAGAGGAAACTCAAAGCAGTATCTCCAAAGGTTAACCAGAAAAAGGTGCTGGCAGATTTGGATGCCTTTGTCACCAGGATCAAATCCGGGTACCTGAAGAACCCTTGCGTGTACAAGGATGCGTTAGAGGACTTTGTCCACCAGACAAAGAAGTTAAAAACAGATGCTGAGTTGGTTTGTGCCTTATATACTTTTGGAGACTAGAATCATATGGTAGCGTAGGACAGAACACCTACATGTACATGAATTTGTACATACTCTTTGTCACTTTTCCGAGGTCATTCTAAGGCAAAATGTGGAAGACGTATGTATGTAAATCACAATTCAGAAATGTACAGTATGACTTTGCCACAATTCAAAATGAATGGAGGGCAAGGATGCTCTTGTTCTGTTTGCGCAACCATTGAGCCAATGCAGAACACAAACGTTTAAACATTAAATATTTTGTATTTTTGGGATGCATGTACAGGGTGTATATGCTTTAACACTTGGCAAGATATATAAACAGTAGAGATAGTGCTCCAATAGTTTTGTCCTACATGTAAATGAAGTTTATGAATTTCCTTTTTCCATATTTCTTTTTCGTTCTCTTTCGTTACTTCAATAGTAAAACAAAAAAACTTTACTGCCCTGCGAACAGAAATTAAAGCAATGAAATAAAGTTAATTAAGGGAATAAAAATGTGGTTGGCCGGTTTAAAACAAGTATGTTTAAAACCGGCTCATGGGCCTGCACCCGATTTCATCAAACTCTTCGTAACTTACGATGCATCGCAGTGTTGCGACGCGTCATATCTCTACAATGCGTCACAGCTGCTACGCGTCCTGCGATCCATTTCACAAAACACGTCGTAAGTGCGACGCGTCGTATAATGTAGGTGTATTTATAGCACATCTCATTGACTGTTTCATGTATATAGTCAGCGTACAGTAAATAGTCGTCTGATATTCAACAAAGAGTTGTCGGATCTCAGCTTGAAATTTGTTAAAACGTAAAACAAAATGGCGGCCGTGCGATGCAATTTTGAAGGAAAACAAGCTCTCATTGGACTGTATAGCTACTTTGAAATTTCAACTCTAATATTCCGGTCTAATTCATAATTATTCAATGAGTTTTCTGTTTACACCTTTACACACATTGCCTCGGTATTATAATCTCGTTAATGTAATGTTGTGGCATAAAACTGGCTTAGAAATGACTTTTCTTATTTTGCGATGACCACTAGACACGTCGTAACTTGCATCGTGTTTTAAGCCATTGACAATATTAGCCAATTTTATGCATACTTTTTTAATACCAGCTAACCACGTTTTTATTCCCTTAATTAAATTTATTCCATTACTTTAATTTCTGTTCGCAGGGCAGCAAAGTTCAGGCAATGAATGACTTTCCGATTTCCGATTTTGTTCAACAAAATGTGTTACCTCGTGTTTTGTGGAACACCCCTCCAGCTATTTTAATTGTTTTTCCCACACGCACATATTGACCCACGCATTGCACTTGCTGCTCTATATTATGGCGTAAAGTTTGTTGTAGAGTGCCTTATGACTATTAATATGCGCACTTGCCCAGTATTGCGCATGTGAGGTTTCAACCAATGAAAGGACCATGGACTAGACTTCCAAATTTAACCCTAAAGGGGCCGGGTTAGTTTGACCATCTCTCAGCCAGAGGGGGGGGGGGGGGGGGTTCCGCCCCCCCTAAGATCTTGGCCATCGAGTGACGAAAAATTTTGAAACTCAGCACATGCATAGAGCAACTCTTCCTTAACATACCCAAGAAATTTCATGACTATAGGTCAAAGGGTTTTTCCGAATTATGGCTAATTAATTATTCATATGTACGAATGGCAATTCCGCTCTGTGTACACGACGTATATGCGAAAATTCAGTTATCACGGCACGTAGCGCCGAAAAATTTTTCACTACGCGGCAACCCGTGGTCTGATTTTCATGTTTTTTGTATCAAAAGATGCGCAAAGCTCGAGGCTAAAAAGTCATAAAAGCTCGGGTCGCGAAAAAATTTTTTTTAGAGGCTATCACGGAAAATGTTGAGGGGGGGGGCGGATTCCACCCCCCCCCCCCCGGTCCCTTTAGGGTTAAGGTGACATCGAAAAAGCGTTTAAAACTGGCTGTGCAATGTTTTATTGGCCGTTTAAACATACCCCCGTGTCGGGATTTTGACCAATAGGAATGGCTAAACTAGCTGTCTTGGGTACCGGTATTTATAAATGGACATTAATACCAGTCTGCTCGGATGAATAATTCGTGATTAAACAGATCCTGATGTTTTGAGCAACGTTTAAAAAAAAATTGAAAGTGAGACTTGGCACGCATTATGTGAGGCGTTCTGGCAAAAATGACACGGAACTTGGCACAGGCCAAAAACTGAATAGTTATGAAATTTTTCTGATTTTCAGATGTATTGATATTTGTAAGCTTTGACATATCTGCTACACATGTTTTCAAGAAATAGTATACAAATGAACAATAAAAGTATACATGTATAAGGAGAAATAAACTGGCATCTTTCATTTTCACAGCAAAGGCCTTTTTCTCAGTATTTTATGTTTTTGACATGTTGATAAATGCGTTTCTCAAACAGCCATAACTTGTCAATGAAATATCCGATTGAAGTGCAACAGACAGTATTGCAAGGAGAATTGTATTCCCTTTCCCAATACCCACAAACCCACGACCTTTACCCAGTTCTGTCTCATTTTACCAGAACGCCTTACGAATAGTCTGGCACCATCCCATTCAACTGTTAACAATTTATAAATACATTAAAGGGAATATACGTCATTTGCTTTTGCTGTAATTTTCAGAAATATAGTTACACTGACTTTTTTGAGGTTTTGGGTTCGAAAATGCTATAAAAACCAAGAAAAACAATCATTTTCCTGTAGTCTGGTTCCCTGACTCCATATAAGAAGAAACACAGCAGTTTACATACATTGGGGAATTGTAAGGTCAGGGAACCAGTCTAGCTGGCTTGTACCCGTTCATAGGTGTGTAATCGATTGCATAACAAGTGCGATGGTCAATTGGGGCCAGTATTTGGGAAAAAAAACAGTTTTTTCCAACGCTGGTCGGCCGACTAGCGTTGGAAATTGATACAAAAATACCACTTTTCTTGAAAATGACAGTATACCAGGTGCCATGATTTTACAGGATGCTTTACACTGTCATTCACTAACAGTCCAGCAAGGTATTTCAAAATGATTTGGTAGTTTTATTTTTTGATGTTTGCAAATGTTGTATTTTCCCTTTAAGGGCACATGATCAAAAATGGCTTCCTCCAGAATAAGGTCTATTCGCTCTTTTCACACTCCGCCATTGGGCGTGCAGAGCCTCGATTTTGCAACTTTAAAAATAGCCGGTACAGTGATCTGAACCCCGACACGGGAATCACTGAACCGGCTATATCTATTGTGTAAAGTTGCCAGATCAAGGCTCTACATGCCCATGGCGGAAGTGTGAAAAGAGCGAATTGTAGGTCTGCATGTAATGTATAACATGTTTTTTTTTATTGTTGCCTTTTCGCAAGGTTGTTGTCTCGATATAAATGAATAAATTTGAAATGTTTCTGTCGCGAGAAGTTGATAAAATGTGATTATCTTTTTTGTTGTTATTTTTTTTTTTAAAGTATTATCAATCGGGTACTTTTTCCACTACTCCCGCTCAAAATCTGCATTGAAAGACACCCCCACTACTTTGAGCACAAATCCAGTAATATTGAACAGCGCCCTCTATATAAAAATTAACTTTTGCAGCGTGAACAACATTAAAAAAAGTTTCAAGGCTCAGAAAAAGTGATGTAAAAAAGCGTAACAATGCTGACATTCCCCTTTTATAACTTTGAGTTGCGAAAACAAATGAAAATTTGAAGATTTTCAGGACTTCTTTCCAAAAGGAACAAGGACCAATTTTGGTGTATGGTTTACCCAATCAGCTTTTCGGGGGGGGGGAGCTTGGGTATGCATGCCTGCATATATATTGGCCCGGGAAATTTGGTCCTGGTACCCGGACTATATGAGTGGCACAGTCCATTGCGTTAACGCGGAAGTTAGATTTTGGGGTCGGGTGCCTGCCCCTGTATCACCGCACGCAGACCACCTGTTTAACGCGTACGGACGTCGTTTTCCGCATTGGATGTGTGCATGGTTCACAATGCATGCATTGCGCACATTCAAGCCTACTGAGTCATTTCCGCATCAGATAGTACGGACTGGCGGTGCGCTTGGTGTGTCCGGGTGAGTTTGACATCGATTCTTGGAGCAAGAAAGAAGGTGGGTTTCGTCTAGATCTAAGGTAGATGAGGTGGAAGATTTTGTCATTATCATTTGAAGGAAACATTGAAGAAGATGTCACATCGTTTGAAAGCTTTTTGTGTCTGCTTTCGAAAATAATTCTCGGTGATTTTTATGAAGGCCTAGATCATACCGGTGCTGCAGTGCAACAGTCTGCACTGCTGTGCAGGTGGACGAGGGTTTTTACTCCACAGAAATATACAGGCAACAACGATCAGGCGCCTGCAGCGACACCAAAACATAGTTTTTATCGCTCTGAAATACCTGTTGCTTATTCCTCCATCACTGTAATGTAACAGCTCGAACCACGCTACATTATTTCTAAGTTATAATTTCTGTTTGGTTAACAATCCAACTTAACCATTTTAATTGCCCACTTTTTGGAGGCTGGGGTATAACTTTGTAGAGTAGGCCTACATCATTTGCAATGTAATTTGTGCATGTTTGTGATTGTGGCACCATAAATGTGGCCAATTTACTGGACTACCTCTGTAAATAAAGGCCACACTCAGTGACACTTGGAACATGTACCTGAAAATGTAGAACTTTGTCATGTTTTTATTTTCACAGTTAGACTTTGTTTGTAGTTTATTTACGCTTTAGAAGCACACTCGCCCTCCCTAAATTAAAGTGATAGAAAATCAGTCCCCCTTTTTCAGACATCTACATTTCGTGTAATTTCCAAGTTGGTTTGCACACGTTTGCATATCTAAATTCCAACACAAAATTACACGAAAAGTAGATAGATGTCAGAAAAAGGGGGGACTAATTTTCTTTCGCTATGAGGGTGAGTATGCCAATTCTAAAGCGTAAACAAACTACAAATAAAGTCAAAACATGAAAATCCAAATTTTCTACATTTTCCGGTACATGTTCCAAGTGTGGCCTTTATTTACGGAGGTAGTCCAGTAAATTGGCCACATTTATGGGGCTAGGTCAGTGAATGCTGTATTGTTTATTCCAGGAAAACAATATTTTGCATGTAGGAATAGGATAGATCTCCATTTTAAATGAAAAGTTGCCGAGTCATGTTTGGAATTACACCTGATTTCAATGTTCGGGACACGTTCTCATTCAGCTGAGCTCTACACGATGTCGCACACCGAACCGACGAATAATAGCAATTATGTGAGTCGTGTCCACCTGTGCACGCTCTCACCTGTGCACGTTCTCATTCAGCCGATTGCAGCAATGTCACACACTGAACCGATGAATTACTACATGAATCTTTGAACCAAGTATGCTTTTCAACAATAATTATGTCAGTTACTATTTGGATAGCTGCAAATGATGGACTGTAGCATTAAACATGGAGGAATATTTCTTTATGGGTTTAAAGCTGCAGTCCATCATTTGCAGCTACTGTACATTGTAGATCCAAAAAGTAACTGACTTAACTATTGTTGAAAAAAACATACTTGGTTGAAAGATACATGTAGTAAGGGGACTAAACTCCCTGTGAAATTATTCTTTCTGGCAAGCTGTCATTTTGAAGAAATCAATGAAAGAAAGCCTTTCAGTGAGAACGTGTCTCAGACGCCGAATTCAGGCCCAATTCAAAACATGATTCAGCAACTTTTGATTTGAAATCGAGATCCTAGAATGTTGTTTTTCTCAAAATATATAGCTGAAGCTGAGCTGAAACTTCATCAGGTTACAAATGTAGTTGTTCAGCACCCTTCTTTAGATTTTGAGCACTTTTGTTGCTTCAAACGAACAAAATGCACGAATTACAAATGATGGACAGTAGGCCTACCTTTAAAGTTCCATTTTCTTATTCCCACAAATTTAATCTCTTTTCTTTTCAACAGGATATCACAGTAATTGATTGTTTTGTTTTTGTTTAGAGCCTGACAAGAGTGTGGACCTACACGTACACATACTTACATTGAAGTTTGGTACATTGTGCATACTACAACAACAAAAACCTATATGTAAGTATGTGTTTAATTTCTTGGTGGTGGTATCAAAATTTGTTCATACATATTTTGTAAATAGATTATCAATATATTTACTTTTTTTTTTTTTTTTAAAGCAAAGTTGTAGCTACCAAAACGTATGTTGGCCAACATATGTATGCAGTAAGGGTTGAGGCTCCTTTGGACACAATTTTGTTTCGGAGAAAATGGAAGAATCAGTCTTGAAAAATCTGCCATTTTGGAGGGGAAAAAAAAAAAAATGCCCGTCTCGTTCATATTAAAAAAAAAACTACTTTTTTTTTTTACTCAGCCTAACAGTTGTTGGCAGGATATCAGGCCAAGTAAAAAAAAAACACCGGTTGTTCAGGTTTTTTTTTCTCAAAAAGACGAGGATGAAGGCCTTCTCATTATTGTTTTAATCGAAAAATAGGCCTATAGGCTAAAACAGCCAAACAGAATATGTACTGGTATATGTGCCTTAAAAAAGGAGGAGGCCCTTTTTATTGGATAGTTTACATGTAATTCTATGTGCCGGATTTCACTATACATACATGTACCTTATTAATTTATTTTCAGTTTGGAGGCAAAATTAAGTACAATGTGTACATACTTCAGAAACTGAAGAAGAAAAAAACTACGCCTCATTGAACGTGAAGAGAAACCGGGATTGGTTTTTTTTATGTGGCCGAATGGCAGTGGAATATGTGCGCCCTGTATTCTGTTCCACACGCACAGCATGAAGAGATCAGCACGCGAACCAGACGTGACAAATGACACGTCACGTGCTGACGTACTGACGTCACACGTCAGTACTCTATGAATAAGTTTTGTGCTAAGTGTGAACAGGTTTTGCTTGACAATCCAATACTTTTTTTTCCGGCTCTGAACTTGCTTTTTTCATTGTGTCTATTGAACAGTGAACATAAAGTACGCTGTAGGCTATAGGCCTAATGGGCTTTCAACATAGTTTCCTTGTCAAGTGCTTTCATTTGGACTCGATCATTGCGGAAATATGTACATGTAAACTTGTTTTATGTCTGCATTGGCACGTGGAGGTGAACATGCTAATTTTCTAATACTTCCTGCTATATAACATGTTTACATGGACAGTATAGTGCATGTAACTGTGTACATGTAGCTCTGTACAATGTACATGTACATACATGTACATGTACACTGTACAGTTATCCATATAATTTATACCAAGCATGAAAAATACATGTTGTAGTATACATGTGCAGTTACATACAGTGTATAACCATGTACAGTTTGTAGGGGTACATGTACGTGATAGCCAGATATGTCACAAAGTGTACAAAGTACATAGTGAATGCCTGGTTGATAAATTCAGTTCATTTTATTTGATGGACATAAAATGTAAAACTCTAAACTTTGTTAACCCCCTCCCCAAAGAAAATCCTTGTTCTTGCATGTATTATATTACATGCACCATGTACATCTACGTATACTTAATGCCCACATGACATAAATGTAGGTTAAAGTGCATGTAACTTGGAAATGTTCAAGGCCAATCTTCAGTTTCCTTTTTATAGCTCCATGGCTCAACAAGTGGTCCCCATTCCACACTTTGGGGCGGGGGGGGGGGGGGTATGAACATCACTGGAAATAAGTCCATTGATGCTAATGCTGGCTGTAATGGTTTTCACAATCCACCAGCCTTCTAGTCTTTCCCACGGTAGGTGTGAAACACGCCGTGGGCTTGAGCTGCTTATTGGTTGGCTGGTTGGTGAGTGAGTGGACCTGTTTATTGCAAGTACTGATGCGCATGCGTCTAATTTGCATGTATTGCATATTTGATCAACGCCATTTGTTTTTTTTTTCGTTTTCTGTACTCTCGAGCTACCGGTACGACTCAGGTGCACAGACAGTTCCGTAAGCCGTCTACACACATTATCCGGCCGCTGTGGGTAATGTACCACTTGGTAGGCCTACTGGTTTCCTTTTTGTACTTTTTGTACAAATTGTGCATTTAATGTACATGTACACATCTTAGCATGCACAGTGTAGGCCTACCATACTTTTGTACTCTATGCGTACAAATTTGCACCTTGTGTCATACATGTACACGTGTACATGTACTTTACATCTTTTCCTATTTTTGTCTCTATTACAAATATCTAATTACATTGTAAGCAAAACATTTTAGGGCATAATTCTTGCATTTTTTAAAAGGTTTTTGGAGGTACCGGTACATGGCCCGGTAGTGTTAATTTACGTGTACATATATGTATTTAAACTTGCTCATTTAGTTTTACTATACCTCATACATATTCATGATCGAGAGCCGAACGTTCACTGGTCAATTCACCATCACGTGCCAGATGTTATTCTTGCTGTTTACCAAACGCGCGCGCGAGGATTCATGCACATTGTAAATACGCATGCGTAGTAGACTGTCGCATGGGTTACCCGTGCGACAGTCTACTACGCGTGCGCTTTACAGAGCAATCGAGGAACTGTCGCACGGTTGCAGTACGCACGCGCGAACATCGCCCAGGAGAGATGCATGGTTGCATGGTTCGCGTAAATGTTAATTTCCAGAGCTCAATGATGCCGTACTGGAGAAAATTTATAGACCGTGTAAAGATGTCTCCTGTACAAAAGAAAGTTGTACACATTGCAAACAACTGTATTTACAACTGTAGTAAATGTATTATATTGCAAACGAACCGAACCAGTAATTGAAGTTGAATTTTTTGGTGAGCTGTACAAGTTTCCCCGAATTTTGTTTTAGGTGCATAATAATAAAACAAAATTCGGCAACTGAATATGTATGAGGTATAGTAAAACAAATATAACATGGTTTATTTCGGGTGGACAGTCGATATTAGCTCCCCTCGGTATTGGAAGTTGACAAACTAGTTCGTCAACTTCCAATACCTCGGGGAGCGAATATCGACTGTCCACCCTCTAACCATGTTATATTTGTATAATGTCACATTTTCTAAATTTTGCATCTGCTGATTGATACCCCTGGTATTGCACACGTTACCCGTACAATTTTGCTAACTCTTACTGTTTTGTAATTGTATGCATGTAGTAGGCTACATGTACATGTACATGTACATGTTTACGTGTACATACAGGTCTACACATACCGTACAAAACCCTTTGGTTCACATGAGTTTTGTTCTAAAATAATGCTATTTTTGGTGAATAAAAAGTCTTGCACAGTTACATGTAATTATTTAATTTGTTTTTAACAATATTAACACGTTGCATGGGAAATTGTTGGTAAATTGCCTGATAAACATTCGTGACTCACATCCCAGGTTATTTTTCAGGACATTCAGTGCGTCTTTGCCCGAGCTTTTTGATCAAAGTTCAACTACATATGCACCCGATACAGGTGAACTGTATTCTAAAGGATTGGTTTGCATGATCACTGCAGCAAAGATTTGTCCAGAACGTTAATCAAATTTCAACTGATTCTTTTTCAGAGGCTACATTCCTGTACAGTATGTACACGTACGTCATTAAATAAAGCACCAAATTTGGTTTGTACAATGTACCCAATATGTAATTTCTTTGCGCTGTGCTCAATGTTATAATGTTCAGTGTTTTTAATTTCACATTTTACAATAATGCTCCTACTGTTTAAACAGTTGCAGACTGTCAAAAATTCCATCCAATTCTCTTGCCATGCTTTTTACGTAGTCCTGACAGTCACAAACAGTTAAATCATATTTTAAGCAAGCACTCTGAGTCTAGTCAAATCTAGTCGACAGACTAAAGCAGGAAACTTGTGGCACATCAATCGCCTACACTGTACATGTACATGTACAAAGTCAGAGCACAGATCAAGTACATACAATGTACATGTACCGGTACATCAGAGCACAGGTATTACATAAACAGTCACAGCCAGTCAATCCTGCTTTATGCAGGCTGGAAGCTTTACTGTTGAAAACAGTCACTTGATTGATTTTGACTGAAAGGACAACTTTGTTCAGAACATATGTTTGCATAGGACGGTTTACAGACATGCACTCATGACCAAGTTTGTGAATTCCTATTCATGTAAAAGTGACATACACGTACCCAAGTACAGGGAAAATTGTACGTTAATGAATGAGTTTGACCGTGCATAAATCAACCGTAAAAACAAATCTTAAAGCGCAAGTTTTATGGCAGACGTGTACCCATGGAGAATGTCAAAAAATCATGCACTCCTTTGAATTCTAGGCAAAATGTTCAAGTGTTGGTTGTACAATGTATTGCCATGATTGTAATTAATGCATTGTAAATTTATGTTCTGTAGCAAGTTATGACAGATTTTTGCAGTTTATTGCATTCTTTTTAATTTTAAAAGTAAACTTACTAATTAATACAATGGTTGTAAAAATACTGCAGTGCAGTTCCAAAGTGCATTCAATTAAAAAATATGGGTTCAATATTTGTTACCCCTTTTCACTGCATGCAAACATGTGCATGCACGGTACATACCAGTACACAGTAAACAGGTCTCTACAAAATGTGTGCACTTTCCTTTGTGCATTACCAGAACTGCCCCCCAAAAAGCGATATATCACTAATTCCACTGTCCCGTTCCATATCCTTCTCATATATCAGAACCTATTGATTCAACAAACATGGCTGGCCCTAGGGGGAAAAATAGTCGCTTTCAATCACGGATGCAATAAATACACCCTCCCTGGTAGTGTGATGTGGCAAAAAGGAATACAATTACATGAAGAAAGAAAAAGTGGAGCAATTTTACCAGACCCAGTCAGAAAAATTCATACATAATTGCATAGCTGTCAAATTTTTTTTTGAATAATGCATTATTTTGCTTGCATACGTACAGTTTGAATACCATCTAGTGCATAATTGTTCTGCTCAGCTTTAATGTAGCTACCGGTAATTTGCATTGTGAACATTTTTGAACAAAGTAAAGGAT
Organism: Patiria pectinifera; assembly: GCA_029964075.1. Classification (NCBI taxonomy): domain Eukaryota; kingdom Metazoa; phylum Echinodermata; class Asteroidea; order Valvatida; family Asterinidae; genus Patiria; species Patiria pectinifera. The sequence goes on along the minus strand of CM057149.1, from coordinate 12,472,869 downwards.
AAATTCATTACATACACGCGCATGTATGTTCCTGCTGTCACCTTCCAATAGCACATGATCAGTTACCCCGGTACGGTACATGAACCACAGGCTGGGAAAGAATATTTTGGTAAAAGTTGTTTTACATGTAGTACATGTACGTGTACGTACATGTATACTGTGTGATTCTTTCAATTTCAAATGAAAAATTTCCTGGGAAGAATTTTTGAGAGAAAAAAAAATGTCTTTTTGTCAGCTAAAATGAGCACTGCTTTTTAATAATTTATTCAGCATTTCATACTCGCCCCTGGGGTCGTAATTGTGGATGAAGATCATACTTCTGGTAGGTTACCATGGCAACTGTCTGCATTGACACAGTTCGCAGCTTCTTTGCCCTGAAGAGATTGCAGTTGAGCAACGAGCGAATTTTCAGACAAGATTAATGCATTTGATCCCATGTTTTTTGTTCATGAAAGTGCAAGTTTCTGACATTTGAAGCTATACATTGTGGATTGTATGAACTTTGAGTGTTGTGGGAGTGCGCTACCGGTTCATGTAATTGGGCAATTCCACACTAATGGGCCCAAAAGTGTGACATTTGAGAAGACCTTTAGTTTTGATGATAAAACTGGGATCTTGGTCTCTCAATTTTTGCTGTAAACATTGCAAGCTTTGAACAAATATCCTCACCTGCAAATGATATAACTGGTTTTGTATTTTAGAAAATATAGTGGATATTGTTTTAAAAAAAGTGTTACGTACATTTATAATGAAGGACAGAAATTTTAGATAAAGTCACAAAGTATGCATAAAGTTTAATGATCCCCTAATGTTGACTTATTTAAGAAGGTGTACCCTGGAGGAATGCTTATCAGTCAAAACCTAGAAAACTCAGAGTCAGTGTGAAGAATTAGTTGATATTTTATAATCAGAATTTATACGTACGCACAGACTGGACATTTGTCACAAAATGTCTGTCCCTGTTAGTACGTAACCCTAATCACATCATAAATTTGAAGCCAGTGTGAAAACTGTTACATTTTCGCTTGTAAAATGGCTTAATACAGTGTAATGTCACTGGAAGTGCCTATTAGAAACTGAATTTGTTTTTCTCCGATAGACAGCATTCACTGAGCTGAAACTTCATCCGGTTTGTTCAGCACCCTTCTTTAGATTTTGAGCACTTTTGTTGCTTCAAACGAAAAAGAATGCACAAATGACAAACTTTTAATTCGCATTTAGTTAAGACCCTCTTTGGCAAACACCAAAAATTTACAACAACTGTAACCTAGAAAAATGACAAACTATGGCATGTATGGGGGAACTCGCACTAAAACTAGTAAAAAGATACAACTAAACTAAAGTCAGGATCTTTGAAGATAAAAGTTGTGAGGAACTGAATAATACAGACAAGAGACAAACGTCTAGATTTCAAAGAAAAAGATCCAAAATAATTTATATGCAAAGGAACGAAAGTGTCAAAATAGACCATTATTTTTGGTAAAAAAGTAGTAAAACTGGACACAAAACTTACAAAACCTGTTTTGAAAAAAATTATATTCAATCAGTATTTTGTGTTTAATAGAATACCGGTACATACATGCAGTACTTTCATCATTTTTAAATTGGAACATTTTATTAAAACTCTTTTTTAAACGAATATAAAAAAATTAAAGCTGAATGACATTACAAACGGAAAGTTGTTTTACTTTCTGGTATTGAAAAGAAGTAGCTGAAACTCATTCAACAATTTTATACAACTTGCTGTCGTAAAGTGTTTATTCAGTGAAAGTTACAATTTTTAGGCCAAAAAAAAAAGTGTCCGGTTTCTGGTATGGAGCTTGCCCAAAAAATGGTGCGGCGACACGGCTTTTTTTTTTTTTGACCTGTTATTTTTGCTTCAAATGTCGGCTGATGACTGCTAATGGTGCCTGACTAAACTTAGTGCAAATATTATTTTATGGGGACTAGAGAGGCCACATAAAGCTTATTCTCCATCATAACCCCATCTTAAAACACGTTAAAATTGTGCAGCAGCAGGATTCCAGTCAAACCAGTGAGTTTGGCTGTTTTGAGACATCATCTTTCATTGAAAAAATACTTTTTCATTTTGCCGACGCGCATGGCTACGGCGACGCGCGCGCATACCAGAAACCGGAGACTTTTGGGGGGGGGGGCCTTATTGGATATGTTTGTTTTTGTCAATAAAACGATAGTCCTTGAAACAACCTTGTGGACAGAGAAAATGATACAGTCATAATTGTGCACAGAATGAGCCGCACTGTCTTTTTCTAGTCTAGGCCCGTACATATGCTTTTCAATCTTCCAATACGGCAATTGTACATTGCAATTGAAATTGCATTGAGGTTGACTTGTTTCTCGTTCCCTCCGTCAGCGAAAAAACACACACACACGCACACACACAGAGAAAACTTGGCTCTCTCATCACACTGATTGAACAGCCACTCAGCCAGTAACCCAAAGACATCCCCGGCCAATTGCTCCAATGTTGGGCCTCCAGTTTCCACCGAGCGCGGTGTAATGTAAAACCCATCATGCGGTTAGGTGCGTTGACACACTAGAACGTGTTTTCATCAGATCCTATGAATAGATTTTTCCAATTTGACTGCAAAGTGAGTCCACACTCAAGGAGGTTTTTTTTTTCTTTTTTTCTTTTTTTTCCCCCTACATTGTAATTCCCCCCCCCCTCTACTTTTTATCCCTCCCCGATTTGAGAAGGAATGCGTGTGAGCTCAAACGGCAAAGGCAAGCCATTTTTTTTGGGGGGGGGGGATGATTTGAAGGAACTCAAGAAGGGAAGGGAAGATAGAGAGAGATCAGTTATTTCAGAAGAGGAGACTGTTATTGTTTGCCGTTTCGTGTTGGACTAGAGATGCGATCAGCCCTTCCTATTTGGTGACGGACGATGGTTTAGAGTTTTGTTTATTCCCTGCGAGTAAAAAAGAGCGCTTTCTCTTCTGTAACAAAGCAAGTAAGTTTTGGGTTTCAAAGCAATTTTCTACGTATACATGTTCTCCGTGTTTGGAATCCGTGCAGTAAGACACCGTACACTGTACATGTACATGTACATACATTTTTTTGTACACGTTTATGTGTTGAATTGTTGGCTATTGTTTACCATGAAAATATTAGTATTTAAAATTGAGATTGCGTACACATGTCCAGGGTACATGTACATGTATGAACCGGTATATTGTATGTTTGTGGGTGGGTTTCATTGTGTCTGAGAAAGTATTTTTTGGTCGGTTTTGAAGAAAAGATTTCGGGGTTGACCTGGTTTGTACTTTGCTGCCTCATCATGTATGCACAAAATGCATGTGCGTAAAGAGCATCATTTTTCACAGGAAAAAAATTCTAACGTAAAGTCTGTTAATCAGACATGAAAATGAAATTTGACAAAAACTGATTTAAAAAAAAGAAGGATGTCAGCGTTTTCCAGTGATGCACAGCACTGCGGCATTCTGCATGGTGGGTTCTAAAGCAAATTTGTGCTGCAAATTCCAAAAAATTGCAGTTTTGTCTCCTGACTTGTGCATTGTAATCATGTACGGTACATGTACCGGTATACACGCCTAGGTTTTGAGTATTCGAATCACGTTCACATCTGTCTAACTAGTGGATTGCGTATCAAAAAGATAATCACATTCGCTGTCTGTTACTCGTACCCTAGGCAGTCCTGGGCACAGGGCATGCCAAAATCTCTTTTTCTTCTTTTTTTTTTCTCCCGTGAGCACGGTAAAGGATCCAAATCATTACAAATTTATTGCTTTTTTCTCTGTCTCCTAATGGAACATGTTGCTATGGTGACTCTAAGCCCCGGCAAACTGGATATTGATTTTGTGGAAAATGTCACGTCAAAAATTTTGATTTGATCGTGTTTACCATGGCGTTATTGAGTGTTTTGGCCCTCTGGTGAAGATACCGGGGTAACCGTACGTACCGGATTGGTACACGGACAATTTATGTTTCATTTTTGAGTGCTGACTGCATTGCAAAGCCCAGGTTCTATTGATTTTGGCCTTGAAAAGGGTGGAAATGTGTTTTCAGATGGTCCGGTGTGCTGAGTGACTGATTTCTGCATGCAAAATACACTTGATTGAAGTACACGTACGTACATTCGTGTATCCTACTTGTACCGGAAGTTGTTTTCTAAAATTAAAGGCATTATACACGCATACAACATGTACAACATTGTGCAAACATCAAACACAAAACTACCAAATTACTATGAAATACCTTTAACTGGACTGTTAGTGAATGACAGTCTACATGGTCTAAAGCATCCTGTAAAATCATGGCACCTGGTGTGCTGTCATTTTCAAGAAAAGTGGTATTTTTGTGTGAATTTTCAATTCTGGTTGGCCGACCGGTGTAGGAATAACAGGTTTGTTTTCCAATGTCCCCAATGTATTTTTAGTAACATGTACCAATAGTCCATATTGTATTTGCAACCGATTTACACACCTAATGGTATGAACAGGTACCGGTAAACACGCCAGCTAGGTTGGTTCCCTGACCTTACAATTCCCAGATGTCTATTAGGCCTAATTGCTCTGAACCAGTTCGTATGTATACATGTACACGCAAAGGTTTTGGGGTATTTAGAACGAATGACGGATAAACACGCAGGAGAGCGAGGCCGGAAATATGAGTGTGCCGCCCGAGGGTGATGGCTTGGAACCTGCCTGGCTAGAGGTTGAGTGAAAAATAAGCCCACCCTCGTTCCATTCTTGTCAAAACAATCCCGGCGCAAACTGGTTAAGTGAGGTCAGGTAACCAGACTGTAGTACCATGATTGTGTTTCTTGGTTTTAAAATACTAACCCCCAAATCCATGGGCGTCGTGAGGGGGGGGGGCGGCAACCGGGAACCAAAGAAAATAAAAAAAATTAAAAAACCAAGAAAAAAGAAAAAGAGGCGCAAAGTCATGTTGGTGTTAATTGAATGGGTTGGGGGGGGGGGGAAATGTCCCTGCCCCCCTCTAAAACTTATAAATCAAGAATATGTTGAGAAATACAGGAATTTTGTGGGAAAAATATGTTTTGCCCCCTATAGAAAAAATCCTGGCAACGCCCATGCCCAAATCATCCATTTCTGAAAATTGTAGCAAAAGCAGATGTGAACAGTACATGTACATTGTACACTGTATGTATGTTTTTAAACAAATCTTGGAGGAAAAAACACAAACATTTTCACATGTACCAGTACCTGTACCGTATGTAAACACAACTGTATGAGTTATTTTGGGAATTGTCCACCTCTAATTGCAAATTGTAAATGCACTGCGTAAGTCAGAAGGGAGGCGGTTGATTTCACAAAAGGATTTTATTAGCGTTTCAACTGAAGGCATTGTTATTGGCAGTTACGCCGTACCGGTAGATGACGCAAAAAGGTTTGTAATTGTCTGGGGGAGAAGCGCATTAATTCACCTAATGGTCCGGCAATGGACTAATGACATCTAGTCCGTCCACCTGGGACCGGAGAGTATCGCAGTTTCGGGCTCTGCATGATCCGCTCTATGCAATTCCTTATTTTGACGACAACCTGGAGAATAGTTTGACATTTTGAGCAAGTGTACCGCTGGGACAATTTTTTCTTGGGGGGGGGGGGGGGGGGGGGGGGTATGGATGGGAGCTTTGTGAGATGCTGTGCACGATGCCTCTGGGAAGGGTTGGTTATTTATAAGTTGAGCTGTTTTGTATGCATTGATTTGGGTTTAATAATAGAAGATGTTGTACGGTCCAGAGTATACAGTATCGCTTACAAAATGTGCATGTGTTTTTGTGTCTACTCTATTAGATACATATGTACATGTACAGTGTCTAGTGTTGATTCACAGGATGTTTGTAATACTGGCAGACGTAAAGCGCACCTGTAAAAATTAATCATGTACATCAGTACATGTATTGTAGATGTTAAAGACAAATGCTCAAATCACGGTAATGTAAAAGTATCGCTTGGATCTAGTGGTGGGATTAAAATCCAGATTTTTAAAAATTCGCTTGAATTCCACTTTTTGGTTTGGGTTTTGGAAACCGGAACAACAACTGGAAAATCCCCCAATTCGTTCCATGATCTTAGATTCACTCGCTAGCTATCTTCTTGGTTCATGAATACCCTACCCATTCGTCTAGTTTCTTTTCCCACATTACAGCTCTGGAGAAAGGCCCTGTGCAGCGGTCATTCAGTCACTGCAAACTACGGGTACCGGTATGCCAAATCATTGTGAATGTGACACCTCACTTGTCACTTTTTGTTGGCATGACTGTGACCTGAATGGGAACTTCAGGTGAAATCAGATTTTATATATCGGTTTGAAAATAAGTTAGCATTTACTGGATTTTCAAATCTCCGATTTCTCCCACCACTACTCTGATCAATGGAGTTTTTTTCCCTCAGATGTTGCATTAGACACCCGGTAACTTTGAAAATAACAGAATTTTTGGAGCGATCAAGATTTGAAGAATGGGCAAATGTACATGTACCGTAGGAGCATAAAAACAAAGACCTAGAAAAATATGTTAATTATCTTCATTCTGTACACATACACGTGTAAACTTTGTACATTGTACAAGTTATTGTCTGTACTTCTGAGTGTTAAAGGGATACGTACAACATTTGCAAACATCACAAAAGGAAATGATCCAATTATCACAAAATACCTTAATGATCTATTATCCTGTAAAATTGTGGCTCACTGGTGTACTGACATTTTCGAGAAAAATTGTATTTTTTTCCAATGCTGGTCGGCAGACCAGCGCTGGAGAAAACTGGCTATTTTTAAAAACTAGCACTCCATATTTGTTGTATTTAGTTATTCCACATTTTCTTTGCAATATTACACACCTGCATGTGAATGGGTACAAGCCAGCTAAATTGATACTCTGGCCATACAATTCCCAGAAGTCTATAAATTGCTCGATTTCATCTCAAGTGGGGTCAGGGAATCAGACTACAAGAATATAATTGGTTTTCTTGGTTTTTTTCAGCCAAAAATGTGAAACAAGGCAGTTTAACAATATTTGCTAAAACGTATAAATCTTCCAAATGCACTTATTTCAGAAAATTGCAGGAAAAGCCAATTGTTGTACATTCCCTTAACAGAATCCACAAAATGATTTTGTAATTATTAACTTGCATGATGCACACTATTTGTGAAAAGTATTACAAATTGTTAGATTCCTAAGGTTAATAAAAGGTCAAAATAAGTAGTACATGTACTGGTGTACATCTATGTACGTACATGTCCGCAAAACACAGAGTCCCAGTTTCCCGTGACCTAGGATGCATTGCTTACAATCCACAGTCATAGCCTTTACAATGTGTGTGTCATTCTTATGCAAACAATCAAATGCTTGACTGAGTCGGTAGTTCACAAGTTTTGTTCATGTGTCAGCCGCATAAAAGTGTACAGTGTACCCTGTATCCATTGGCTGTACTGCTCTTTGTTATTGTGTACACAATAGAGATCTACCTGCGCACTGTTTGGACTAAAGGCAGATCAGCCTATAAAAGAGTAGTGACGCACTTTAACTGTCAGGCATGGGACCAGACCATCACACTGGCCATTTAAGGAAGTAGGTACTTTATAAATAACCCAGTCATCTGCACATGACTAAAGGCACGCTGGTGCACCGATTCATCATGGTTCCTAGATAAAGTTTTAGCGACGATCCTACCGTATTATCAGTCTATTCTGGGAAAGCAGTACTTCTGTTTTATCTTGTGATTCATTGGGCGAGTTCATCAGCTTGGCTATAAAAAAATATCTGACACTAACATGACTAAACAAAGTTTATTTGCAAATAAAAGGCACTGCTTATCACAGCTGCCACAGTAACTGGGAATGAACACAAGATCACACAACAGTACCGATAAATTGGATTATAATTGTCCTGCTTGTTTGAGTTTGTCGTTAGTCCACACCCTTACCAGGATTTGTGTTAGGGAATATATTTTTCATAGCTGAGTTTCCCTTTAGAGGTGAAGTACATCAATCGGATTGGGTAAGTTTGTGGGCTACATGTACCCGGTACATAGGTTGTTTCCTCAAACATGGACTTTTAATACTGGGCTATTTGCCGCAAATATATATATATTTTTTCAGCCATTGGGGGACTACCGGTACCTAAAACCACTTAATTTTCATCTTTCATTTACAAATATCAACATTTAATTTCCAAAATGCTATTTGTTTTGCCAATTCATAGGCCTATATTAATATAATTTTTTTCAAAGGAGGCATACATGATAATGTGCTTATTAAAAGAAATGCCTTGAGGAAAAATGAGAAAATAGGGCCTATAATAAAGAAATATATGACATACATGTAGGGGCATATTGTTACAAAACCATAAAGATAAACTAAAAAGTACAGTCGGACAACAAAGAATTTAACTATTGCTTCTGGTACATGTACAAATAATATGAACAACACAAATTTAATGCGTTAATTTAAACAATTTGTATTGCTGGAATTCTGCAACTATTATCAAAATTCAACCAACTTTTTAAATAATTTCGTAATACAGTGAAAATACTGTGCAATAAGCATTGCATGTGGCACTTTTTAACATGTGGACATCAGTGATTTTGCACATTGCACACTTTTTTTGCTGATTCAGTGAACTGTCATTATTCAGATGACGTCAGGAACTTGCAAAAGTCTTTCCAATTGTTCTCTGTGTGTGTGCTTCAGCACAAAAGGAAACTCGAGAGCGTACGTGTACTTGAGAGCGTACATGTACCGGTACATGTACATTCAATTTATACGTACATGTATACATACATACTGTACAGTGAGTGTATGTACTAGTAATGTACATTTGAGTGGAAGTGGTCTATTGTTAGATACCCCTCGGACAAACACGTTCACCACTCAAAACAGTTTGGACTTTTTTTTAAGAAGCAATTCCAATAAATTTAAATTCACAGAATTGATGGGGAAACATGGGTTTGTATATTTTGCAAAATAAATACTTGTACCATGTACATGTACATGTACCTGTAATTGTGCATTGTTTATGTTATTCTTGCAGTTTCTGAAGCAGTTTTTAAATTAGTTTCTAATTAATCTACATTAATTAACCCCTAACCCACCTCAATCTTCCTAGATTGAGGATGAATGGTGTTTGAAAAGGAGGAGGAATTTGTTTGTTTTTATAATCAAGTTTGCCTGCTTGCACAGGGTGTGCATTTACGGGTACCCAATTGAAAACAACACAGGGTACATTGTACCTGAGTACCCATAACTAAGAATCCCAACCCCAAACTTACATTTTGTAAATCCCGGAAACTGCTGTTCAGATTGTTCATAAAGGTCCGTGCGACATCGGTGTGTCAATACAGCAAGACACAAGTGTGTAGGCCCTACAGTGAGCTTTTATGGTGTAAACTGTAACTTCGCGAGTGTTACGTGAATGTAAACGTGAAATAGGCCTATACAGTCGAATCTCGTTAGTACAAACTCTGTTAATACAAAATTCTGGTTATATAACAAACATAAAGCCTTAGTCCCGACTGTACATTTATGTGCACAATGAATGGGACTGATGTTCCTCTTAATACAAAATTCTGATATAACAAACAATTTGGCTAGGTCCGAACGAGTTTGTATTAACGAGACTCGACTGTATTTTGTTTTCCCATAGTTTTCATTTTTGATAATTCTCCACAAACGTCATTCAAAACCTTTCTTTTTCAAGTCACTGAGTAAGTTGTTAAATTGGTTACGGGTACCCGATCCCATAATCTGGAACCGCTTCATGACTTCAGTGGTCTACATACTCGTCAGTACAGGTTCCGATGCACATCCCTGAACTCCCCGCCTGCGCCTTTTGTTGAACTTGAAATGTGCATTAGCTGTGAGTTTGTTATAATATTGATCCTGCCAACCCCCACAGACGCGGCTGTCTTGAGTGTGTATTTCCTCCTCGTCTCTCTCGCTCAGCTCCGAGGTGTTAGAATAATGCATATTGTATTGGCTGGCTGGGGGCCGCAGGGGTGAGACATTTGACTTTGTAATGAGTCGGGAGAGGGGTGTCATAATTGTCTTGAAGTGTTCACCCGTCCGCTGGTCGGGACCGTTAATTACCGTAAGAATGTAACACTTGTCTTGAAACTGAATATAAATCACATCGTGTGTATTTTTTTAATATCATGGTCGAAAATATTGTTTGTAAACTCTGAAATGTGAAAAATTGATGTGGTTTTGTCTAGCATCCAAGAACAATCACTAAAACTGTAACGGGATATTCCCTGTTGCATGAATAAATATTTGCTAGAGGCTTAAACAAACCCCAGAATTATTGAGCTGCAAAAAGTTTTGAACTTGTCTTCAAATTAAATGCAGTAGAAGGCCTACATGTACTTCTTTATGTATGCTACATGTACTCCATGCAGTTTGTAACAGATGGTAGGCAATAGTACCGGTACATCTAGGACGATTTTTTAGAAATTGAAACAAAATTAATTTGGGGAAAAATAATCTTGATGTGATGTAACACAACATTACTGTAACATTATTGTGCACTAAAGGGTTGATTATTAAGGAACGATGCAAATGTCTTAAGAGCTTTCATAAGTTAGTCTTTCCCTGCATAAATTGGCATAAATTTAATTACAAAATGTCACACATGTGACCGATCAAAATACAATGTAGTCACACGTCACACCACAAAACAATTCCCATAAATTTGGTTAAAATAAAGCAGATGGGGAACACTGTGAATCACAAAAGACCAGTCCTTCTCCAAAATTAGTATGGGTGTGTGTGTCTTTAGAACTTTAGAGGAAAGTGTGAATTTCCGATATGGGCCGATAAGATTTGTACGTCTGATATGTCACACACGTGGCCAAACTTTAATGACCCTAATATTCATGACACAATTTGTGAAAGCAGAAACTATACTCGGAATTGTGCTAACTTGATGAATCAGAGAGAGTAACATGTCAGATGTACATGTAACTTAACAAGGGTTTACAATTAAAAGCTTCAAAAATGAGACGAGCCCAAACCAAAGAATATCCCAGCATGTACATGACTACAGCACTGTCCACCCAGTATTTTACTTAATTTGCCCTAGAACTGTACCGTAGAAGTTTGCAGAAAGAAAGAAAACTTAACAAATTTATTTCCAGTTGAACAAACTTTCCGAAGCTACCCAACGAGATTTCAAAGTTAATGAGGTGCTTATAAAAGTGGGGCTTATAAAATTTATTGTTGGGTGTGAGAAGCTAGTCCAGGTTGTAAAATTGAATAGAAAGACATTGTTTGTCGACCTTTTTTCTCTTCTTTATTTTTTGTTTATTTCCCCATCTTTTATGCATACCGGTATATGGGTAGTCACAGATGAAAGGACATGGAATTTGCAGGGAAGTGGTTGTGTCACGGTGCACACGCAAACGTTGACTGTTGTCAAATAAAAAGAAATAAAAGAGGGGGGTTTGACCAGGAAATGTGGGATAATCAAATATCGCAGCAGGATATAGTCACAGGGATAGCCAGTCTTCCTTCCTCTGACCAGGAGGATAAACACAAGTGCATCACACGGCAAAAAGATTCCATTTTACATGGAGAAGGCCTCGAGCAGAGCTGAGCTGTCATCAAACCAGGAACACTAGCATTCAAGTACGATTGGTGTACCCGTGTAGGTATCTTTTGTGAAACTTGGTCTGTACGGTACATGTAATTTGCATTTGTGCATGTTGCTCATGGAAAAAGTAGGATTATATTTCAACTGATCTGCTTTAAATTTGCATGCAGTACATGTACCGGTACATTATTCCAGTTTAATTTCTGGTGAGCTTATAATGTAACAATGTGAGAACAGTTGGTACATGTACGTACATGTACATGTAATATAAACTCTTTCAATATAGAATGACGGTACATGTACATGTACCTTTTTGTTCATGTACGTTTATGTGTAAGATCAGAATTAAAACTCTGCGCTATACATGTATATGATATATTCGAGCCGATTTGTGTGCCATCTCTAGGGGGCGCTATTTTAGATGATTTACGGACTCGCTGTTTGCAAAGTTTAACAAAGTTGATGAAATCTCATTTTTCAGGGTGTACAATGTACACGTACATGCATGTATGTGTATCAACTATCTTGTGAACATTCTCAAGTTCACACATCATGTACCCTTTAAAATTAATTTTTATTTTGTTCTTGAATGTTTTAGTCCAGTGATCATGATACATGATCCCCATTTTGGCTGTCAAAAATGCCTCATTAGGCTGACTGCAGTCTAGCACTTGGTGATATGTACACAATGTGCATGGGGTCTCTTTACACTTTATGCCTCATTTGTTCTGAGCCTACAAATTACATCACTTTACATGTTGACTGTGAATTTTCTGGTCCATTACTGTTGCTGTTGATTAATTACATGCACTGTCATCAATGTCTTTGCATTGTCACTTCCTCTGATATGCTATCAGCGTACATTGTTTTGGTACCATAATTGATGCACCATACCCGTACATGTACATGCACAGGTGTATATATGTGGTTTATGTACTGTAGTTTATGTGCTGTTTAGACCATTGCTATGACGTCACACTATTGTTAAAAGTGTGGATTCGGATATCTACGAATCTCTTACACTGGTCACAAAGTGTGGATTCGGAACGACGAATCTTGAGTAAAGTGCGGATTCGGAATTACGAATCCACACTTTGAACACGTCGGACAATGTTCTCCATAATGAGAATGAATAGGACCGTCTGCATGAAAATTTACTTTCCGCAAATTACCAATGCATCTTCACTGTCAGATTCTCCGCCATCACTGCAAAATCTACTTTTAGTCAGAAAGAAATCGTCGTCTGAACTATCCATTTTGACCGTAAGGAGCCTATACACACAAAATGACTTGGTTGTACGGGTGTGGCATTACACATACTAAACACGCCAAGAAAAAATTTTGCAACCTGACGCCACTTCCGCGCTTGTGTACAAAGTCTATGCGAGTCATTTCAAGTATTTCCTAACAAAATTGGAAACATTTCTCAGTCCCAGATTCATGTCTTATCATCATTTTTGCAACGAATGACCTTCATTGAGATGATACACGTACCGGTATATGAAGAAAAGAGTGGCGTCAGGTTGCAGCATTCGTTCCAATATTTCTGTTGACGCAATGGTTTAAGTCGAAGAATACACTCGCAAGTGTGGATTCTTAATTTACGAATTCACTCGGCGCTTCGCGCCTCGTGAATTCTTAAATTACGAATCCACACTTTCTCATGTATATTCTCCTTAACAGAATTTCTTTCCTGTTAAAATGGTTAAAGGGTCCTTGTAATGAATTTTTCGTAGGAACACATTTTGTGCAACTTTCTTAAAATGTATAAAACTGTTTGACATCTCGTTTCGGTTAATTTTATTAAAAAGTGCACTTCTTTAATATTTTCCATGCTTTTCCAGACAACTGAGAGCGCTGTTGCAGTGATGTCATTTTAGGAAGACACTGTTCAGTTTAGTAGTTTTCTGTTCAAATTGTGAACCCAAAATTTGCTCATTGAAAACATTTGTGAAAAAGAGTTTAGGCACTGGCAAACTGCCATGAACTGACACAACAAATCAGAAAAGAAAATTTACAACAGCAAAATAGCCAAAAATCTAGTAACATTTTGCACTGAAATAGCTGTAAAAACATTGAGGTTTCTGCCCGTAATGACATCACAATTTTGCCTAAGAATACATGTACAGTGTATGGATAACAATTAACAGCCAGCACGTGTTATCACATCCTTTGACGCAAACTGGTTAAAGTGAGGACAGAGCAAGCTATTAGGACTTTTTTTCATTTTGGGGCCTGGTGGAGGTTGGAGATCACTGTACATGTACATGTACATGTATAACACATAACTTTGTGCATGTAGTCTCTTGTTTTTTGTTGGGGGGCAAACACGAACCAGATTTGAAGCAGTTCGTTGGCCTAGCGTGTACTCATCATTCAGCACTCCCTTTTGTATAACATGACAGCTCTGTGAATCCACGTGAACTTACATGTAGACTTGCAAAATTGCGAAACGTTACAGTCATCGGGGGACATGGGGGGACATGGGCAGCAGCTGCAGAAATGAATAACGAGATTATCACTTTTAAGTGCCTGTCAAAAATTTCCCCTATAATTTTAGCGCCGGCGTGCCTAACAATGATCAGCATAAAGTGTTTCAAGCTGTCCCCCACCATAGAGCACAAGAAAGGATCAAATTTCTCTGTTCTGTTCTGCTCTATGATCATTGAAGCTGCCTTTTTAATAGCAACCAGATAATGAAATATCCCGGTCAGGTTTTATTGAGGGTAAAATTAAACGGCTTTTGTTACGCTTGTGCGTGCACGTAATTAAAGTTTGATGTGTGCTGAGATGACAGTGGAGTTTTTTTAATATAGTTTTGATGATCGAGTCCATCTGCTCGGTATTTGCAAGTATTCTCCCGTAGAGACTAAGTGAGCCTCCTGCAGTGCAATTTCAGAAACCTAACTTGTCAAGTTTTGTGTCACTACATGTTAATCTACAATGTTAACCCTAACCATCCCAAATCCTCCAAAATCCTTTTTGCAAATTGGAGGAATTTGCAGGATTGAGGTTACATGGCAAAAGTGCGTTACTGATTTTGGAGGACGCACTGTGTCAAGGTCTCGGGCCGGACCTTGTGTTGTTTATGCTCAGCCTAGCATAAATTTAGTCCCTGATTATACTTGAAATCCTCCGCACTGCTCCAGGATGTCACTGCCTCTGCCTCAGCCTATTGGCAGTCATAGCTGGAGGATTTTGCAGGATTCAGGTAGTGGTCACCTCTCCATGGACCATATTCAAGAAATGGAGAAATTTGCAGGATAAGGTTACGTATATGCTATTTTTCCATAAGGCCAATTGAAGGATTTTGCAGGATTGAGGCTACATCCTAGCAAAAAGGCCTAGGGAGTTAGGGTTAATACGTCTTACATTTGTACATTTAACCCAATTTGCCTGTTGGTGTTTCTCCATTTAATACTGGGATGCCCCATACATGTACGTATCCAAAGCTCACTTTAATAAGATTCCAGACTACATGTATGTATGTAAGCACCCACTGTTATTAAACGTGAGGTGTTCACCTATTCTTGCAAAATGGAGAAAAAAAATAGGGTAATGAGGGGCTGGTCGGAATAAGGGTTTACGGGGATGTCAGGAAAGAGAATATAATTTTCCCTACAATAACAGAATACTTTTAACAAAAATGGCCGATTTATTATGGTTTGCATTTATGTACATGTCAATAAAGTAAAATACTGAGAAAAAGGCCATTAAAGTGTTGAGTTTTGACTTTGTGAAAATGAAAGATGCCAATGTTTTCCATAAAAACACTTTTATTCCACAAAATTTATAGGCCTACCAGGCCTTTATCTTAAAAATGTAGACAAATGAATGAGATTTATTCACATGGTGCCACCGCAAAATTATCTAGTCTTAGTAGACATGTTACAAATGTATCAAAGATATGAATAAATCTGAAAATTGAAGAAAAAAGAATCATCCCCACTCAAATTTATTTTGCATTTTTCTACACTACGGCCTGTGCCCTTATGCAGTTCCGTCTCATTTTGCCAGAACGTCTTACAAATGTTAGTCACCGCTGCAGAGCTTTTTTTGGCTTGAATTTGAGACTTATATTTATTTGAACTCTGGCTTTATGATTGACTGGGTTTTGGTGAACAAAAAAGTCACTGTATCAATGGCGAAACTGGATTGTTTACATGAATACGTTTTTCATTTTCACAATATGAGAAAGTTGTTCATTACACATACATTTGTATACAAGTGGTTGTGGTGATTATATGTTATAACCTGTGTGAGTGTACATTTACCCAAATAATGTACACTGATGGATTGTGTGGTGAAACCCGCAACGTCCTTGTTATTTTTTGTTTGGATATTGCTAAATTAATGTGTGATTTGCGATGACAAGTGTTGTCATTAAGACATTTTTTTAATGTAAATTTTGCACAACAGATATTACATGTAGGTATGCACGTGTGTATTTTGCATACATGTGCAAACAAAGGAAAACCTTCATGTACATGTAGTTGTTTAAAACTGCTGCAGGTCAGTTGTGAATTATGAATTCTACGTATAATATTGTTAGACTTTAGACTTCCTTTCCACTGTTTGTACATACCGGTATGTACCGGTAAATGTATGGTACCGGTACACCTGTTAGCTGTGTACCAGTACTTCATTTTTTTTTAGTCGCCGTGTGCTTGTTAAAAAGTTACACACAATTAAACAAACATCTTGCTTTCTTTTCACAAATAATGTGTACATAAAATTGAACCATACATATATATGTCAATCAAGTTTACATGTACATGTACAAAAAGTTATTACTAGCAAAATGAATGTATACATTTTCATTCATGTTTTTTTATGCAAAACATGTAATAAAATTGTAGCCTGAATCCTAAAGACAGTTATTTTAATTTTTTGTTCTTTGCAGTTTTCTGAGAGAAAGAGGGAGAGGTACTACTTTTAGATAATCAGTCGGTGGCGGCAGGCAACAGATATACAGTATAAAGCCACAGTGAAATCCCACTTCTGACACCGAGTTCATCCCGCAACTGCCACCATGGTGTTTCTGAGGGTTCGACTGCACCGGGTGGACGATATAGACCTCCCAGACAAGCAGGATGCCAGTGATTGTAATGTTGTGGTTCACATCAAAGAAAAAGTTACCAATGCACGTGAGTATCGACCGTTTGGTTTGTACTTGTAAAATAGGGTTAATGATGGCCACGAAGGGCAAGCTTCTGACTGACTTTTACATCACTGACTGACTGACTGAGTCTCTACATGTGTCAATATTGTCCTTTTAAAACTGAAACTTTTATGTTCAGCTTGACAAGGGAGGTTTGGTTTTGTTGTACATTGTAATTGTGCTTTATAAATATATGAGTGCTCATTACACTTTTTCGACTTTTTTCTGGGATTTTGGTACATGCACTGTACAATCACAGTAACCAAAATTATGTTAGTCTTTTTGTTTGATTACAGTCGAGTCTCGTTATAAATAACAAACTCGTTCGGATAGAGCCAAATTGTTTGTTATATCAGAATTGTGTATTAAGAGGAACATCAGTCCCATTCATTGTGCATATAAATGCACAGTCGGGACCCAGGCTTTATGTTTGTTATTTAATAACCAGAATTTTGAATTAACAGAGTTTGTACTAACGAGAGTCGACTGTACATATACATATTCTTTTCTGTTTAAAAGAGATTTTAAAACATTTCCGTAATGTGCATCTTAAATCATTGAAATGCCTGTAGTGCTGAAGTCAAATTGACATTATAGAATTTCAAAGAAAAAGATTACCACTTTTACCTAAACTATAAATACGTGTAGATGACTACTTGTATTAAATTCTGTCCATTGGGCAGCCAAAAAAAGGGGGGGGGGAGGTAAATCATCCAATAACATCTGTTTAGTGAACTCAGTGCAATGAAATACCGGTATGTACATTTGTGTCCCATTTCTTAAGTTGACAAATTCTGTGTGTCACATGCCCGGTTGCAGGGAACCCAAATATATCGGAATCTAATCAAAACATTAGTGGGTTGGCGTGATTGAATTTACTTATTACGCCTCCAGGACGGACTGTAATTTCAAGCACTCAAGAGAGCCGCTTCTGCAAGATGTGTGTACATGTACATGTACCGGTACATGTGTACATGTATAACATGTGTGTGAACCGGTACATGTACGACATTGTACATTTCACAGAAAGAGTATACATACACATGTACTGGTACATCTCTAAAGGAGTATGGAATAAATGTTTTCTTGAATTGAATTGAATTGAATTGAATTGAAATTGATTTTGGGAGCATTGAGAGGCCAGATATGCATACTGTCCATTGTCTTCAATGTCAAAAGACAGAATTTTGACGAGTGTCTCGTAATTGAAAATCTGTCTCAGCTAAATGTCTACTGGATTGCCTTAGTCGAGATCTGCAATTTGAAATACATGTATATGGATACCAATTGCAGCTGCCCTGTCGCCACTGGTCTTATAGTGGGTTCCCTTTGAAATGTTAAATTGGGTGCCATTTCAGTAATTATACATGTAGGCCGTACATGTAGTGGGGCAGATAGGGAAAATATTTGGGGCAATTGTGCCTTTGATGATACAAGCATGGAATTTTGCACACAGTCTGTATGTCATGTAGGCCCATGTCATGAGAAAGATATTTGGCTATAGGGCCATCGCAGTTTTGTCCTTTGAAAAAAATAGTAGAATAACATGAATAACAAGCAATTTTCAAAATTTACAAAATGGCTGTCATTGAAAATATCTAACTCATGACATACTCTGACGACATTGTTAAAGTACCAAATTCCATGCTTGTATCATCAAAGGCACAATCCCATCACCTACATGTGTCAGCCGTACTAGTCGTGTGTAGCAAGGAGAACTCTTGTACACATCAGTTGTAGGGCTGTCCTAAATATGTATCAAAAATTCAAATATTTGACCGTCAATTGGATATTAGAATACTTTTTGCCGGTTTGAATATTTGAAATGAAAAATTTCGAAAAACGGAACTTGATCAATCTCAGGGTTGATGCAGGGTTTGCGCAGGGTAAAATGTTCAACTGTGAAATGCTGCATGCTTTCAACCCTGCGCCAACCCCGTGTCAACCTGAGATTTGTCCAGTGCAAAATGGCCTGGACAAAAAAGTCAAATGGCATGATTTATTAAAATACGGTAGCACTTGCTGTGTATTTTTCGCTTGGGTTTTGTCACTGTTATTAAAAAGTGGCCCATTTACATACATGTACATTGTATTCTTTGTTTTTCTTTTTTAAAATTGGAAATACAGTGTACCGTACTGGGGTACAGTACGTAAAGAGCAAGATGTACCGGTACCGGTATGTGTACGTAACTTAATTTGGATGCAAAAATGGAAATCAACGTCCGTTAGAAAAATTTGGCAAATAATTTGTAACGAAAGCTGCCACTGACGAATAATGAATATGAAATTAATGACACACAAACTTCCTTCTGAAAGATAAATGAGACCTTATTAAGAACTGCAGATGGATGTCGGACACTGTTATTACAAATGGTGTCATTTCTGTGCATTAATCATCAGCTACATGTACGTGAAAAGGCCCCTGCTTGTGTTGCTGCTCGTTTGCCCTCATGCACACATGACGGGCCCGGCGTCAGTGCAAATATGAAGCGCGTTGCGGCTGCTTCGTCGTTCGGCCCCGTTTGATCTACCCATGCTGTGCAAACACAACTCCCCAAACTTTGAAGCGGCGGTTAAATTTTTCAGACGGCTCGGGAGAGGCAAGCATTTCTGGGAATGGGAGACAGCGCTGCCCGAAACGGCTCAGTGGCCCCTCGTGCACACACTGTGTAATTGAATTGGAAACAGAGAACCACTAACTGGCATCTGAGGGAGACCCAAACGAGTGTAAAATTAAGTTATTGAAATGGCCCTGTGCAGACCGTTCTGCGAGAGGGGAGGGGCCAGCTAGGGAGTCTTACGACTGATGAGCAACCCAGACCCAGTGTATGAATATAACTTGGCTTTTGCTCAGGCCTGACAGATACAGCTGTCTGTATGGCAGAGGCCATTAACTGTAGGAAGTGAAATTGTATCATTGCCGGAAGTTAGGGGGGCCTACTGTTTTGTGCTAAAACATTTGAGAATTTGTACAACTGCAGACTGGAGCACGTACCGGTACACGTACCGGTACACTGAAGCTTTTTTTTCGCAAGTGAAAAATCGTGAATCATCGGTACAATAATGTAGTGTATTTTGTTTCACTATTAGTCCAAAATGGAAGAGACGGTAATTCAGGCAGATTAATTGGCTGATTGCCTATCGGCCCCCTTGAGATTTGGGAGCATTTGTTGCAGAACCGCCCTTGTTGACCCCTTTGAAATGCTGGTGTGCTTCTCCCCCCCCCCCCAGGTCTCGCCCACTGCTAAACCACTGTTGCTGCATGTAAAGCGCATGCACGGCATGGCGCTGTAGGGTGCAGACAAATCGACTCCCATGGACCTCAGTAATAATTGGTACATGTACGTGTACAGGTACCGGTACTTTCCAACATTATTTTAAAATGCTCACAATGTTTGACTTAGAGACGCCCATAAATTTACAGCTTATTTCATCATCTTTCATTTTCTGTTCAATTTCCGAGTGGTAACCTGATGGCTATTGGGGGAAAATTCCATCCATAGATAATCACCACCAAAAGTAGTTCTTTGGCCCATCGCCATTTTGAAAATGATCCCTGTGCTCCATTGCCAAATACATACGTACTGTACATGTAGGGCCATTTTAGGGCCCAATTTCATCTGATATTCACCAAAATATGAGCTCGCACTCCTGTGCATGGCTTCCACCCATCTTTTTTTTTAATTCAAACCTTCCAGTCCATGGTCCACAAAATGCTCTAATAGCAAAGAAATTGAGGGAAAACAAATCGTGATTTGGCCCGCGTGGGCAATTCGGGTCTAATTTGCAGGTCTGCACCAAAATGCATGCCGATTTCTTTCCTCCCTGGCTGTACAAACACCTCAGCCCATTCAATGATTTTCACCTTTGGTAAAACTAAAAGTCTGGCTGAGTTTGTCTCCCAGATATTGATTCCCTTGCCAGCATTGGCATGCCCAATTAGGCCTCAGTCATCCCTGCAAATTGGGTTTCCTGAATGTGTTGTCTCAAAAAAGGGGGCCTGAAGGGGAAAAGTATTCATTGATTGCCACAAGGTATACAGTGGATTCTGCTTTTTAGGCCACATGTTTTTACGGTACTGGACGGGTAAAATTAAACTGGGAGTTCAGCGTAAAAGCTTGACAGTTGAGTTTGTTTCAGGTTTTTTTTTGGTCAACAGCCAATCACATGTCAACTGGCACATTGTCTTGTTTTCCTTATGAACTTGAAAAGTAAATACAATGTAGTAGGACGTTTACTTCACAGTTTTTTTCCCGACCCCCTGTCAACTGAAAATTGCATTTGGAATAAATACATGCACCCAAGACAATGATGCATACATGTACATGTACGTGTACATGTACATAAATGTATTTATACTTGCAAAATGTAGCCCTTTCAAACTTTTAAAAATTGCAATGTTGAACCTTTATTTGGGTGAACCCTGAGATGTTGGCAACTGTCCATCAGGACCAGCCAATTTCACAATTTCTTGCGACTGATCTTAGGACTTGAGACTTTTTTTTGACAGTGGTTCATTGTTCCCATCCTTTTGGCAGGTTAAAGCCAATGACAGTTATGAAATATTTAACTGCAAAACACACCCGGGTCCCATAACATTGATCACCCCATGCATGCAAAGGTTAACAGATGTGCTTTGTATGGAACTTTCTGCATTCTGACATTACATGGCCCTGGATCATAGCATAAGGAAACTGAAGAGAGGAAAAGGAAAGGATGGAATTCGGAAATGGCATGCAAATACCTGTATGTGTTCAGATGTACAATGTACATACCGGTACATTGTTCACATACGGTACATACATTATACATGTACCGGTACATGTAACTTTTGTATGTACCGGTACAGTGGACTTGGTATGTGTACAGGTGTACCTTTAGAAAATTTAAATGAATTGTGCTTTTATTATTAAACAAAGAAACACAAAATGTACAGTGTACAATGTTGAAAAGACTAAACTGAGTTCGTTAATTTCAGAATAATGAAGCTAAACTCTTATTTGAGGATTTAACCACATTATTCTGTATCATAAAGGTAACAACTGATACAAATTATAATTGATTGAATAGGCAAATATGTGCACGTACGGTACATTGTACATGTACATGTACGGTACAATGTAGGTGCATAGTTCAGAATGATAAACCCAACTACCGGTAGGCAATCATAGTCTTCTTTTCCCAATTTGTAGGGCTGTTTCAAATATACTGAAGATCCACATATTTGATCATCAACATTCGATCGTCAATATTCAAAAAATTTTGTGCCAGTTAGCATATTCAAAAACAAACAAACTGATCATACATGTATACAGTAATGTTGTGCAAACCGGACCAGAAACCGAAGTGAAATTGACTTTGCGTCGGTTTGTCCATCATTTACATGTACATTGTAAGTCGTTTCAGGTCTGTTTCAATTTTGCATTTGCGAAGGTCTGTAAAGCCATATTAGAAAAACCTGAAATAAGTTGAACCAAAGAAAAATTGACACTTCAGAAAAGTCACATGGTGCAGTATTAATCGCAGATTGACTGCACCCGGGACGACCAACTTTGGTTCGCAGTCTATCACGCACACGTGGTGCACACGCGGTGCACACGCGACTGTAATGTTATTTTATCTTAAACTTTGGCACTTCACTGTCAGGTACTACTTTTTTGTCAACGGCAACTTTTTTTGTTGATGGCCATTCCCATCCTTTTAGCAGGTTAATGCCTTTGGCAGTTATGAAATACTTACTGTAACATGCTCCAGTGCTTAGCTTATTGATCGCAGCATGCAAGTTTTTATTGGTGCACTCTCCAAGCACCTTTTGACCGGCACAGGGCGTAAATGCAGCTGGCAGTTTCGAATATCCAAATATATGGTCAATGCAATTTCAAGTAATCAAATACTTATTTGAAAATGAACAGCCCAAATAATTTGTGGCATAATTATATTCTTTTTGTGTTAAATTATAAATTTCAGAAGGGGGCAGCAATCTGATGATTACGCGCAAGCTGACCCCGCTCTGGGGCAAGTGTTTCGACTCACATCTCTACGAGGGCCGCATCATTCACATCATCATCCAGAACAACAACAAAATGGTGGCAGACACGGAGATGAAAGTCATGGACATGGCCGCCATGTGTGGCACTAATGGTGACGTGCTAACCACCAACGTAAGTCCCAAGCTGTGTGATTGTCGAGTCCATCACGAGGCCATCACAAGTATTTCATCTTTAGCCTAAATTTATGCACGGCTGAGCATATTAAAACAAGGTCTGGCCCAAGACCGTGCATCCTCCAAAATCGGCTACACACCTTATATGCAAAACTGTTCCACCATTCTTCAAAATCCTCCATTTTACAAAGAGGATATTGTAGGATTTGGGAAGGTTATAAGGTTAATGCTGCATGCAAATAATAGCTGACTTCCAATTCCACCTTCTTTGTCTAAACCTACATGTACATCCATCTCCAACTCATCTCGGTGAATGTTTGTGTGTACCTTTGTCATTCTCAATTTCCTCATGTTCCCCCGAGTCTGTTCCTTCAGTCCTTGCCCTTTTGGCCAAGCTTCTACTCATCCCATCAATCACGTCTCCCACCCCCCCCCCCTCCTCACAGATGCCCCATTCAACCTCCTTCAGACCCAGATGCCATCTTCCTGTCCCAATCAATCTCTCTCCAGTCAACTCGTTCCCCTTGGTCTATACTCCGTCTCAACGGCTCGTTTCATCCACTTTGGTCCCCCAGGATTTATTTTTCAATACCCTGTAGAGCGGAGCTGCATTCGTTGTCTGAGGTCCGAGCAGCCCATTCAGCTGAGTTGTGTCAAAAACCAGAATTTATTATTAAACGTGCAGTAGGCCCTATATACATGTAAACATGAATAATTTGCTATGTTTGTCTCAAGGAGGTCTAAATCCAGATCACCTTTGCAGGTGTTCAAAGATACATGTACTTTACATATCAATCTTTTTTTGTCTGATCTGTCAACACCGAATACAATATTTTGCAAATTTGGAGATTTTTTTTGGTGGGGGGGTAGGGGAACAGAGACATTCATGTTGTTTAAGTTTTTGCAGGGTCAAAACGTTATAGGCCTACTACATTGTATATTTGTGACCTACTGTGGCAAAATGAGGAATGTCCCCCAAAACCATGTTTTGAGTAATCACCGCCTGAAGTTGGGTATACATGTACACTAGAAAATTTATGTCAAAATCAATATTATTTTTTTTCTTATTTTTGAGTAGCCAAGGTATCCAAGATTCACAAGTGCTATGCATTTTTTGTTGGAAAAAAATATCCCCAAAAGTTGGAAACTGAAGAACGTTTTCCACTGTCGTTGGCGGCGCAATACCTATTTCAAAGCCGTTTTTCTCGAAATGAGGTTGGCGAAGTTCAGCAGGACACTGTTGAAGTTTCTGCGTCATATCTTTGGAATAAATAAAGCTATAAATTTGGTATCATTGGAAAGCCAATTATAAAACGCTTTGACATGATGTACATAACTTGAAAAGTCAAAGGTGGGGGCTATTCCTCATTATAATATGGCAGGTCACATTTGTCATACATAGATAGGGTGAGTCACTGTGATCTGGACACAAATTAAAGAAAATATTTAAAATATGAAGCAATTATCAAAACAAGTGCAAATGAGATTTTTTTTGGGAGTGGGCTGGTATTTTGGACATAATTTGGGGAAAGTTAAAATTAAAAGCATGAGCAAAGAAAACACGCTAACAAACACTCTGACCATGGCTCCATTGATTCAACAAAGTAATTGAAATCGCGCACTGATATGAAGCAGTGTAATAAACACCTACATGTAGTCATGGTGGCTGTACTAATTTGAAATTATTGACACATACCGGTACATGTAAAAAAGGCAAAACCATTTCCGTGTGCAGACTGGAACATAAGCCACTTCAATGAAATTGGCATAACTCCTCACCACAGCCACTAATTTGAAACATTCAAAGTTCTGATGGAAGACAAGGTAATAACCATTCATATGAGATACTCAAATTGTAGTTGTTCTCTATTTGCCACCAAAAAATATGGTGATCATTCTGACTCGCCCTGTATAATTTGTCAAACTTACAATTTACGTTGTTCACATCACATGCTTGGAAGTCGTATGGCTTTTTTACGTTTTGGATGAACATGGTGCCATTTTCATGTCTGCAAAATTTCAACAACAGGCTTTTTCCCTTGAAACCTTTCCAACTTTGTCAATATCCAAAACTGCATTCAACCATTTTCACCTAAAAGCGGAAACAAAATTTATGCGTGCATACATGCAGAAGACGTCAATGCATATTGACAAGAAATATCTGATTCAATCAAGAGCGAGGCATTTTTTTGTTTAAATTCAAAACCTATTGGAGTTGACAATCTGATCAAGCAAAGGCCATGCAGCACTACAACAGGTGCGAGTGGAAAGGAAGATTTTCAGAAGAAGGAAAAAAATGCAGGGGGAACTAAAATGTAAATACCCAAAAGGAGGAAAACAAATGAAGCATACTGGGCGACACGGTCAGAAACAATATCCCTGAGAGCCGTGGGCCGCAGATACGATAACTGGGTGAAAGATGAAATCTGACAAGCGGAGAACATACACACTGGGCTGGCTGAAATCTGCATGTCCGCCCACGCACAAAAACAGTGTGGGAGATATTGCTTCAGAGTTTCAGGGATATATATGCGCTCCGCATCCAGGGGTGCAGATATTATGACACATCAGGCAAAATCTCCACCTGGGGACGGATCGAAGAATGTAATTCAGAACCTCACCAACATTTCAAAAATCTGTTGTCTGTTTTGGAATATTGCCCGTGCTATCAGGCTATAGCCATTTACGAAAAGCAATATTTTGCAGAGTTTGGGCACGTACGTGGCAGATGCCACACAATACTTCCAGTGTATTAATGTACATTGTATACTTGACACATTCCCCTTCTTTTGATGGAATTTGATGGATGAAGATTGTTCAAGCCCTATTGCTACAAACATGTGTAGTACAGTACATGTACATTGTTCGTATTCAGTTGGATTCAGAAGGAATGTCTTACAATGGGAAGGCAGCTACAACATAAAAATGTACCTGCGTCAGAGATTCTACTACATTTGTACATGCACATGTACCGGTACATGTACATGCGCATGTACATTTATGTCACAATATCCATTCGTACTTAACCTTATTACATCAGCACAAATTGGATACAATATCGCAATCATTGCAAATGAATTACAGTAAAAGCATCTTTAACCCTCCTATGCAAACATACATTCTGTGCCAAGTTGTCCTCTCTGTCACAATCAATCAAGTGACTGTTTTCACTGTTTTCAACAGTTACAGTTAAGAGCTCCCAGCCATACTGGTACATGTACGTATATACCGATAAGATTGACTACCGTAGCTGTGACTTTAATGCACATTTGTGTATGGGCCTATACCGGTAGCTTACCGTCAGCTTTGGTGATTGATAATAAGACAGCTGTGGCCACAGCTTCCTGCTTTTGTCTGTTGACTGGATGTGACTAGTCAGAGTGCTTGCTTGAGATATGATCTAATTGTTTGTGACTAGCCTGTGTAAAAGGCATAGCAGGGGAAGTGGATGTGTTGTGCCCATTCTTGAAAATCACGCATTCTCGAAAATGAGCGCGCATTCTTAAGAATGAGCGCCCATTCTTGAAAATGAGCGCTCATTCTTGAAAATGAGCGCTCATTCTTAAGATTGGGTGGGAATACCACGTGCACAATTTATTAATTTTGCCCAATCTTAACAAACATTGCACGACATACGTTGTAATTATGTTAAATGAATTGTATAGCGGTTAAAAGGGAAACAATTCATATAAAGAGGAAAGAAAATGTTCCATGCTTCTGTACTCGTATAACTACGATAATTTGAATCAAATTAAACCTGTTATTATTGCTTTTTCCTGCCTACTAATGGGAAGTTTTGTAATAACGGAGGACTGGGAACTAGTCTGGGAAGTGCTTTGTTTAGGCTAGACAAGTACAAGTCCCTGTATGTATCATATGCGTGCCACGAAAAAAAAAACGATGTCCAGAAGCTGCCAAAATTGCTCTTTTGACTAGATAGAATCCAGCTCTGCGACGTTATGGTGGGGTGTGAACAATAAATTGGTGGCAATTTAAATGGGAAATAGCATTAGCACTATGGGATGTCACAGCATTCATTCTCATTCTTCACATTCTTCATTCTTACGTCCCCCCCCCCCTTTTATTATCCCAAAAATCTGAATTCTTTCTTCTTATTTTTTCCCCTGGTCCCCTCCCCCAATACGCGTATACTTTTCATATCCACTCTACTTTTCAGCGCCTTGCGTTGCAACAGTATAATTATTAAGAATCAGTGAACGAGGATGCAGCTAGACTTGCCAAGCGCAGCCGGTGCTCGGCATCGACAAGACCGTTATCTTGTCGCGCATTCTCAAGAATGTGCGCTCAATCTGGAAGAGTTATTTTTTGCCAAGATTGAGCAAGGATCCAGTTGCACATTCTCGAGAATGTGCCTGCCCATTTTCGAGAATGCGTGATTTTCAAGAATGGGCACAACAGATGGAACGTTTGACTGTCAGTAATTGTTAAACAGTAGGAGGGTATTAGGTTGGTTTTGAAATGATACAATGTACATTTTTCCCTTTTTATTTACAGTTGACTTTGAAACCTACAGGCATCCTTCATGCACAGCTAAAGTGCTTCTCAGAGTCGCAAGGTAATAAGGGTATTGTTTGTAATTTTTCCCTTTAATTCTTCATTAATATTGAAAAAAATATACCAAACCGAATGAATACATGGCAGGCTGTACTTAAAGGAAAGATATAACATTTGCAAACATCAAAAGACGAAATGATAAAATTATCACGAAATACCTAACTGCATTGTTAGGGAATGACAGTCTAAATTATCCTGTAAAGTTGTGGCTCCTGGTGTGCTGACATTTTCTAGAAAAACTGTATTTTTCCAACGCTGGTCGTCCGACCAGCGTTGGAGAAAACTTGCTTTTTTTTCAAAAAGTGCTCCTATTTTTTCATATTTAGTTCGTCTGCATTTTCTTTGCAATTGATTACACACCTGTGAAGTCTTCAAGCCTGCTAGACTGATTCTCTGATTTTACAATTCCCCAAAGGCTATAAAGTGCTCCGTTTTATCTTAAGTAGGGTCAGGGAACCTATACAGGAATATGGTTTTTTTTTTTGTTTTTTTCTAGCATCTACGAACCCAAAACGTGAAACAAGTCAGTATAACAATATTTGCTATAACATACTTATCCTCCAAATCTATATATTTCTGAAAATTGCAGCAAAAGCAAATGTTGTACATTCCCTTTAAAGTGGTTAGCATTTTTCATAGTGGAAATAAATTCTTAAATATTGAATTGGTTTGACAAGAAAACCTCAAACGCACGAAGTCATGACATGAAGCATGAACAGTTTCTTACATGAATGATGAATTGCATACATCTGCACGTGAATCGTTTCATACAAATGTATGCACATTGTGGACGTGGCGGGTAGGAAAAAGGTCTTCAGACTCTTAAACTCCCGTAATTCTTGCAGGATCTTTTCTCAGGTTGTCCGATAAAAAAACAGAAATAGACTTAGAAACAAAAAGTAGGCAAATCCCTGCCCACGAAGCTGAAGTGGTCAGGTAGGGGGGAAAAAAGCCGCTAAGAGGATTGCGGTTGATAATAAAAAAAAAAGCCGAGCTGCTTTCTTAGGAAGTGTGTGTAACGTGATCCTGTAATCGCGAGACTATTGAGAAGACAGGTGGTGTCCGCAGGCCGGTTCTGCGGCCGAGTGTTTACACTGACAAGCATAGAGAGTGCCTAGATAGAAGTGCGCTAGGGTATTCATTTGCAAGCCCGCTTTTTATATGACACGTCTGCGCATTGGGACCAAAATCAATATTTTGACATTTTTTTTTTTCGCCTTCCGTTGTGAAGTAGTTTTTAGTAGGTTTGTATATATGTGTTTGTGTGCCCCAGACATTGCAACTGTTGGAAATGGGAAAAAAATTACTGGGGACTGTGAAGAAAATGTATTTCCTCAGCAGAAAATGGGGACTTTCAGTAATATTGTACATGTACATGTACATGTAGGTAGGGTACCGGATATGTACGTATACATGTGGGGGACTTGGAAAAACAAGCTGGTTGTATTGATATCATTTTGTGTGGTTACATTCGAACCCATGTACATGTTGTTGACTGCTGTGATGTGGGATACATGTACCGGTACATGTATGCCATTTTTAACACCCGAGGGGCTATTCAGGGTATTAATGTTTCTATAGGAGATAACTAAATTTGAAGCATCAGCAAACAGAATAAATGAAAGCACATCAGACGAATAGTAAAGTCATTAATATCAATCCAAAACAGTAACGGACCTAAAATTGACCCCTGGGGCACACCACAACCCAAGTTGCTACATGTCGAGTTAGACCCACCAATAGAAACATATTAGCTTCTATCAGAAACATGCAATAACTTCTGAACCACTCTAGAAAAACTCCATGAATGCCATAATGAGATTTCATGAGCAATTCTGTCAAAGGTTTTTGAATGGTCAAGAAATATTCCTCGAGTGTGCTCAGAAATACCTTTAGCAATAGAAACTTTATCAATAAAATCGAAAATTGTATGAATAGTTGAATCCGAACCGAAACCAATCTGAACTCCCCAAATTCCACCCGACCCGACCAACACAAATTCAACCAAAACCGACCCGAAATAACCCCAAACTTAACCGACCCCCCCCCCCCCTAAAAAAAAATGAATATCTGGCTTGGGCAACTGTGTCCGCTTTTTGTGGCTGAACTTACCCACATCACGTGAAAATCGTCATCTCTTAGTTACAGGATCATACCGTACGGTGTACGGTCAAGACTCATAACGTGACCTACCGGTACCGGTACATATACTGGTGGGCCTACCGGTACACGTTATAGACTGTGTGAAGACCGTAAACCACATGCACATTCTCGCGCTGGGTTGACGTTGGTCGTACCGGGCACAGTAACTCTGCAATAATATTGCACCGCATGTTGTTTCGGGTTTTTCACAAGATGGCTTAACCGACCCCACCCGACCACGAAAATCGCAAACGCAACTGAACCGACCCGACTGAAATGATGGATAATACGACCCGACCCGAAATCAGTTTCGGGTTGGGTCGGCATTACTCGGACACTCTCGATAGAAGTGACATTTAATTGAATGTACACGAACCATCGGTACCGATGGTTCGTGTACAAACCAGAATGAGGCAATAAGACAACAGCGCCGATGGTTTGTGCACTGACAGATACAACCAATGAGAGAGCATACAATCACTGGTGGTCATCGGCCCAGTGACCTTGCCTAGCTCAGCTATCAGTGAGATTTACGTAACGTTGCGTAACAAAGTGTATGTGGGGAAACTGTGGTCAGGGCCCTGGCCCTGCACAAGGCCATGCATGTGCATGCTATCTTAATATGTTAATGTAACGTACACTTTGTACAGTTGAAACCTTATATTAATTGCTTCTATATCCAGACATTAAGGTTTGCTGCATGCACTATAATATATTACTTGGACATGGTTGTATAGCAAGGATCTATGGTTGTACCATGGAGGAAGGAATAGAAAAATACAACTTGGAAAACGATAATCTAAACGAGAATATGCTGAAATGTAGCGCCCACTGAGAAAGAGAACTGAAGTTGTAATACATGCATGTCAACCGTGCAGACAAGTTCTGGGAGAGAATATTCAACCGACGGCGAGATTACTTACACCATGGAGGATGGAATACCTCCATGCTTACACAAGCTAAAACTGTAAAAGATTTAATGTTTTCATATTCCTTGCTTTATGTTATTCCAAATGGTCCGGCCGTGATTATTTTAATTAATCTGTTATTACTGATCATTAATTTTTGTCAAACCTGTTTTATAAACCAACAAACAATCAATTGGTGTTCTATGCATTTTAACTGGACTGGTGGTATTACCATTAAATCCCATATTCAAGGCATAAATAGATATTTGTTGATGTATGATGTAACATCGCATGGCGCCGCCACTGACGTGGTGTACTTTGCTTGTTCGTCTGTCGCGCTATCTAATAGAGCAACAGTTTTGTACTGAACTTTCACAAAAACCGGTATAATGTCATCGAGTTCTAAACACTCCCGTTCCTGAATCACGAGTTAATCCGTTTCCTGTTACAAAGTTACAACAAAACATTATTTCGACATGATTTTCCTATTTTATTTCAAAGTGCATGAGTAAACCCTTTGGAAATATCCCCCCAAAATGAGGAAATAATTTTCTGACAAACTTCTAGTTGGGTATATAAGTAGATCGAGATAATAATGGTTTATCAGATTTTATCAACTTTACAGAATTCTTCACTGGAATTTTCCGATATTTATTCAAGTGCGCCACGTTAGAGAACATTCAGCCGTTTGTGTGCCCAATTTCCGGATGCCACCGTTTTTGAATTTCGGGATATAATCTCATGACACCGAAATAGTTTACAGAGGTATAAACCGCCGCAGTAATAAGGTGTATTTCACGGACTGAATTTGAAGTTTATCAACAAATAAGTTTGGCAACACTACATGAGGAAAGTCAAGGTAAACGTCGAAGTGTGCCAAGTTAGGAAACACCACTATGTAATATATTAATGAATTGATAGGGTACTGGTTTTTTAAGAAATATATTTATAGACTTTGAGCCCATTATTTTTTAAATTAGAGATGAAGGAAGGGCATTTCCAAAAAGCAGAGCTTGTCGAATAGGAATCCCCTATAACATGAATTAATACGTTTAATGAAAAAAGCAATTGCAAACAATTAAACATGTAAGCTGTACATGCCCCCCCCCCTCCACCAAAAGCAGTTCCTTTGCGCCACCATATTTCACGGAGCACACTTTCAGGATATAATTTTAGAAATGTTGATACTGATTTCCGGGGCGGGGCAGATACGTGTTCCCTCACGTCCCCCTCATTTTGGCGACGGATAAACCTAACCCAGCGAAGTTTTTTTTACTTTTGATGTAACGAAGGAGAAATAAAAAATGTTGGGTTTTTTTACCCTAAAAGAGCCGGGGGCGGAATTCGCCACCCCCTCGACTTTTTCCGCGATAGCCTTTAAAAAAAATTTTTTCGCAACCTGAGCTGTTATGACTTTTTAGCCTCGAGCCTTGCGCATCTTTTGACAACAAAAAAATATAAAAATCAGACCTGGGTTGTTGCGCAGCGAAAAATTTTCCGTGAAAACTGAATTTTCCCATATACGTAGCGTAAACAAACCAGAATAACCATTCGTACATATGACTAATTAATTAGCCATAATTCCAGAACCCTTTGCCCTATAATCATGAAATTTCTTGGGTATATTTATGAAGAGTTGCTCTATGCATTTTCTTCGTCACTCGGGGGAGGGGGCGTGAATTTGCAGCATGTTAGCGCCAAGAGAAGAAAGGGGTGCGGGAAGGCAAAATAGGGGTGCGGGCGTGAATTTGCAGCATGTTAGTGCCAAGAGAAGAATAATCATTCGTACATATGAATAATTAATTAGCCATAATTCCAGAACCCTTTGCCCTATAATCATGAAATTTCTTGGGTATATTTATGAAGAGTTGCTCTATGCATTTTCTTCGTCACTGGGAGGGGCGTGAATTTGCAGCATGTTAGTGCCAAGAGAAGAAAGGGGAATCCGCCCCGGCTGTGAGGTGGTCAAAATAACCCGGCAACAATGTTACCAAGTGGGCAAATAATTGTTATTTAAAGATTTGGTCAATTCAATAAAAGTGTCAGTCATGCGTAATGCGCTTGTATGAATTTAGTGTATTTTGTACACTCCATGTTCCAACCTTTAATCATCTTAAAGTTACAATTATTCCTTAAAATTTTACTCTTCTCTTCTCTGTATTATTTTTGTGTTAATTTGTTGTTAACAGGTATAATGAATCTAATGCGTAATGTCAGCCACGGTAATGTCAGTCACAGAGGTTTATTTGCATATTAAAAGAAATCATGAAAGTTTTGTACATTTACTACATGTGTTGGTTACCCTATAAGCTAAAATGCTCGTATGGATTTAAATACGTAGAAATTTAAACTTGAAAAGAAATTTGAAAAACATGTGTGACATTTTTGGTTGCATCGCTTTTTGTAATGTCAGTCACGACAGTAAACTACCACTCTAATTGGAAAAACTGAACATGAAATTTCAAATTTTCAATACCGTATTGTGTATTCAGGTCCCAGTAACTCCCATGCCAAACAATGGTTCAGTTGGCTTTAATTGTTTACACATAAGAGCTGATTTGATATTCAAAATTAGTAAAAATGTAATGTCAGTGACGGTCTTAGGCTTAGTGTAATGTCAGTCACAAAAAACGATGCTTTTTCCCATAAAAGCATTCAGAATAGCAATACAAATCTGCCCATCATTGTTTTCTTAGCACGGGATCTGGGTATATCAACTTCTGTTGTTGACAGACGAGGCTATTTTAATTGGGTGTTAATTTGTTTTATATTAACAGGCATATTCATTCAAAAATTCTTTTTTTTCCCCCATCTTACTACATGCGTTAGTAACCCTATTAGCTCTAATGTTCTAATGGATTTTGATCTGCAGCACTTTTAACCTGAAGAGAAATTTGAAAAACACGTTTGACATTTTTGGGTTGCATCGCTTTCTTTAATGTCAGTCACGGCACCAGTCAGGGCTCTGGAGTGCTCTGAAACGTGCAAAACTAAATCAGGCCCACTTTACTCACAGTTTAGCCAGCTAATTTCTGCAAAAATTCCACTGGGGCAAAGAAAATGTCCTCAGTATTTCACCAACCAAGTTTGCAGACTCAATTCATTTTTTAAAGGAGACTTTTCTTTAATATTTTGCACATGAGAGGGAAGTCAAGTGATTTCAAAATGGGGCTAAATACTAGACTGGTACATGTTCAACCATGGTCCAACTATTTGAAAAGACTGACCTCTTCATTCAAAGTCAATAGTCTGGTGGCTTGACTATGGAGAATGTGTAGTAATTTGAGACTAGTTCCCGCTAGTTCCCGTTTTGGGACTCTCATACACAGTATTGAGAGTCCCAAATTTTCGGACTATCACGGCACTAAACAACCCCCCAAGACAAAAAAGCTAACCATGAAATTTCAAAGATTCAATACTGTATTGTGTATTTAGGTCCTAGTAACCCCTTTGCCAAACATGGTTCAGTTGGCTGTATTTGTTTAGACATTAGAGCTGATTTGATACATGTAACGTCAGTCACGGTGGAATTGCCCAGATAATGAAGACATTAAATCCTGTAGCTTGTGTAGGTAATCTCGCCGTCGGTTGAATATTCTCTCCCAGAACTTGTCTGCACGCTTGACATGTACATGTGAACTCCAGTTCTCTTTCTCAGTGAGTGCTACGTTTCAGCATATTCCTGTTTAGATTTTCGTTCTCCAAGTTTCCGTACAACCATGTCCAACAAATATATTAAAGTGCAAGCAGCAAACCTTTGTCCAGAAATACTAGAAGCAAATAATTATAAGGTTTCAACTGTACAAAGTGTACGTTACATTAACATATTAAAATAGCATGCACATGCATGGCCTTGTGCAGGGCCGGGGCCCTGACCACAGTTTCCCCACGCACACTTTGTTACGCAACGTTACGTAAATCTCACTGATAGCTGAGCTAGGCAAGGTCACTGGGCCGATGACCACCAATGATTGTATGCTCTCTCATTGGTTGTATAAGTCAGTGCACAAACCATCGGTGCTGTTGTCTTATTGGCTCATTCTGGTTTGTACACGAACCATCGGTACCGATGGTTCGTGTACATTCAATTAAATGTCACTTCTATCGAGAGTGTCCGAGTAATGGTTCGGGTCGGGTTTGCACAACATTAACGCACACCAATTCGGGCACGTTTTGTTTGAAGTTCACATGTACACACGACTAATTTTTTTCTCTGAATGAGCGCAAACCTGTTGTGTGTTCGCTTGAGCATCAGCAATGCGTTCGTGAGTCCCTCCTAGAGGTCTTCCCAACTTTCTCTTTGTAAATTTGAGCATGTTGAAGGATGATCATGATGATACCTGTGCATTGGGCATTGAGGATTTGAATTAACAGTGGTCCCAATAATGAAATCTGCCTAGCCCACAGGTTCCATTAACCCTTTATTTTCTGTTTTATTCATTTTGTCATTGATCCCCCTGTGTCTTAATCGTAACCCAGACGACCCCAACCAGGCCAGCATGATCAAGCCGGCCCCAGTCCTGGAGCTAGACGACAACGACAAGACAGGTTCTGGGGCCCTCACGAGGCGACGTGGTGCCATGCGGCAGGCTAAAGTCCACGAGCACCTGGGCCACAAGTTCCTAGCGCACTACTTCCGCACCCCAACCTATTGCTCCTTCTGTAATGAGTTCATATGGTGAGTTGAATCTGTAGGATCCCCAGAAAGAAAAAAACTGAGAAAAAAAGACAAAAAAGGGTGTTAGCAATGTACTTTCCATGTTTCTTTTTTAAACACTCTCAAAAGTATTGAATAGTCACAGAGGTCATAAATATTAGTAAGATAAAGGTTTACGGTATCACCATGTGACAAATGTCTTTTTTGAATTTGTGAGGTACTGAAAAAAAAACAAGGAAACTCAATGTTTCGGACAGTTACTCTGCCCGTCATCAGGAGACTGAAGGGATTCCAATGGCGAAGGGGTGTAATATGTAGTGTGACAGGAAGCAGTCAAGCTTGAGTTTCCCCTCGGTTCTTTTCAGAACCTCACAAACTCACAAAAGAGATTTGTCACATAATGCTACCATAAACCTTTATGTTATTGCTATCTTCACCATGCAAACCTTCAAATCTTACATAAATATTAGATTGAATTTCATTTTTGTTGTCAAATTTCTGCTAGTTCATGTTAGAACAGTGTATGTGAATGCATACAAATTTGATGCAATGTTGACATAATCTTTGCCGCATGCTGAGATGCGCTGGTTTATTTTGTCTTAATGCCAAGTTTTTCATATTGGCACAGCCATCATGTTTGGAGAGATGTCGTGTGATAAAACAAACATACATTGGACATGTTGCAGTGACACCAGATGAAACCAAACGCCAATAAATTTACACTTGGCAAAATCCTATTACGGTATGTGACCAGCATTTGAAAATTTCTCACAGTATCTGCCTTTACTAATTGAACACATTTTGTGCTTTCTTTATACACAGGGGTGTGATGGGGAAACAGGGCTACAAATGCAAAGGTAAACACCTTCCAGATACGCTCGAGAGTCTGAACACATTTTTGTTAGTGTCTTGATTGAAG
Organism: Patiria pectinifera; assembly: GCA_029964075.1. Classification (NCBI taxonomy): domain Eukaryota; kingdom Metazoa; phylum Echinodermata; class Asteroidea; order Valvatida; family Asterinidae; genus Patiria; species Patiria pectinifera. The sequence continues at coordinate 12,436,751 of CM057149.1, read as the reverse complement.
AAAATAATTGTTAATTTTCTTGGTATAATTTTTGTATTTGTTAAAATAGTTCTCATTTAAAGGTAATATACAACATTTGCAAACATCTAGAAACAAAACTACCAAATTATTATGAAATACCTTACTTGACTGTAAGTGAATAATAGTCTCGAGCATCCTGTGAAATCATGGCACCTGGTGTGCTGTCATTTTCAAGAAAAGTGGAATTTTTCCAATGGTGGTCGGCCGACCATCGTTGAAAAAAATGACCTTTATTTTTTGGGTTAAATGCTGCCCCCAACTGACCAAATTTAGTTAGATCCACATTTTGTTTGCAATCGGTTACACATTTTCTTCGTCTGAAGTAGGGTCAGGGAACCAGACTTCAAGAACAACATTTTTTTTCTTGGTTTTTCCAGCATCTGTGAACACAAAATTTTAAATAGGTCGGTGTAATAATATTTGCTATGAAATGCTAACCCCAAATCCATCCGTTTCTGAAAATTGCATAAATTTTTTTTTTGTATATTCTTTTAAATATGAGGCAGTTAATCACCAGGCAATGACATAAATTGCTAAAATAAATAATTACTGTAATTGTTTGTTACAACATGTAAAAGCCCAACATACACATTACAAAGACTTTAAAAGTGTTTTATTTTCTTTAAAAAGCTCATTCCAGTGATAATCACATTAAAATTTTGAATTTTGATCAGAAGAAGAACTTATTCCTTATTTTGATGGAGCACCTCTATTTTTTTTCTCTGTTCTTTTTTTTCCCCAGAATGTCAGTTGGCAGTGCATAAACGTTGCTACAACCGAGTCTTGGGCAAGTGTCCTGGTGCTGGTACTGAAACAATGGATACAAAGGTGAGACTTGTAGGTTTTAAAGATTTTTTTTGGGGGGAGGGGCAATTCCTCACTTTCACCTTAAGTCAAGGGTCCATGCAATGTCCTTTTTTTAATACCATCCTTGAAAATGCATCTTTGTGTCCTATTTTACCTTGTTTTCAATCCAGTTTTGCCATTTTGAAGGGTGTTTTGATGGCTGTTTAGTTTTTATGCTAATGCAGATTTCCATATTCGTGAGCAAAACTGTGATGTCATTCCGGGCAGAAACCTCAATGTTACAGCTATATCAGCACAAAAGTTGCTGGAATTTTGGATGTTTTGCTGCCGTGAATTTTCTTTTCTTGGTGATTCGATGTTGTGTTTAGCCAATGATGTCTTTAATTACAGATGTTTCAATCACAGATGTTTTCAATGAGCCAATTTTGGATTCACAATTTGAACAGAAAACCCCGAAACTGAAAAGTGTCTTCCTAAAAAGACATCACTGCAACAGCGCTCTCAGTTGTCCCAAAAAGCATAGGAAATATTAAATGTTCAACGAAGTGTATTTTTCAAATAAAATTAACGATAAAGGAATACCGTAGTTTTTATACATTTACCCCGGTATGTAAGAGGAGTTGAACGTTGCACAAAATGTGTTCCTCCGAAAAAATAATCGCATTGGCCCTTCAAGTTTGTGATTGTTTTTTTTTTTTTTGAGTAAGCGGCATCAGAATTTTCTGATGAAATATGGATGGACAAAATACTCCTTGGATCACACTACATGAAACTTGCTTCACCCTGCCCTCTCTTTGAACTGTCAATATCTGTAGACTGTCATTTTATTTAGGAATGTCATGCATGACTTGGCCCGTGAAATCCTCTGTCAAATTGTCAATACTGTCTACAGTTTTACAGCAAACGAAAGTCCCCCCCCCCCAAAAAAAGAGTAAAATTAGCGTACATGTACGTGGCTTCCTCAACATTGACTGGAGTACATGTACTTCATATACTGTGCATAGCATTGAGGTATCGACTACATGTACATGTACAATATAAAAAGCATTTACATGGATGAAATGCAAAGTAACTGAAACTGCATCGGCACTTGCCACATGCCCAGGATGGTTAGAGCCCCCTGTTTCAGACAAAATGAATTTTCTTCACACTGTGTTAACTTTCCGAGTGTAAGGGAGCATGTTATTTTCCAAGTCAGATTGAAAACCCTGCATGCATGGGCACGCTTTTTCGTGTGTGTGTGTGCGTGTCTGCTGGATCTTTTTATTTCTGTACATCATGCATCATTTCTTATGCCCCTCTCAGACTCACAATTGAATCGAGACAACATTATACATGGACTTGAGTCGATTTCAAGATTAAACAGAAGATTGGATATTACCATATAAATCTCCAGGATGCTTTATTCACCGTTCAGTTGGGGGCATTTTGGTTAGGCGATAACAGAAGTGCACTCACGCTGTGAATATGGCCAAGCAGTGGATGACGGGATAAACACAAAAGTGATCGTAGTAAATGCATTATCCAACGGCTGTTATCGATAATAGAGAACGCTGGAAATTTTAATGCAGGGCCATGTTAAAGGGTCCATGAAGTGAAATATTGTTAACAAACCTATTTCATGCAAATTTCTAATCTTCTTACCGGTAAATGTATGAAAAATAGTTGACATCCCGTTTCGGCATTTTTTTTTTGAAAAGTGCACTTCTTTAAACATTTAAAATTGTCCATGTTATTCCGGACAACTCAGGGTGCTGTTGCTGTGATGTCATTTCAGGAAGACAATGTTCAGTTTAGGGGTTTTCTGTTCAAATTGTGAACCCCAAAATGTGGTTATTGCAATTATTTGTAAGAAAAGTTTGCTCATTGGCTTACTGCCATGTACTTGACACAGCAACAAATCATCGAAGAAAAGAACATTTACGACAGAAAAATATCCAAAACCCTGGCAACTGTTGGTGCTGAAAGAGCTGTAACATTGAAGTTTCTGCCTGAGGTGACATCACACTCATGCTCATGAATATGAAAATCAGCATTAGCATAAAAAAAACCAAGAAATCACCAAAATACCCTTGGAAATGGCAAAACGAAAATGAAAATAGGGTTAAAAGGGACACAAAGGTGCATTTCCAAGGGTTGCATTAAAAGAATGTCATTGCATGGGCCCTTTAAAAACATCTACCAGTACATTGCACACGTACTGAAGTTTCATTGTGGAAGAAAGTTATCATTTGAATAAATGTGATGCAATCAAGCTACGGTACATGAGTCGTTTGACAGAAATTTTCATTTGGAGATACAGTGTACAGGCCAAAATAGGACCACTTCATCACATCTGTACCGTACATCACATCTCTTGGTGTTCTGACTTCCATAATTTTTGAACTAAAGATGGTATCAGCATGCGGTTTTCACAGCAGTAATGCTGAGATTGTGCTCTTTTCAAATCTGTAATTTTTTTTTTTTCTTGACCAGGGTCGACAAATGACTCATTTAGCTTGATCGCATCACAAATGCATCATTTTTATAAACCAATCATCATCAGCAAGCATCAAACTAAGAGGCATATTCGCTTAACTGAGCCTCACTATTTTGTGCCCATGTTTAATTCACTGATTGTACTTAAATCCATACTGAATGAATGCAGAATAGGTGTGCTAACATTTATCCTTAGAGTTGCTAAGCGTAAAATATCATTTTATACATTATTTAAGTGTATGCTACAAACGCACCCTAAGCAGGACACAGTTTATTTTTTGGCGGGAACCTGTTTAGCAAAACAAGTATAACTGCTTCCTCACCAAAGTTCTATGCTTAACCTTTTTCGACTGTTCCAGGTACCAGTAATTGCAGATTTTTTTTGTCTTTCACCAAAAAAAAAAAACAGTGACCTCAAAAGCAAAGAAAATATTTCCCATGTGCATGTAATTGCCTGCCAAACCTGAGAGGGCGCTATTGAAATTACATGGTTTGCTGGAATGGGACATGGAGCAATTTAAAAAAAAAAAAACAATTAAATGAAATTACATACATTTGGAAACTTTTACACATTAGGCCTATTTGTGTATCATCCGTTTTGATGTGTTTATGTGCTGTAGATTTTGAGGGAGCGCTTCAAAATTGACATGCCCCATCGCTTCAAGGTATTCTCGTACAAGAGCCCCACGTTCTGTGACCACTGTGGCACCCTGTTGTATGGCCTCTTCAGACAAGGGGTCAAATGTGAAGGTATGATCACTGCAAAATGGTCAAATGAAATGAGTCATAAGTCACCAGAGTTAATACTTTGGAAAAAATTAAATTTATCAAGCTCCTGCACAATGAAAATCAGTCGACGTTTCCACCTTCAATAAATGCATATACTGTTAATAAGATGTCAAGCGGAGTGATATTTCAAAATAATAGCAGATTTTGCTCTTTCCACTGCCCATAGAACCAAAACCAATGTGAAATGATGTCCTTACAAGTCTCTTTTCGTTGGATCTTGTCACATAAAATGTATGTTGATTGTTGTCATATGTAGATTCGATTTTTACATAATTTGTTTAATTTTGCCAAAAAGTACAAAAGGAGAAAAAGACAGAAAGAGCACAGACAGCCTTTTAGGCAGAGAAGATCGTTTGTCATTTGTGCATTTAATTTTCATTTGAAGCAACATCAGTGCTCAAATCTAACCTGATGAAATTTTAGCTCAGTGTATGCTCTATATTCCAAGAAAACAATATTCTAGGATCTCGATTTCATTTCAAAAGTTGCCGAGTCATGTTTTGAATTGCGCCCAAAATCTGCATCAGGGACATGTTCTCATTCAGCCGATTGCAGCTACATGATGTCACGCACTGAACTGACGAATTATAGCAACCGCACATGTGTGTGCATCTTGTCAACGCTTCCGCGCACCCATTCACGGCTTCGCCGAATTAAAAACAAACTACTGCCGGAAATTTCCAAAAATGCATCTTTAGACACATCTTTGGAAATGACCTTCTTTGTTGTTTTCTTCAAAATGACAGCATGCCAGAAAGAAGAATTTCACAGGGAGTTTAGTTCCCGTACTATCTTTAAACCAAGAATGCCTTGCAACAATAATTTTGTCAGTTACTTTTTGGGTAGCTGCAAATGATGGTACCCTACCTTTAAACGCACTACCACTGTGAAGTCTCATGGAATATTTCAGCAAAGAGATTTACATTGAATGTGTTGTTTTCTTTTCGGGTTCCAGACTGTAATGTGAACGTCCATCACAAGTGCAAGAAGCACGCTCCCAACCTGTGTGGTATTAATCAGAAGCTGATGTCTGCTGCCATCAAAGAAGTGGAGGTAAGCAATCACAAACAATCATTACAATCCCTGTGCTCTTCAACAAATTCATTTTTTTGTTTCTCCTAGTAAATTTTTAACTTGTATGTTTAGTTCTTTTTCGGACGCCTGCAATTTTTTGATAAAAAAAGGTTGTTATAGGCACAAGCATATCTGCTTCGAAAGCAGACTGGCTCCCGGTCCATACATTATCGATACTGATTGTGAGGCAGGAACCAGCATACCCTGCAAGAATGGAATAATTGCCCGTTAGCCAATAATTTGACATTTGTAAAGTAATAATTCAACAACTAAACATGGCCAGATATTTTTAGGTCGATGCCTCATTCAAAAGTGGATAATTTTTTGTTTGGCTAGAAAAAGAGCAAGTTAGAAAAGGAATCAGTTGTTTTTTTTTCGGGATGAAACTCAAGCACAGGGAATGTAAGATTAAATAAAAGGATGCAAATTGGAAAGAGTGTTTTATATATCTAAATAGATTTGCTGTTGCTATTGGATTGCAGCATAGTTTTATGTGTTGACCGTACAAGACTGACCGTATTGACATGAACAACAAACAAAATTCAGTACGTTGTCAGTCAAGCGGAGTCATATGCAGTCTTTGCTGGCACAATTCCAGCTTCCGTCGAAGCTAGAGTTGAGGCAGGAGATTCTGGAGTAGGATGCTAAGTTTGGTGGACTGTTCAGGCAAGAGATTCTACTAGAATCTCCCGCCTCAGCATTCAACTGACTTAGCCTCCATTACTTAAACTACTATACCAGAGTCTGGGAGTCTCCTGATTACAAGTAGAGCATACTGTTTGAAAAGTCGACTTAAACCAACTGGTTCTTTTTAGAACCACACAAGTAACAAAGATATACATGTATCATTCATGGGGTGTTACCGCAAACCTCCCATCCTTTTTAACCCCATGCGTACGGGAAGCGGTCATGGCTGCGGCCGCTAATCCTCATTGGAATGCAGTTGCCAGCTGTGGTATGCTGTGGCACACTGTGGCACACTGTGGCACACTGTGGCTGTGTGTGGCACACTGACCACAAATTCGCTGCCTTGTGGAGACTCACACACAATAGTGAACAAAACATTGTAAAGGTCTCCACAGGGCAATTTCTATAGATGAATAGGTCTCCACAAGGTTTTCACGAAATAGATATATGGGTTTTACTCAAAAACTAGGAATTTCCAAGGTGTGTTTATTTGTCGCAGATGGAAGAGTTTTAGAAAAGGGATATTAATTCCAAATTTCAGCCCAGGAAACTTATTCTGGTTAAAATAAGAGCATTTTGAAAATTCACTTTCAAAATTGAACACTTTACTACACGGGAACAAAGAAATGTCTCCACAAGGATACAAATTTTGGAATGGGTGTGGCACACTGTGGCACACTGTGGCACACTGTGGCACACTGTGGCACATGGCTAGTGGGTAGTTCCACAGCTGCTGCTTTTGTGCAGTCCCGCTACCACACAAAGGCTGTGCAGTCATGCGGGCCACTTGCTCTATGTGTGGAGGAATGTCCCCACTACACCCTGTCCTTAAGGGGTGAAGACCTTGTTTCAAACTTTAGAATGTATACTTTTGGTGTGTTTAGGACAAGAAACGCTTAGCTGCCAAGGGTGCTGCAGTGAAGACAGAGGCATTTGAAGATGATGACGATGATGATGAGTAAGTACTGGTATGATTGTTTAGCTTAGCGCAGAATTTGTTTCGCAGAATTTTGCTAGCAGAACCAATTCATTTCACAGATACCAAATGCGGTAAAATGCAGTATTTGTCCCGAAGTAGTGTTGCAGAATTTCCATTCAGAGTGCAAGCAAGCAATTAATTAAATATATTTTCTTCAATAATAATGTGGTGCTTACATATACAATGTAGTGCTTTATACCTAAGGTTTCAAAGTGCTTTGCAATTATTGTCCCTGTTCATCACGAATGCAACAAGTTTTTTTTGCAGCAGCAGCAGCAGCTCTAGATCAGCACAATTTGGTCTTTTCCTTCACAGGTACTAATTGGCACTCCTGGGTGGAGAGAGGCAATTGTAGTAAAGTGCCTTGCCCAAGAACGCATGCCCCGTGTTCCCCTCAAGGGTTAAAACCCATATACCAGGGTGTATGTGTCAAACATTGCAACCATTGGACAACACTGCAAATTATGTCGATACCTCAATGAAAGGGTAGTATGACCAACCAACCAACCAACCAACCAACAAACTACCCCAATCTGATGAAAACATTACCTCCTGGGCGGAGGTACATGTAAATTTAACAAACATAACTACATGTATAGTGATTCCATGCTTTCATCAAAGTGATGCGGTCTTTTGATGGTACATGTAATAAAATGATCTTAAACATGTTAAGAGGTGCAGATCCAGGTTGTCTCAGGAATTTCCCTAGCAATAAAAAGCGATAAGGAAAGGAAAAAGTAGGAATTAGCCCTGACATGTTTTCTTTATCTTGTTGATCAGGATACTATTAGGAAAGAAATCGTAAGTATACTGAATGTGTATCATACTCCTGTATGCACTTCCGTACATGAACCAAAATGTATCAGTATTCAACCTTGTACATGTAAATGTACACATTGTACACATATTTGTGCCTCAAAACATGTTGCCATGATGTCGTTGTACAGTAGTGTGTTGTATACATGTGCGTGTGGATGTCAGTGTTTCCCATGGCTAATGAACTGAGCAAGGTGGTAACAATTCAAATTGATGATTGAAACACAATTTACACAGTCTGCAAACTGAAAAGAATGCAGCGCTCACAAAAAATGCGCGATGATTCCATCTACACATCCAAATTGAGAGTTCTTGATACATAGAGGTCAAGGGAAAATGCTCATAAATTACACAAAATGTAAATTTTTCGATTAGTATTTCTTTTATTGCAAATCTTCACAGCGAGGTGGTGATATTGGCAAAAATTGAGCGAGGTGGGCACTGAAAGTAGCGAGGTGGGCCACCTCACATTTGAATGGGCAGGGGAAACACTGGTGGATGTCATGGTAGAATTTAGGTGAATGCATTTTTGTTCCATAAATGTCGCTCTCTTTTATCCAGTTCGTTAGTGTGACGTCATCTCAATTCAATCATGCGTACTTCACACGGTGCAGCATAGCACGAATGGAACCGGAAATTAACGCAACTCGAGCGTTTATCCAATGGGCGCTAGTAAACAGTGGTGCGCGCGCATGCATGTATGACGTTTTTACTAATGCACCGGATGGGCCAAAGAAGGTCTATAAGTGAGAAATTACTGAAAAGCAAAACTTACAGTACATATGTAACTACTTTTCCCAATAATGATAATACCGGTATGTGTTAATAATCCTGGTGCAAATATATTGTGGATTATCATATGCACACAATTCACAAGTTCTACATTATACACTTCCTGAAAATGCACAGTTCTCATGTACATGTACACAGGCAAGCCATGCTTTTGGGGAAATACCGTACATGTACATACATGTATATGTACGGTGTGTTGCATTCCCGACCATTCAACTTGCTTGAATAAAACATTGCAAACATCAGATGTGCCTACATGTACCATAGTGTTTCTTGCATTGTGTTTCATAAATGCTGCCAATACCGTATAACAAAATGTTTTGACACTCAAACGTTGTGCACTACAGTTTATTATTTTGAATTAATTTGAGTGCTTTCAGTTACCAGCCCTTAAGTGTGTACATGTACGAAAGTGATGGGAATGACAAAAATGATAACAAAATTGTTGAAATTTTGTAAACAATCTTGTCTGAAGCAATATTGCAATATGTACTGGCTTGTGATTCTGTTATTGGTTGTTGTAATACCAGTATCTCCCCTTTGTGTTTGATTGTATACTTCTCTTGTAAACCCCCCCCCCCCCCCCCCCCAACAAAACATTACATGTCGCCTTTAAGGGTTGACTGTTTGAACCACAGATGAATTGAGTCTAGTTACTCAGCATGATTCATGTACACAATGTGTTTTGATTGCTTGTTAAACAAAAGTCAGCTTTAGTACATGTACCAGTATGTATTTCTTTACACCCATATGTCATGGTTTTTTACCATCTGTTTCTGTATTGTGCAATTAGTGACTTTTCAAAACGTGATGTTTGCTACATGTACGTACATGGCTAACCTTCGATACAAGGAAGAGACCATTGAACTCAGTTGACATTGTCAAGAGTTAATTTCACACACCTTTCCATGAAAGGCAAGCCCAATCCATGTACATGTACATGTACCGGTACCTCAATGGACTGATATGATAATTTGTGACAGACAGTCCAGAACATAGATTGAATATTGCTTGATGGGTTTTTGTACCAAAAATGTGTATACACATCAACACTGAGTATACAGTGTTTATACATGTACATGTACATGTACGTCAGTGAAGGCCAGAACCTACAACTGATTCCCATCAGCCAGATGCAAAATTCCATCTTATGAAAAAGGTTTGCGGGGAAAAAAAGTGTGACTTTATAAACTGAATAGTATAGAAATGTTGCACATTCAAATATTCAAAATTGAATTACAAGCATATTTATATCATAACATAAATTGGCACCTGGGTTGACCTTTGACCTGCCGTGACCTTTGACCTGCTGTGACCTTTGTCCTGCTTTGACCTTTGTCCCCAGGGCAATTTATGAGCCACTGTGGCAGGCTCTAGCCCCGCCCGACAAGCAAGACAAGGCCCCGCCCCCACCTCCCAAGCTGTACAAGATTGAGGATTTCTCCCTGGTCAAAGTCCTGGGCAAAGGAAGTTTTGGAAAGGTAAATAAATCTTTACTTTTATTTTTTAAATGTTTAACTTGTGAGGACTTGTAAGGACTGGACTTTCATGCTACTTTAACTAAACTGGTAAATGGGTCATTCCATGAAGTTCAGGAACAGGCCATAATTTTCTGAGGTCTGAGTATAAAACAGTTTTTTCTTTGTTATGGAATGGTTATTTCTAAAACAAATATCATTTGACAATAAGGCTATAACATAAGCTTTTAAATGATACCAAGCTCGATGATATTCAAAAATATTTTTCATACCCAAATTCTGTAAATGTTATGGCGTCAGGCATAAAAAAAACTGTTGAAAAAGTGTGACAAAACAAAACAAAAATTTATGAACAAAACAAGGTTTGGATGTAACAGGATGTGGCTTCTGGTTACATCCACAGCTTTTCCATAGTCATTACATGTAAATATATATTGTGTACAAATTTACCAACTTTCCAAAATCATGTGACTTAAATTTGAATGAATTGTTAAACCACAATGTATGGGCTATCAAAAAAAGCGTAAACAAAATATGTACAAGCAATTTGAAAATTTGACCCCAATGTCACACTTTGTATCTCAACTTCGTGGAATGACCCAAATATGTAATATCACAAACTCTCTAGTTGCACCCCTCTGGTATTGGTTTGATATTGTTTAACAACTTTTCCCATCAATCCTTGACCATTATTTGAAAATTGTCAGAATGGAACAGATTTTGAAGAGGAATACTGCATGTAGCATTGTTTAAAATAGGACTGGTGTCAAATACACTGTGAGATTACTCTGCCTGAAATGATATTGTTTAGAAGAAAACTATGCTCCGTTTCAAAAAAAGTGTGCCCGCAGGCACCTGTTTTTGACATGTTCATGCGTTAGCAATGGAATCCAGTCACGAGGCCCAAAAATTGTGCGTACGTTTCTCACAATGTATAGTAATGTAAGCACCCTACTGAAGATTTTGAGGGATTGTTTTGCCTGAACAACAACACAAATGTTACAGAAATGTACATGTATATAATAGTTTATGCGGTACCCGCTGCTATGTACATCAGATTCGAACCGGCCAACCGATCCCGTTAGCTCGGTAGTAGAGTGGTAAGACATCTGCACTAGAAAGCAGGAGGTCGTGGGTTCGAGTCCCACCCGAGTGATTTTTTCCAACTTTCACTCGGGAGGTAACACACTGAGTATACAGTGTTTAAAACGTCGGTGAAGGGCAAAACCTAATTTGATAAACACAAATGTTCAAAAAGCAAATGATCCTACGTGCCTTTATTAAGTAAAATCTGTGTTGAATGGCTGTACTGTTTATGTAAGACTATTTAAATAGTTAATGTGTCTATGATGCCGGTGTGTGTGTGTTTTGCCAGGTCATGCTAGCTCAGTGTAAAGGCACTGACAAGTACTACGCCATCAAAGCTCTCAAGAAGGATGTCGTCTTGGAGGATGATGATGTGGAGTGTACTATGGTAGAGAGACATGTCCTGGGTCTGGCCTGGCAACATCCCTTCCTGACTCACCTGTTCTGCACCTTCCAAAGCAAGGTAGGAATCTAATAGAGGGCAATGCTTTTGTTTTGCTGGGATATGCACGCTTGAACCTTATAATGCTTTCATTATTACTGAATTAAATCAATCATTGCCAGGCACTCAGCAGTACTTAAACCCACCATATCTATTACTGTCAGTCAAGGCATGGTACCTTCAGTTGACAAAATTGCCACAGCCTGTCAATTGCACCAATATGAGCCCAATTTATAATTTAATTTGTTCTTGTTTATTGTTTGTTGGGTCGTCTTATGGCTTGTTTGTTTTTACTCAGTAATGGTTAATTTTCCTGTTAATTAAGAATGTGCCATGTGCATGGGCGTCGCCAGGATTTTTTCTAGAGGGGGGCAAAAAAATGTTTGCCAAAAAATGCTTGTATTTCTCAACACATTCTCAATTTATCAGTTTTAGAGGGGGGCAGGGACATTTTGCCCCCCCCCCCACTCATTTAATTTACACCACTTTGTCTACGCGCCTCTTTTTCTTTCTTTCTTTTTCTTTCTTTTTTCTTTCTTTTTTTTTTGCTTTTCCAGGGGGGGGCAAGTGCCCCCCCCCTTGCCCCCCCCTCGCGACGCCCATGGCCATGTGTATTTGTTAAATTTTAATTGTTATTTTAAATTTATATATATATTTTTACATTTTTATGATACCTGTAAATGGCGGGTCTCCGCTGTTGGTTATCAAATAAATAAAATTAAATAAAAAAGTACAATAAATTTACAAAACTGTTAAAATTGTCACGTGATAAGTTTTGACAGAAAGGGCGTCTCTCTTCATTTTGTCACTGAGAGAGGGAGGGTTAATATTTGACATGTTTGAGTCGGGGGTTAGGAAGTGCTTGCCAACTTGGCTTGTAGATGAGTTATATATATACATGTACAGCGTATACATGTTTCCTTCTTTCAAAATTTGAATATCAACGTCATTCACGCGAAAGTTAAATGAATTCGATTGGGTGTACAGTGCTAGTGTCATTGCGGTTTGAGGAATTTTACATTTTCATGAAGTGAAACTAACAGTCTCCAATCTATTGACCAGACATGATAACATGCTGGCTTGGTTTGTGATTATTCTCATGCCAGCAGATATTTTGGAGTAATTTTTGCACTGGGTTTATACCTTGTCAATCTTGTTCTATGCAGGGTCATCTATTCTTCGTGATGGAGTATCTGAACGGCGGTGATCTCATGTTCCACATCCAATCATCACTCAGATTTGAAGAGAGAAGAGCAAGGTACATCATATTCTAGCTTTTTCTAGCTAATTCATCTTATTTGGAAGCTAGTTTTAAAGTAGAGTCAGTTGTTTTCACACAACATCGAATGACACTTAAGGTAAGGTCAGCATTCAGTTTACCTCTAGTACAAAAAATACTAAATTATTGAATGACTGCAAGCAATTTGATATTGGAAAAGTGAAAAGACTTTTAAATTTCTCATTAAAAAGTGAATAACTGTTGTATTGATAAAAAGTCAATCTTTTGGGTCAAAATGGTATGGACAAATCAAGTTTCATTTCTTACACAACATTATTAGTTTTAAAGCAGCTAATTGTTCTAAGATTTGAGGCTTTGCATGGTGGGATATCGTTTCGGTTTGCGGTAACACCATGTGGTAATAACTACTGCTTAGAAGATATTAGTTCTGAAAAGAACTTGTCCTGCTTGTTATCAACTTTGCTAAGTAGTTTTTTGTTCTGATAAGAACAGTCCTGCTGTAAGTTCTAATGATGGAGCGTTATCAAGTATTAAGTAGACATTCCATAAAACCAAAAGAAAAGAATTATAAGAGAATCATCCTTACGTCATGTTTTTCTCATTTTGATAACTTGATGCCAATAATCAGCAACCCATCTTTCTGGTAGATTCTATGCTGCGGAGATCATCTGTGGTTTGCAGTTCCTCCATCGTCGCGGCATCATCTATCGTGATCTCAAGCTGGATAACGTCCTGCTGGACTTCGAGGGCCACATCAAGATTGCAGACTTTGGGATGTGCAAACAGAACATCATCAATGAGAACAAGGCATCGACGTTCTGCGGAACTCCCGACTACATCGCGCCTGAGGTAAATTAGTTATCTTGTTAGATTTCTGGAACTTTCTTTGAAAGGGGGGGGGGGGGGAGGTGTGGGATGGTTGTACAGTTACTCTTTATGTGCACATTATATTATATTCTGGTGTTCATGTCAGTTCTGTAAAAGTTCATTACTTGATGTAATTTTCAACCTTGCTTCATTTCTGGATTTTTTTTTTTTTTTTTGAGGGGGTCGAGAGGCTGTGACTTTCAAGTATCTGTTATGGGTTGATTGCAAGTAGAGGTTGATTGCCAACCTTTGTTTGCTCATCATCATCATGGTGACTTCTGTGCACGTGCAGAGCACACAGGCGTTTCTCAGTGACCACATCATAACATGTTAATTGTTTTGTTTGCATTGTTGGGCATTTAGAGTGCCTTGGTGTAGCTGGTTCGAGCCAATACCAGCCATCCTCAGGTCATCAGTAAGTTGCTGTTGGTAGGTTCACATTTGTGCGCCACCTTTGCGGTTTGTTTCTGTATCATGATTTATTTTTGTCCAAGAGCAATAAGAGTGGTACGTCGCGCCGGGTTGCGTGTCCAATCAGTTGTAGGTGCTATGTTTGCGAAACGTTGTTAATGCTGCTGTGACTTTACTTCGGCGATTAAAGTTTAACATTGGTGATGCGCTCAGGGTATGTGATATTCAGTGCGTAACGTAGCAAAGCTCGGTGGGACTGAAAACCCAATCCACATGTTGGCCAAAGTTGGATTCGAACCCGGGACACAGCAGTGGAAGGCAAGGAAAGTACTGCTACGCGGACCTGACTCCCCACTACCCAGTTGTGATTACCCTGTTTTATCACACCCCATAGTGAATATTCATATTTTAGGTGGTTGGTCAGAGTTCTTGCAGTGGTTTCTAACCAGTGAGGCGTCTCCTCTCAACAGATCCTGAACAGCCAGAAGTACAATTCCTCGGTGGACTGGTGGTCGTTCGGCGTGCTGCTGTACGAGATGCTGATTGGTCAGTCCCCTTTCCATGGCGACGACGAGGAGCTCCTATTTGACTCCATCCTCCATGACACCCCCCACTACCCACGCTGGCTGTCCACTGAAGCCAAGTCATGCGTCTCAAGTGTAAGCAATCACAGCCGTTGAGTTGTTGTTTTGTTGTCGATTCCATCATGAGTCCAGTCACAAGTCACTCACAAAGACCTTCAAGTCCAGTCACATGTAACTCACAATTCAAGCCCCTTCACAAGGCCCACCACTAGTAACAGTGGATGAACCGTTACCAAATTATGCCTACATGCATGTTACAGTTCTGTTGAATACAAGTAGCTTGTGACTTGGCTTAAGACTTAAGGACGTGTGAGGAGTGAGGACATGTGAGGACTTAAGAGGACTTGCCATGACTTATGTGGACATGTGATGGACTCTGGTGCAAAGAAAGTCAAGGACCTTTCTTTCAAAGAAAAGAGGATATTTTCTAAACTTTGGCTTAACCCATCAGCACCTTTGCTTCACCTTATGTACTCACTGAAAAAAATCAATAAAACCATAGAGTGCTTGGGCCGTTTATGGCGCTACATTGAGAAACAGGCAGGGCGGTTTTGGACGCTACAGTGAATAAAAGGTTAATCTACAACATGACACATTTATAATGGTTTAATGGTGTATCATTGCACCCCATGAGGAAATTAGGCCACTGCTAGAGAAAGAGTAGAGTCAGAATGATGTCAATCAAATTACCTTTTGCCCTTCACCGACGCATAAACACTGTATACCCAGTGTGTTACCTCCCGAGTGAAAGTTAAAGGTCGTGGGTTCGAGTCCCACCCATGACGTTTATACGACGGTGAAGGGCAAAACCTAATTTGATTTACATCATCCCGATGCAAAAATATCATCTTACGAATAATGTTTATAGTACTAAACTTGTGCTTCATCCATCAGCATCTTTACTACATTGTATTATATTGTAACTATTCCTTGAGGAATCCAAACAACCATAACAGTGCTGAGGAGGTTTTCGGGCTGCACAGGGAGTAAGAGGCAAAGCATTTGGGGCGGAGTAAGGACTAATGGTCAATCATGAACAATTGAAGTGAAAACTTTCATATGTTCAAAATAATTTGGACACAGATAGAAGATTACCTCAAAGGAATTTTGAAGTGCGGCGCACAGACATTTGAGGACACTTCTCAACTGAAGTTTGTACTTAAGCCGTCTGGAATTTAGTTTGAGTCCAAACTCTAACCAGCTGTCCATTTCACATGTTGTATTTGTCATTGACCTTTGCAGCTGCTCGTACGCGACCCCAGCCAGCGGATAGGAATCAAGAGTGAAATCCGCAACCACGATTTCTTCAAGTCGGTCAACTTCGAGAAGCTGGAGAGAAGAGAGATCCCTCCTCCATTCAAGCCCAAGATTGTAAGTACAGACCCTTTTAAAGGGAAAATACAACATTTGCAAGCATCGAAAAATAAAACTACCAAGTTGTTACGAAATACCTACTAGGATGTTGGTAAATAACAGTCTAAAGCATCCTGTAAAATTATGGCACCTGGTGTGAAGTCATTTTCAAGAAAAGTGATATTTTGTATAAATTTCCAACGGTGGTCGGCTGACCTAATTAGTTTTTCAACTACTGCTCCATATTTACCATTTTTTCAGTCCAAATTTTGTTTGCTATTGGTTACATGCATGGTCATGAACAGGTGCAGGCCATATGCAGCTAGGTTCCTATACCTTACAATTTTCAGGCATTTTTGATCCATTTCATCTTTAGTGGAGTCAAGGAACCAGACTACTTGAACAGTTTTGTTTTTCTTGATTTTCCAGCATTTTGGAACGCAAAACTTCAAATATGTCAGTGTAACAATATCTACCCCCCCCCCCCAATAGTTTATTTCTGAAAATTACAGCAAAAGCCAATGATGTACATTTCCTTTAAGATCTGATTTATTTATCAAAGATGTCGCAGAGTAATAAGCCTTTGTACTGATGACGTCACACTTTCTTTGCATGTGCACTTTCCTATTGAGCCAGTGGGGGACCACGGTCCACTGAGCACCATAGGAAAGCACACATAGAAACAAAGTGTGACGTCATCAGTACAGAGGCTTAGGCCAAAAAAAAAAATAAGTCGGTCTCTGGTCAGCGCGCGCGTCGATTTTAATCATGCGCGTCGATCTTTTTTTTTTCAAAAATGTTCCGTGGTAGCTCCAACAGCCCCCTCTATTTCTGCACCTCCTCAATTTTTTTTACCAAAGAGCACCAAGGAATGGGAAATTGCACCAAGGCAAATGATCGAAAGCACCAAGGCAAATTATGGAGGACACCAATGTACATGAGAACACCAAAAAAGCAAAATATTACCCACCTTGTCTGTACAATCCAAGCTGGTCTGACCAGAGACCGAATATTTTTTTTTTTTTGGCCTTTTTTTCCATTTTTTTTTCATGTAACCACAGAATGTTGTGCGTACTACTTTAATTTCCTGGAATATTGTACATATGACATCAGTTTTAGCTAAAAGACGCATGCCCTGTAAAAGAAGTATGCCCTATGGTCTTAAAAAAAAAAAAAAAAAATTCTCCTTACCAAATTCCAATGTCTACGTGTAAGTTTCAACTTTTTTTAAATTTTGGGCATTTGCAGCCCTCTGCAAAGAACTTTCATTTTCCACACAAACAAGCCTTGCCTGGCAAGAGCTGAATTAGTATTGCCCCATAAATAATTAATTTTTTGTAAATAAATAATTCAACAACTAAACGTGGTGGATTTTTATTCATTCAGGTATTGTTCAAAAATGCAGAAGTTTCTTATAGCTTGGAAAATAGCAGTTGAAAAAAACAAGGAGAGTGCCACTGTAAGGTGTATTTTGTACATGGTCAATAGAAAAATATCTGTGCAATATCTCATAAAATGTACTCGCATTCCCCTGCCATTTTAAAATTAAATATCATGAACAAACAATGAAATACAATTCTAATTCCAGGAATACCTATTCTTTCTTTTTCCTTCCCAGAAATCTGCCTCTGATTCCAGTAACTTTGACCCCGAGTTCACCATGGAGAAGGTGGCCCTGTCAATGGTTGACCGACAGGTCCTCGAAACCATCAACCAAAATCAATTCCGTGGCTTCTCCTTCACCAACCCCATGATGGAGCAGTAGTTTAAACGGCTGGACAGGAGACTAAACTCATTAAACAAAGCAACAGACAATGGGAGGCTGGAAGCGAGTCTAACCAACAATGATCATGTGTAGCTATAGTGTGAGTCTAACCAACGAATTTACATACTTTTTAGCATTCAAGTGATGTTAGACTATAGAGGGTGGCTGGAACACAGTCTAACAGTGGTAGAAAGTAGCCCGACTGTTGTCGTATTAATATTTCATTTGTACAGTTTCAAGACAAATTTAACACAGTGTTGTATAATGGTATATTTATGTTGTATAAATCAGGCAGTTGTTAAAGAGCTGTTTATACTTTTGGTTTCACTTCTTGGTTTGGGGGTTTTTTTTCTCCTTTTTTTTTTTGGATTACAAAGACTGATCGTGATAACTTTCGAATTAATCTGGAGAGCAAACAGTTAAAGAACAAACATTTCCAATGTAGAAAGTAGACTTCCTCTTTTACACCCTCCTAACTCGTGCATTTTAAAATGCTTGTATTGTCTTGGATGATGTCGAAAGTCTACCATGCTTAGGATATGTAATTGAGCCCCAATTCTTCCAGATGCAGTCTTCGACATTTCAAAAGGGTTGTTTTTTCCAGAGTGTCTCTTTTCCATTTTAAAGGCTAAATACCAGAGTGTAACCGTGATGGGATACGTGTTGCAAATTCCATGAGGACGACAATGCAATCAGAAGATTGTTCCGTATAAACAGTGTTCGTTGTAGCAGCATTCGATTGTAAAATGAAGTAGTCGGAACCACATTTCGCTAGGCAGCATTGCTGGCACTGGCAATGCACTGCAAAAAAATGCAATCAAATATAGCATTTCATATTTTCTCACGTGATTGTGTATAAAAAAAAATATGGATCAATAAATCACACATGTAGCGCTGATTAATTGGTTTTTTAACGTTGTTTCCAATTTGATTGCATTTGGGTGGTTTGACAGTCACGATTCCAAACTTTGCTCATGAGTATTTGTTATTATCTTTAATATTTTATCTGTCCTCATGTATGTACTTATAGTTTATCATTTGTTAATATGTGTGTATATATTTTACCCAGTATTACGGTTACGTTGCAAATATATATTTTGTATTTCCGGTAATCTTATTCTCTCTGCCTCACTCATGTTGTTCTTGCACAACATACATGTAGTATCTGACGATTGTTGCAGTGTAACGTGTTAAAAGCAAGGTTTTTTGTTTTGTTTTTGCTTTGAAATAATACGTTTCAAGGAAAAGCAGATACACTCTGCATCATTAGCACGTATTTGAATGTTTGCTTTAGATTTTAAATTCCATACAGAAAGTTTCATTTGCATTCCTTGGCCGAGTTGGGTGCATATAAACCCCCGTCGTAAACAGATCATGTTCATTCCAATTACGTATTGAATCATTCCCAGCTGATCAACAGTATACAAATAATGAATGTTTATGTGTGCAATGGTAAGAATAATTTTATCAGCTGATGGATGGAGTGTTCAACAAGCGCGAATCTCTAGTTGTACATATTTTTTGTCAATATTTTTTTTCTCTGAGTTCTAGTGAACCATTTGATTGGACCATCAGACGACCTGGCTATTGTTCACAGTTGCAAATATATATTAAAAAAATGATAATTTCATTCCGTGAGGCAAAGCCAAGTGGGTTGGAACATTCCATCTGTCACCGAATGAAACTATTCTTTCCGTTTCACGGATTTGTTTTATACAACACCAGAATATATCCTCATCATCTGATTGGTCAGAGCTGTAAAACGTGTGACCGTGCAATGGAACTTACATTTACCGTGGAATACATCTTCTATTTCTGCCGTGCGGACGCGCCATGCGTTGGGACGAATAATTCAGTGACGTATATAATTCAATGACGCATGATCCATGACCAGCCAATCAGATGACGGGGATTTATTCAGGCGTTGTATAATTCCAAATATCTACATTTTATGCCGCGATATAAATTGAATATTCCATATATATTTTCACATAATAGCAGCTTATCACCATGAGAAATTGTGATTATTAAAAGGATATTTATTTTTTTTGTGGCAATTAACATTTTTTTTTTTTTATTAAGCATTTACAGTAATGTTTCAAATTAATCATGTGCATTAAAACAGCGAGTATACATGTAGGATTGTCATAGAATACAGGTGTCAATCGTTTCCGTTTTAACAAACCATTCCGCTTGCATTATAAATACACATGGACCTTAAACAGGGTTTCTTGTCGTTTTGTATTTAAAAAAATAAAGAATAAAGAATAACTTACAGGAAAATAATAAAGAATTTCTTACTTCCAATAGAAAACCTTCAGTATTGCTTTTTGTCATGCCATGTACATGTAAATAACAGGGCACACTTTTGTCACAACACTGCTTCCTGTGCGAGGTGTGCTAATTAAAACAAAAACGGTTTTGGTTTGTAGAATGTGTAGGTCAAACTTGTGCCAACAGTAGGGTAGAAAATTAAATTTATGTAGGTATACTTCATGTGCATCAATAATTACTGCCATAAAAGACCGGAACAAACCAGCAGAACATTTTCCCTGCTCACGGAAAGTTGTGAAACATTCCACAGATTTCAGAAGTTTCATAAGAATTGCTATAATTTTACTACTTTGCTTACTCCCTCTGTAGTAAAATTATAGGAATTCTTATGAAACAATTCCTATAATTGTACTACAAGGGGAGTGAGCAAGATATTTTCATGCAGTTGGCATGGATTTTGAGGGACATTAAGCACCTGTACTACAGGATGGTGCAAAAAGAAGGAAAACTCACTTTTTACAGCAATTTTCACCTACTTGTTGAGCATATTTTAAAAATTCAATTTAACAATATTAAAATATTGATCTTTAAAAGTAAGTGACGAAAAAATGATTGCAAATGCATATTTTGTTTTTAGAGATATTGTAGTTTATAAATTCCATGTGCCAAACCCGTTTGCCCACTGACGGCTTTATTCCAACTGCTTGACTGAGCTCTGGAGCTTGATTTGAAGACAAAAAACACTAGACTAGACTTACACATAGACGACAGTGATTTTGGTGACTTGTATTCAAATTGGCATAACACTATTCTTGCTATTTTTTTTAATACTTTTTTTTCACCAGTATACTTCACTACATGAGAGAGAATAAAGTTCAAATAAGTTAAGTAGGTTAAAATTCCTGTCACAAGTGGGTTTCCTTCTATTTGCACCACCGTGTACATTGCATTTGAAGAAACCCTATCCAAGGGTAAGTACAATCATATTGCAGACTGTGGCGGTGTACAATTTCTTTGCCTACACGGTACATGGTTATATTGGTGACACATTTTGTGTTGGGAAAATGACTTCAGACGCTTCAGTGGGCGAATGTGTGTTTGCAAGCTGTTGCCAAGTAATTTGGATGTGACCTACATGTGCATGTGCACGTATGTTAGTCATTTTCTCCAAATCTTTGTGTTCAGAAAACCAGAGAATCACAAGCATTTGTCATGGCAAATTGTATGACATGAAGTGCTTCACATTGGTCAGTCTGGAAAATGGGGGGTGGGTGGGAATAATGTACTAAGGGAAATATTATTTTCACATTCAAAAACGTATTATTGGATTGGAAAGATAAAATGATTACAAAGGGTGTGTTCGAGTAGCTTTGGGTCGACTCGGGTAAAGGCAGACAGGTAGCCACGATAGCAGGGCTAATCGAATGCTCAAATGCGGGCCAGCATTATAATCCTCAAATGACCTCCATAGCCACGGTCGTAGCCATTGACATAACGCCCTGTTCGGACTGAGTCTTGATTTTTTTTCAAATCTACTGCATTTACGTTAATCGCAAAGAGTAACAGCGGGCTGGAATGATAGCCTCTTGTAAAGTCGCAATGAGATAAATAACTAATTCTTAGACTTTTCCGTGATCTTTTCTGCTGTCCGGCTCCAATATTTGTCCGTTTATTGGAATGACCAACACATGTGTATGATATATTTCCACCACGGACTACGCTCTGTGGTGGCTGACCCAGGTGAGCCCCAAGAATGATGTCGGAGCTAATCGAACGGCACAGGGCTAACCCATGTTGACCGGGGTGAGCTAATCAAACACACCTATGAATACTTAAAATTTGTACATATGTAAACATTATAGTGAGATTCTTTAGGCTGGTCTGTGTTTATGACATAGTACTGTTTCAAACGAAAGCAGTATAGCATGTGATCCTTGTATAGAATGAACGAGTCAAATTTGGTTACAAAGTTTTGTAAAAGCTCAGTGCTGTATTAGCAACAAACACGAAAAAAAAAACAAGCCAGAACCATGTTGTATCAATTTTTATATTTATATATTTGTCAGTGCTTTGTACACGTTTAAGCAATAGTTACAGAGTTAGGGGTTTCGGTATGTGTAGTGTTCCAAAGTAATAAAAGAGTAACCTCCCCCCCCCCCCCTTAACAATAGCACAAAAACAAACAGTTCTTTTAATTGGTCCATGCGGTACAAGTACCCGGTAGATAATTGAGATATATAGCAAAAATCAATACTTCAAAGTATCTGTCACAACTGTAATTTTAAATAATAAATCATGAATAACATCACCTTTAGCATATTTTACATGTATATTTCGCTTGCTGGAGAAAATATGAATTTAAAATTGTGTAAAAAAAGCTATTTTTGTAGTAGTCTTACCAATGCAGAACAGATAACACTATAGTCCTGTAATATTTTAATAATGTGAAGTAGTCTGCTAATGGATTTAGTTTGAAGGGAAATAAGACATGACTGTCCAATAAAAACCAATGCATTTTTGTTGTATGCATAAACAATGGAAGAATTATGATGTAATAAATGTTGCAGGATGTCAAGAAATAAATGGATTATTCGATGTAGTAACTTTGTCGTTTATATCTTCTTGAACAAACTTGGAATATTAATAGAAATAAAAAAAGGGGTAGTGCCTCTAGCATTATACAAGGTCCAGCTCCCAACCCCCCCCCCCCCTCCCCCCAAAAAAGATCTGCCAGTGCGTATACCCTGTGTTAACTACAATGTACATGTATAACATATTGCTGGGAGCCATCATAGTTTTTTTCTACACCGAAGGCCTAAATATGTTGGTTATCCCACAAGGTGATGTGAAACATAGAATACTGTTGTTTATATAACCGACATAAAGATCCTTGTCATTTGATTGGTGGAACTCACATCACCCGACATTCGTTATTACTCCCATTCACGCCATCTGGGGTTCAAAAAGTCCCATTCGCCCACGCCGGTGTTCAACTTTTGTGAATTTGCTGCGTGAAACTTGCCCTGACGTCACAAATTCGCGTTGGCTTTTGTGCCGAGTATGAACCGGTGTAGCGTGAATATCCGACTCCATGAAATGTGGACTCATTGGTAGTACTGCGCATGCGTGAGTACGATACTATGCTACTATCCGATTTTCATAGGAGTCGGATTTTCATGTGACACCGGCCTTTAGGTTACACTTTGGAATGCATTGCCGACATACTTCTAGTCTATGCAATACCCCCTACCACAGCAAGGGTCTATGATATGCGAGCAGATTCGGCCATTAATTATGCAAAACAAAGACTATGTCTTGACCTCGAGCTTCTGACCATTCAGCGGGTGCCTTCTATCTGGTCCTTGGTAACCCGTTATTACAAAAACATGACAGCCAAATTAACCAATCAGCAGCTTAGTCTACTGATACAAACGACATCAGGTTTTCTAAAGTCGACTCCAATTGGCTGGTGCGCGGGGTCGCATAATTGGCATTGCTCACATATCACACGTTGTTACCGGGAGGGCTCCGATGGACAACGGGTGATCAGACTACTTCTGGCTCTCATACAAAGTCGCAACAGGTTTGTGCACATTCGGATTAAAATTAACACATTAGCACCTGTACAACATATCATTGAATTACATTGTGTTTATTTACTGATAAACCATTATTTAAGAGGTTGTGGAATGCTCGAAGACATTTCCGTCATTTTTTGGGTATATGTAGCCTTAGGTGTGATGAAATAAAAACGACTATTGTTTCTGTCATGAAATGAGTACAAAGGGTACTTTTGAGAGCTGTTTTTCAGGTCCTGTTTCGACCCGAACGTGCAATTTGTGTAAAAGTCGTCGTTGCGGGCAGCAAACAAATTACAGTAAATCGTGACGTAATAAACAGGACTCGTTTATGCTACTCTGCATCGGGAGTCCTGTTTATTACATCACGATTTACTGTAATTTGTTTGCTGCCTGCAACGACGACTTTTACACAAATTGCACGTTCGGGTCGAAACAGGCATGACAGGACTTGAAAAACAGCTCTCAAAAGTACCTTTTGTACTCATTTTATGACAGAAACAATAGTCGTTTTTATTTCATCACACCTTAGGCTACATATACCCGAAAAATGACGGGAATGTCTTCGAGCATTCCACAACCTCTTTAAATATTAAGTCTGTGTGCGTTCAGGCCCTGCAAAAAGGATTTAGGCAAAACTAACAAGTCATTCAGCTAAGTTACAACTGTTCCCTGCTGGTGGTGGCCACTCATCTGTTAATAAACTGAGATAAAAAAAACCTGGTACAGGCTCGGGCAAAAACCCGAATATAAGCTCTGTATTCGGGTTTTGGCTTAAAAGAGGGTTTCACGGCATGAAGAACTATCTACTGTTCGTGCGTGGAGTCCATTGCTTAACAAGTTCAGATCCTCTACAATTGTTCGTCATGACTTTGAGCTGTGGGTCTTAACTGAAGCTCGGCCATCTACAGGTCTGTATTGTCTATTACGTAGCGTGAACAGAGAAGGCCCAGGTTTTGTTATGACGGCTCCTCCTAAGCACTCATCACCGAGGTAGAACACAGCATACTGTCAACACAAGAAAGGGAAAAAAATCTTCATTAACCCTAACCCTGCCAGACGCAGCACAGTGCATCAGGTGGAAAAGAACTGGTGCACTTTGATGCATTCAGCTACCAACACCAGTGCATGAATGGCCAGCTCTGAAACAATGAGAGCTAAGTCCCATTGAACAATGCCACAGTTGTATCCTGCTGCGTGCAGTGACCACAGACTCTGAGGCAGTGTGGCCTTGAGACTTTTCCCCTGATGGATCTTGCTACATTTGGCAGGCTTGTCACTTAATCAAGTGCTGCATGTTGCTACGTTTGGCAGGGTTTCTAGCAAACATACCCTGGAGGGTTAGGGTTAATGGTGGGATTTAAATCCAGATTTTTTAAAATTAGGTTTGAATTCCACTACTTGGTTTCAATTCTGGAAACTGGATATTAGAAACCAACTTTCAAAAAATGTAAACCTGCAATTTTTTTTGTGACACAGGCTATTAAAAGAAAACACTTGGAACATCTCAAAATTTGCTTCATGGTTCCTGATTGTAACTGCATTCACTCGCTACTGGCCTCTTGGTACATGTACATAAATAGTCTGCCCATAAGACTTTTAAGAGAGTTTCAACCCATTTGTTTTCAACATTTCAGCTAGTTGTGTTTTTGTAAAGGTCCAGTGGTCATGAATCCTGCAAATTAAATACCCAATGTGGCGCAGAACGCAGCGGTGCCAGTGTAGTGTGAAATTAGGACTATGACATACGGACCATTTGGTAGCACTGTGCATGCCAAAGTACGGATTGTTAACGTTCAGTCAATAGAAGGGTAAAAGGGGCCAGCATTCACAGGACTCCAAATTTTATGCAACTCTGGAAAAGTGTTTAAGACCAGCCAGCCGGTGTTTTATCAACCGTTTAAAGCCAGCCACGTGATGGGCTCTCGACCAATAGGAATGGTTAAACCGTCTTGGGTATTTATGAATATATTTTAGCACACATGAGGTACACTGCATAAGGTTACTATAACGCTCATGCATGCCAGGGATCAGGACCAATCTCGTCCCCAGTGCTTACTTTATTTCCAACCGCGTTTCCAATAGTAAGCCCTGGAAAGGAAACTTTCTTCCTGTATCCTGATTGGATACCGCAATTGGCTAGTAATGGATTTTTATCGTGTACTTGGTGCTATTATTCACAACGTGCACGATACGTGTTTTCACGATCATTTGTCCACGCCTTCTCGATAATACTAATTTCCTTTCCAATTTGCTCATATTAATATGAAATATGATAATGCATGTTATCTCGATAAGATCGTAGCAGTTTGCTTTCAAAAATCGTGTTTTCGTAACTGCCGCCGTGCTCGCGCTGCTACGAATTGACTCTGTTTTTACCCCAGACACCGCATACAAAAACAAACGCTAATGTGTAAAACATATCCAGGCACCAGACTGTTCCTCATTTGCATACGTGTTCAAAAATCTTGCACATGCAAATGATCCAATACCAGGGTGAGAGAGCAGGTAGTGGTGGGCGCGTACTGCTCGACACCCAGGGGACGAGGTTGGGATCGGGACCGGCTGCATTAGGAGAAACAAACTCTGAATCATGTATTGGACCCAGACTACAACAGTGTTTAAACTGACCTGTCCTGGAGTAATGGCCCTGAGTGGTTGACTCAACGACACAATGACAGATCCCATACTGCTCATTGTTAGCGTGCAGGGTACTACAAAGAAAAAAAAACAATAGAAAAATACATCATTGTTCAAGCAGAAAAGCACAACGGCAATGCGTGTCATGGGTAACAAGTTCACAACATTTTCAATTTCAAAATTGGATGGCAATTTACTCATTGTCCATGTTGATCATATCATATTTGTACATGTCATTGTATTGTTCTGTGTGTTTAACTTTTTATTTTACTATTTTAATAGTATGTGATTTAACATTAGTTTATATTTTTATACTGTGCTTTAATTCATGAATTTATATCAATTTTAATAGTTTTCATTGAAATGTTAAAAGCTGTGTGATCTCTTTTTAAATTGATATGAAATAAACCATTAATATTAAGAAGAAGAATAATACTAACTCTCACTCATAAATATGTATGATAACCCCAAGTCAAAGTGGTTCCAGATTATGGAATCAGGTACCCGTAACCATGGTAACAAGCATTATATCAGTAACTTCTCAAACAATGAAAAAGAAAGGCTTTGAATGCCATCTTCGGGAAACTTTCAAAATGAAATCCGGGATACATGAAAAACTAAAATGGATTTCATGTTTATGTGCATTTATAATGCACGACAAATGACACTCGCGAAAGTTACAGTTTACACCGAAAAGCTATAAAGCTCTTTAGACAACTTCCGTGATTACTTCAAGAGTGTACCCTTGAAGTCGTGTTAGTCAGTTTTATTTCCGGAACCTCAGTGTGTACCTAGCGGATCCGTATTCTGGAAGCGAAAGTGGCAGTCCATCATTTGTTCCTGCAGGAGTTGCCTGGGCGCTTCCCGTATCCAGTGGACTGGACCTGTCAACATTGTCTCGCAGTACAGAGCTGGGTGGTTGGTGTTTGGGACCTTCAGAAAACAATTGTAAAATTATTTCAATTCTAATGAAACAATCAGATAAAATGTACAGGCATTTTTTGAATTATTTTTTTTCAGGTGCAACTTGAAAATAGCTCGGGGAATGCATCTTTAAATTCATGATCACGAAAAATCTCAGAACACTATTCTAAGCAGTTGCAGATTACAAACTGCAAATTAACATGGAATACAAATGCAGTAAGGCCCTGTCACACTGTTGCAAATAGAGCTAACGTGTGCCCGACGTTTTTGGATATTTCGGTGTACGTTTGTGTAAGTTGTCATTCGTTTATGACGCGTTTGGCATAAGTTGTATTCGTTAGCAGTTCGTAGGGGTTCGCAAAGGTCTAGGAAAAATTTCGAACATGTTCAAAATTTTGAGCAAAAGACAATGTAGTGATCAATACACCATGTATACGTTGCGCATTCGCTGTGTGAACGTTTCGCGCGTGTATGTTGCTTCTTTGTCAGCTGTTCGAACATATACGTCCAACCCAAGGATCTTTGTCATAGCGAATGTCCAACACATACATAGAGTTTGTCTAACGAATTGTTAACGAATGGTTAACGAATGTGACGACGGGGACTTGGAGAACGTATTTATGGGTCAGCAGAGACACGTCACGTGACCGGCCACAGCACGCTAGGCATACGTTGGCCATTCGTTGCGCACGTTCAGCATTCGTTGGATGGACGCTATACATGTGCAGTCATTCGTTACTATGAATGCTAGTTATACGCTCAGCATTCTTTCTCTTTGTCTTGTACGTCAGAAGTTTACTAAACAAACAGATTTTGGCCGAGAATTTGAATGATCTGGACTTTACCAAATTTCCAGAAAAAAATTCTGTACGCTAGGCATGAGTTAGCTCTACTACTATGTTCACTACTATGTGACAGGTGCGTAAGGATCAATTGTACATAACTGTTTCATGTCAACAGTACAACAGCAAAGTCACTCACCACAATGACCTCATTTGAGTTGGGGTTTTTATCGACGATGTACCATTTCTCCTTCATTCCGCTTATTTTTGCCTTCTGTCCAACAGTATAAATAAAATAACCTAAAAGACACCAAAATAGTCAAAGGAATGACAAAAAGAATGCAAATGAATAAAACTTTATGATGCTTAAATGTTTCCTGCAACCCCGACATATTCGGATTTCCATGAATGCTCATTATTCTTTTGGGATTTTATTGCTCCATGTTCCAAAAATTCAAACTCAAAACACGTACATAAAAAATAAATTAAAACTACCAAGTCCTTAAAGGTAGAGTAGATCATTTGTCATTTGTGCATTTTTCCGTTTGAAGCAACAAAAGTGCTCAAAATCTAAAGACGGCGCTTAACAACTAACCTGATTAAGCTTTAGCTCCGTGTGTAGCCTTGGTCAATGCTCTCGTCGTTATTCGTCCCGTACGCGGTCAATCGTCGGCATATATCCTCACGCGCTATGCACATGCATGTAAAAATACAGCGCGAACAGCGACCTCACGCGGCCACTATTTTTATATGCAAATCAGTTGGGGACGATCGAGAGCCTTGGTTCAATCGTCCATGTGAGGTTTTGGGGGTGGTGCTCATTATGTTAATAGCCTTAGCTGACCTTAAATGTCGTTTTCTTATTGGTCGCTGTTCGCGCTGTATTTTTACATGCATGTGCATAGCGCATGAGGATATATGCCGACGATTGACCGCGTACGGGACGAATAACGACGAGAGCATTGACCAAGGCTACTCCGTGTGCTGCATTTTCCAAAAAAAATCAATATTCTAGGATCTCTTTTTCAATTCAAAAGTTGCTGAAGTATATTTTGAATTGCGCCCAAAATCAGCATCCTGAACACTTCTCATTCAGCCGACTGCAGCTAAATGTATATGTCGTGCACTGAACCTACGAATAATGACAGACCAAATACTAACGGAAATTTCCACAAATGCATCACTTGACTTATCTCTGAAAATGAGCTTCTTTTATTGTTTTTCAACATGACAGCGTGCCAGAAGGAATTTGACAGGGAGTGCTATTACTATATTTAAACCAAGTAACGTTTTTCAACAATAATTTGGTTTGTTACCTTTTGCCACTTGAAGCAGCCATTATTGCTGACAAAACTGAGTATCAAATGCGCGTGCCACGCAACCATCAGGGCTCTGTTCACTGGTTAACAAACCATGAGTATTCTACACTCCTGACTGAGTGAGAACCAGCAACTTTTTGTTCAAATGTCTGGATGAGGACAATATCAAAAATAACAATGTCCTCATCCGGGTACAATGCACTTGTACTTACATAATATTGCAGTCATCCGGGTATCTCTTACAAAAGCACATAATACACTGATTTATTTTTACCCCAGAAGTCTGATATAAATAAATATTTTTTTTGTTATCTCACCTTCGTGTGTCCCAACCACCTTGTTGTCTTCCAGAGAAACAAAGTTACCCGGCGTGGGCTCGAGATACTGACAAAAACAATCAATTGCAAAATAGCATTTAAGTGAATATTATATAACCAACATACTGTACATTTCCTTGTCATTTGATTGGTGGAACTCACATCATGTGACATTTGTTATTATTTCCATTCACTGTTCACGCCGAGGCTAAAAAAGTCCCATTCGCCCATGGGGAATGGGAAATACTATTGAACAGTTAGGATCATTCTTGTTCCATGATGCGGTATTTGTGTGCAAATGCATGCTGGTGTGCGCGTTCAGCGTTGCGCGTAGCGCGTATTGTTCCAAAGAGCCAGCACTACAGAGTTGGGTTCAAACATTTTCGTGAAGGGGTGGTTTGGAAGAGCGAAATGCATTTCCCATCAATTTTGTAGTGAAATAAAAGTTCAAATATATCAAATGACAAGGATTCATATGTCAATTATATAAAACAAATATTGAGTGGCTTTGAATTGTGAAATGGGAGGAATATTATCGCTCGGTAAAATCTGGACTTTTCCAGTTCACTCGGCTTCGCCTCCTCGTGAAATGGAAAAGTCTAGATTTTACCTTGCGATAATATTCCTCCCATTTCACTCTGAACCACTCAATATTGTATACTGTAACTTCATCATTTGTCAACAACTTGGCTTCATGTCTCAATGAGTTTCTGAAATCCCACATGTAGTATCTAGCATCTGTGTGCATGTGAGAGCTGTTTAACCACTTCACGCTGGGATTATTTTTGCCGAAAATTTCGATTTTGGCAAAAGGCAAAATTTTCCAGCCAACTTCTGATATACAGCCAAACACCACGAATACTGATTCGCAAGAGACATTTCAACAGTATTTGTGCGATATTTCTTGCCGAAACCTCATAATTTTATGTTTTGATACTCAGGGTATTCACTGGAGCATAAATTGAACAACAATAGGCCGTGCACAACGACCAATTCAAGATCAACACACAGTCCGCCTCCACAGACTTCACGGACTTTGTGTTAATGTACAAAGGACACGAGGGATTAGCGTGTTTAGACATCACCCGGAGGCGAGTCGAGGCAATCTTGACGTCTTAACCCGTCAGCCGTGCCTGTGTATAAAAACAGCCAGTGCATGTCATCACGTCCCCCAACGCCAACTGGTTAATAACAAATCAAGGTATCACTTGCAAATTCTCAAGTATACAAACAGGATGAATCAGAGATCATCATTTGCAAGTTTGCAGAGTTGTAATGACTCGATTAATGACTCGACTCGAGTCCGACTCGAGTCACAATTTTTGGTGACTCCACTCGACTCGAGTCCCTAAGGGTAAATGACTCGACTCGACTTGAGTCACTGCGAGCAAATGACTCCACTCGACTCAAGTCCCTAAGGGTAAATGACTCGACTCGACTTGAGTCACTGCGAGCAATTGACTCGACTCGACTCGAGTCCCTCATCAGAAGACTCGACTCGACTTGAGGAAGGCTAATAAGACTCGAGTCCCAAAAATAAAAGCGCAACTTTGCGAAAAATATTTGCAATGACTTACGGTGCAAAATTTATGATCACTTCGCTTTGCGAATAGAAGTCATGTATAAATATACAACGTGTCACAGACTCCCACCTCATGGTTCTAGAACGCACAAAATACTATCCAGGAACCAGATTTTTAAACACATTTTCTTATTCGCTGTTTCATCATTGGCTTTGGGCGATTTCTTATAAAGCTCTTGGATTCAAACGCTGGCTAAACTTATGACCTCCTTTTATAAATTTTGGTATATACTGTTCAAATATTCGTGACTCAAACTGACTTGAGCTAAATATTTGACTCGACTCGACCTTTTGACCTAATAACTCGACTCAACTCGAGTCACTTCTTTAAAATGACTCGACTCAAGTCGAGTCACTTCTTTAAAATGACTCGACTTGACTCGAGTCACAAAAATCAGTGACTCGTTACAACTCTGCAAGTTCGTAGGCTACTGTTGTTTAATACCATAACAGCCAATACAAAATGGATGCGTGTACATTGTAAACAGCATACCTCTTTGATGAAGGGCTTGAATTTCCTACTTCCGATGAAACAGATTCCCATACTCTGCAAGAACAAAAACAATACTGCTCATTAAAAAAAGAAAAACACTGCATTTGAGCAGGGACAATAGTGATAAGGATTATAGGATGATGGACAGTTTCACGAGAAAATGGACATGGCTGAAAAGTTGAATTTTTGTATGAAATCTTCAAAACTGCAGGCATTTCAACTTCAAATGTGGTATCATATTAACCCTGCTATGCCCAGTGCAGTTGGCAGAGAATTATCAGACCTTTCAAAACATTTTAAATTTGCCTGACTAAAAGGGTTTTGAAAGGTGAAATAGTGCTGGAACTTTGAAACTTTTCAAAAGGTTTCGGAAGGTGAAGCAACTCTGTGGGCAAATTCAGTAAGTTGCCTTTCAATACCTTTTGAAAGGAATTGAAAGGTGTGGTAGTGCAGTAACAATAAATTCTGGAGGATTTTAAAAGGTCCTGCATTTTTTGTCCTCCAATTTGCCAGAACCCAGATTTTGAGGTGTTTAAAATGAATGGTCTAACTACAGGAGAGTTAAAGGGAATGAGACCTTTCAATTGAGTGGTGTCCCAGAGAGATGGAATAAGGTTAAGTGTATGTTTTGTCCAAAGCGATGCTTTTTGGGGGATAAAATTATAAAAATAATAATAATAATTTGGGAGGCTAATCATCCCGACTCACAGCTAAGGAGGCGGCTACAACGTGGTCAAACTGAAGGCATGTAAAGGCGCCTTTGGAAGCCGCTTTATGACCCATGACCACGGAGCACAGCCACAGATCAAAAGTGTTGGACTTGTTTTAGAGGGAGAAAAACCCTCGTGGCACAGAAGAGAATCAACGCACAACTCTACTCAAATATGGCCCGAGCCAGGAATCGAACCCGGGCCACAGTGGTGAGCGGCAAGCACTCTACACACTAGCCATCCATTATGGATTTTACAATGTACGGAAATGTATAGTCATTTTGGCACCTTAAAGAGGTTGTGGAATGCTCGAAGACATTCCCGTCATTTTTCGGGTATATGTAGCCTAAGGTGTGATGAAATAAAAACGACTATTGTTTCTGTCATAAAATGAGTACAAAAGGTACTTTTGAGAGCTGTTTTTCAAGTCCTGTCATGCCTGTTTCGACCCGAACATGCAATTTGTGTAAAAGTCGTCGTTGGGGGCAGCAAACAAAACACAGTAAATCGTGACATAATAAACAGGACTCCCGATGCAGAGTAGCATAAACGAGTCCTGTTTATTACGTCACGATTTACTGTGTTTTGTTTGCTGCCCCCAACGACGACTTTTACACAAATTGCACGTTCGGGTCGAAACGG
The DNA here is from genome assembly GCA_029964075.1 of Patiria pectinifera. Lineage (NCBI taxonomy): Eukaryota > Metazoa > Echinodermata > Asteroidea > Valvatida > Asterinidae > Patiria > Patiria pectinifera. The sequence continues at coordinate 12,403,821 of CM057149.1, read as the reverse complement.
GACCTGACAGATAGCTCTCAAAAGTAACCTTTGTACTCATTTCATGACAGAAACAATAGTTGTTTTTATTTCATCACACCTTAGGCTACATATACCCGAAAAATGACGGAAATGTCTTCGAGCATTCCACAACCTCTTTAATTTTACTCGCAAAATGCAAGTTTTATTGTGAATTTTTTTGTTTCTAAGGCTGAGAGAAAAGCTCATTATTCTTATCAGTAATGACTGTCCGCTGACTCAGCTGAGCTCGCGGACTAAATTTGGTCTTTAGTTACGGGTTAGCGGCAAGCCCTGGAATCTCATTTGCATGGTATAACAATGGGCCTTTGTTATTCTAATTTCTTTGCTAAATTTAATAAAAACATCACACGAGCGGGGATTGTGGCATTACCTTGGTCAGGCATTAGTACACATCGGTCGCGAAAGTTCACGAACTGCTGGCCCTTGGCAACGCCAGAATTCAGCATACATTCACTGACAGTCAGCGAACTTTTTATTGACAAGAACCCTTATGCAAAAGTGTTTTTTATTTCAGTTTCTTATACGTGTATGATTTGCATGTAACAAGAGTTATTTATAAGTTTCTTTTACGTGTTTGATTTACATGTAACAAGAGTTAGGAATGTATCACTCTAGCTAGAGATTTTATAATTTGGAAGACCCCATCACTGGAGTGTCATGGCCCAGCGGTTAAGAACACTGGACTCATGCTCTGGTGTTTCAGAGGCAACAATGGCGTGGGTTTGAGCCCAGGCCCGGACACTTGTGCCTTTGAGCAAGGCACTTAACCATTATTGCTTCGTCCTTCGGATGGGACACAAAGCCGTAGGTCCCGTGTGTTGTGTAATGCACGTTAAAGACCCCAGTAACACTTATCGCTAAGAGAAGGGGTTTGCCCCAGTGTTTCTGGCAGTGGCTGCAATATGCGCCGCAGCATCTTGTAACTCTTAAAGGTGCTACATAATGGGTTTCATATTCTCATATTGAAGGCCACCATGGAAAGCAGTGCCCTGCACTGATTGGAGCTACCCTCACTAAAGATGACGTAAATAAAATAAAAATAAATAAATACAAATCTAAATGTAACGTGAGTAACCACCGAATTACCCGGATGATACTCCACATATGACTCAATGTCACTCACAATCCCCACACTCACCTCCTTCCGTTTGACAATCCGCGCCAGCCCCGCCCCCCTCGCAATCTCCCTGACAACACCCTTGGTCAAGTCACCGATCGGAAACAGCGTCCTCTGCAATGCATGCTGGGACATTTGCGAGAGGAAGAACGTCTGGTCTTTGATGGAGTCCACTGCTTGTAGCAACTTTACCGCTTCATGTGACAGAAAGAATCAATAATTTGTGTTAGTTTTGAACCTTGAATCAAATTCTGGCAAAGCCAATCAAATTGAGTCACACACCCTGTCTGAGCTACATGTACGTTTCGACAATGGCCTTCTTTTTATAAATCTTTCACAATGGAAAACAATAAGAACAGCCCACATTATATACCCATAACATCAACATACATTATAAAGGTAGGTTTAATCATTTGTCATTTGTGAATTTTTTTTGGTTTGAAGCAACAAAAGTACTCAAAATCTAAAGACGGGTGCTTAACAACTAACCTAATGAAGGTTTAGTTCTGTGAATATATTCCGAGAAAACAACATTCTAGGATCTCGGGTTCAATTCAAAGTTGCCGAGTCATGTTTTGTGTTGCACCCAAAATCAGCGTCCGGGACACGTTCTCACTGAGCCGATTGTAGCTACACAATGTCACGTACTCAGTGAACTGACGAATAACAGCAACCCTGCATGGTTCTATTGCATCAACGCTTGCATGCACCCGGTCACAGATTCGAAGAATATTAAATGAACTACCAAAATAAAATACCTTTATCTACGGAGCAGAAATTTACTTTTTTCACTGCAAGTGGAAATAATGTGAAAAAATTTGTCCCGAAGACTCAAGTCATCAAATTACTATAATGTATTAAAAAAAATTCAGGGGTGTGAGTGACCACTGATAAAAATAGCTGAAAATAGCTGGGAAAAAAGGTGTAAAAAAAGCTGAACTTTGGAAGTCTCCTACACTTTTGTACATAGCAAGTGAGGGAAACAAACTGAAATCCCCCCCCCCCCAAAAAGCTGAAATCAACTTTTAAAGCTGACATTTTACAATTGTGAAACCTATATTTTGCCTCCCAAAACATAAACTGCTCTTATCCTCCAATTCAATTGGTTTACCAAAAGTGACATCCCTGTGTATTGTGCACAGCTTTCCAATATCTGCCACTGAACTGAAACTTCATCAGGTTAGGTTTTGAACATTCCTCTTTGGATTTTGAGGGATGGTGTTATTATTGGAAATGAGCAAAACACATGAAAAGCAAACATGGCAAATGATTCTACACATACATCTCCAGTATAATATTATGGCCTTTAACCCTTACCGAACCCAACCCGTCAAAATTCAACAGCTGGTTTTGTTTTAATCTGTTGGGATAGGTACAGTACCCCTAAACTGATGGTCTTTTACACTGGGTTAGGCATGCCTCCAGAACCTAAGTCCAACAGTGTGTGTGTACAATTTCCCATGTGGGTGTTGGAATTTGCCAGAATGGGTATGATTCCTAGTAAATTAGGCTGTGGAGTTAGGGTTAACCCTAACTCCCTAGGCCTTTTTGCTAGGATGAATCCTCAATCCTGCAAAATCCTCCAATTGGCCTCATGGAAAAATAGCATAGCCTCAATCCTGCAAATTCCTATGTTATTTCTTGAATATTGGAGGGGTGACCACTGCCTGAATCCTGCAAAATCCTCCGGCTATGACTGTCAATAGGCTGAGGCAGAGACAGTGACATCCTGGAGCAGTGCGGAGGATGTCAAGTATAATCAAGGACTAAATTTATGCACGGCTGAGCATAAACAATACAAGGTCCGGCCAAAGACCTTGACACAGTGCGTACTCCGAAATCAGCAACGCACTTTTGCCATGTAAACTCAATTCTGCAAATTCCTCCAATTTGCAAAAATGATTTTGGAGGATTCAGGGCGGTTAAAGTTTATGATGGTCAAATCAAGACAATTCTTATAGGAAACAGCATCAATTACGTTGTGGCTTGAACTCCCAGCCATGATCCAGTATCGTCTCTCCGACATCGGTCCTTGCATAGTGGCCCGTGGCCAAAGCATCAGCACCGAGTACGTCTCGGCTGTAGTGCAACAGCCGATCAAACTTGATGTGCTTGTTGCACAGGATGTCTGGGTTGGGTGTAATGCCTCCCTGGTACTGTTTCAGCAATTCACTGCAACCAAATGATCAATAAACTGTTCTTCAATGTTGAAAATACTTTAACTTTAAGGCGCGCTTTTGTCTGAAGATCACCAAAATTCAGTTTTTGCAGCCATTTCTCAAAGGTCTTGGTCACCCAATATATCCAAATTACGTTTTTATGGGGGGAAAACATTGAAAATCCCATTTGTTGCTGGCATGACACGGCAGAAATTTTTGGCAGTGAAAAAGGCCATCGGACTATTGAGCAAAACTGTCAATATAAGACAACATACATTTTTTTTGTAAAAAGCTGTGTTTAGCTTAATTATGATTTTAACATAAAAATATTGAAGGGATCAATACTTGAGACCAAGGTACAATGTATATCTTGGGATGTACAAATTATTTAAAAAAGAGAAAATTGCAAAGGAATAAGAAAAATCCAAGACGAAATCGCAGTTTCACTTCTTGTTGACTGTTACGTAGATCGTTGGTTTGAGAAATCCACCAGAAACTGTCACATTGGGTACCACACAGCATATTTTAAGTCTTTTGATCTTCATAACATTCTGATTGCTTGTGTTCCTTCATCCATTCTGTAATTCATTAGATGGTGTCCAAATCTCAGTGACTCGAATTGACTCGAGCATAAATTTGACTCGACTCAATCACACATTGTGACTCGACTCAACTTCACTCAACCTTCTGGATCTAATGACTCGACTTGACTCGAGTCACTTCCTTAAAATGACTTGACTCGAGTCACAAAATTCAGTGACTCGTTACAGCTCTGTACGACAGGTACATTTAACAATGTAGTCAGGGATCGTACCTGAAGACATCGTGCCAATACTCCTTGACAAAGTTGACCTGATGGAAGGGGATCTGCAGTTTCTGGCAAACATACCGGGCATCTTCCTCATCCTGATCTGCTGTACACACTCCCGTCTCATCCAATGCATCCCAGTTGCGCATGAAGAGCCCCGTCACTCTGTATCCTAGGGCAAACGGCAAAGATTAGGCCGAGTAAAAAAAAAAATAGTTTCTCGTGCAGGGTTTTTTTTAAAAAGGGAGGAAGCGGGGCTTTTTATTTTTTATTTTTTATTTTTTTCAAGATGACCGCTTTTCAAAATTTCCTGCAACCGTTGGTGTTCCACTGTTCAAAGACACTTTTAAAGATGAAAGACAAGTTGGACAAGAGAACTGAAATTATTTACAGTGTCGTTTAGAGTTGTACTGGTATTGGTATTTATTTTCCGATGAATTTGTAGACTTTTTCGGTGTTTTTCTACTACATTTTTCAAAAATAAAAAATAATGAAAAAATCCAGGCGGCCTCCAAAAAGGAAGCGGGCGGGGACGAGAAACTTGGTTTTTTTTTTACTTCGCCTTACATAGCTTTACACAGAGTCCGTTTACTGCCCAAAACTGCCCTGCTTTTCACTCCCACATATGTACTGCCCCACACATTCTGCCCCAAAATACCACTATGGATTCTTCAAGGAACACAACGTCAGGATCTTTGACAGGTGAAACCAGACTATCAATTGCATGGTTCTCAGACTTTCTTCTTTTAAAAATAAATCCTCTAAAGCCACCTATTAGGCCAACTAAAAAAAAAAATCAAATATAGGCCAACTTATCAGAGAAGAATTTGATTAAAAACATGAAAGTAAAGAACACGATTGGCTTTGGAAGACTCCAAAGTTCCCCAAATCATAAACCATGTAAACCCCATTTTAATTTTTGCTTCACATTTTTTCACTAAAACAAGTCCATTTTCTAATCTTAAAAATGCATCACAATCGCCAAATTTGGTACCATCAGAAAGCCACATTCATTTTCTATCCAAATCTCACAATAAAAACTACATAAACCGAACTCTCGTGCGAACAACGAATAAAAACGAGAACACGGATCAAGTGTTGAAAAAAACAAAATGGCCACTTCCACGAAAAAAATTCTGTCGCAAAATAGAATTTCACCGATCAAATTTTCCTTCAAATTGCACGTAAATTGCATCAAAATGAATAGCCCGACTGCGTCTGGCCGTACAGTACTATCGCAAGCTCTGTAGTACGGCCAGACGCCCGATGCTTCCACAGAGACTGAATTTTGTTGGCCGCCGATGTAGCGATTTTGCTACATCTTTCGATCGCCATTATCTTTTCATCCTGGACACAAATTTCCAAAGTTCAGGTTTGCAGTCGTAGAGCAACTCATACCTTTTCGAAAAAACGTTGTTTGGTCTCAATATTTTCATCCATCTGGCCACAAGACGAATTTCAGTCATCAGATTCCACAAATATCGTCCCCCATGCGATCCCCCATGCGATTTCAAAATGAGGTCGCTGTAATGTATGCAATATGCAGACGCGCAAACTCATGAATATGCATAATTAGTTCAGACGATGACCTCGTGTTTTTGGACGTGCGTGCGGCGGGGCCGTACGTCCAAAAACACGAGGTCATACGTCACAGACTGTTTATGCATATTCATGAGTTTGCGCGGGCGTGCCTGCATATTGCATACATTACAGCGCGGCCGCCATTTTGAAATCGCATGGGGGATCGCATGGGGGACGATATTTGTGGAATCTGATGACTGAAATTCGTCTTTCGGCCAGATGAATGAAAATATTGAGACCAAACAACGTTTTTTCGAAAAGGTATGAGTTGCTCTACGACTACGAACCTTAACTTTGGAAATTTGTGTCCTGGATGAAAAGATAATCGCGATCGAAAGATGTAGCAAAATCGCAACATAGGCGACCAACAAAATTCAGTCTCTGTGGAAGCATCGGGCATCTGGCCGTACTACAGAGCTTGCGATAGTACTGTACGGCAAGACGCAGTCGGGCTACAAAATGAATAGCATCAATTAAACAAGCAAGTTTTCCTCTTCATTTTGTGAGTTTTCTGTGACTTTCAGGCAGTAGGCTAATTATACTAGAAATCAAGCATTTAAAAAGACAATTATATTGTGGTGTCTGATCTGCTGATATAACATTGTATAAAAATAAGGCTGTGGATATTTTGCCGGAGACGACAAACCTTCAGTAAACGTTAGTTTGCCGGATATGCACTGAACATGCGCAGTTACTGTTTTTTGTACTTAAACATTTTCCGGTGACAAATTTTAGTCTGGCTCCATGCCAATATTATTGTTGTAACTTCGTATTTACAAGATGGGAATCAGACCATTTTATAATTTTGGACTTTATTTCCCTTTAAAAAAAAATCCTCCAGAGCCACAAATCTGAAAAAGAAAAAGTAATACTCTGCAATAAAATGTTTGAGACATATTAAAATAATAAAAGAATATTATTATTCATTAGGGGATGAGAAAAAAAACCTTAAAAATGTGGCGGGGATCAGGACTCGAACTCGGGACATCCCAGAGCCATTGCTTAACCACTGCACCGATTGTGCTAAACAACTTTGGTAGGAATTGAATACATCTTATAATTCAGCCCTATCTCAAAGAGTACAGCGCCCTCTGTTGATATGGATTGCCGCCGGCAAACCTTTAGTAAACGTTAGTTTGCCGGCGTTACCTCCGGCAAAATATCCACTACCTAAAAATAAAGGCAAAAAATGGCCCTACCGCGCGCTGCACTCGCTAGCGCGCGCAGCTCCTTATGAGGCTTATGCTCGGACAAGCTACTTTATTTATACTTACCTTTGCTTTTCAACAGCAAAGCAGCAACACTACTGTCAACACCACCAGATATTGCACATACTATGTGTTTAAAACGAGCTATAGGCATACTTAATATCTTACATTTCAGTTAATTTGAAAAACACTAATAACACTCCCGATCCCGTACAGTACACATGCTTTTAGCGCATAAGTTGTGTTTATGAACGTTCAACGTGTTTCAATGTCGATTGGTGGCGCTATGCATACCGACCGCGGCCGCGGGTGTACTCATAGACATAAAGAACCTGGGTGTACTGTACTTGCATACTCGGTATCCTCCTGAATGTACTCCACGTGCGGGAAGTCAGGCTAACGAGCCTTGGGGAAGTGGAACTAAATTAAATCCTTAAAGGTGTTGTGGTTTGGGGCTTCTATGGTGTGTTGATGGAGCTTGTTCCATTTCTGGATAGTTCTGGGTAGGAATGACTGCATATAGATGTCTGTCTTTGCTGCAATTTGTGGTTGTGAAATCTATACGAGCCCGTGCTGGTTTGGGGACTATGGATGATGGGTTAACTTGTGAATGTTGTGTATTATTTTGTAGAAGTATAGGTAAGTTGGTTAACTTTCCTTCTCTCTTCCAGTGAAGACCAGCCTAGGGTTGTCAACATGTCGGTCACACTGCTCAGTCTGGAATAAATCTCTCATTACGAAACGAGCAGCCCTCCGTTGCACTTATTCCCAGGGATTATGTTCTTGACAAACCGCCTAGCCAGAGTCATGAAGCAACCGCTGTGCAAGATGTGCCGCAGGAATTACCGCAGAGTGAAACGAGTTCACCTCCAGACGACGATGAACAGGGCAAACTTGACAGTGCTGACACCATGACGCCTGAGGAAATCTCTCTGGATGCGTCAATATGACCTTTGGAGCTGACACCATGACGCCTGAGGAAATCTCTCTGGATGCGTCAATATGACCTTTAGAGCAGACAAGGACAAATAGTGCGCAGAAGGTGCAGCCGAAAGGGGGCACGTGTTCTCAAAGGACCGTTGCGTCAGCACCACCACCAACATAACGACACATACCAGTAACCAGTTCTTCTCTTTGTGTGTGTTCTGCAGGCCAGACAAGCATCAGGCAAGAATGGGGGGGGGGGGGGATCGGACGGAGGAGTCGTCCCGGGATGTTGGAGGAGACAAGATTCAGTGCCCAAAGTGCAAGATGGCGTTGCACAAGAGAAGCCTCGACCCACACATGATCAGTGAGCACGGCCCAAAAATCCTATACTTCTGTGGGAGATGTTCACATAAAAACAACAGACTCGACAACCTTCGTATATATATACCCACTACCGTGACTGCCACCCTAAGCGGATGGATGAGGTTGAGACTATCCAAGCTACAACCTGCGATGATAATGTGCGTGAGAAACACCAGACTGAAGGTGACTGAGGGCGATCAAAGACGCCTAGATGCCGCAGTGAGGAGGGTGACGGTAAGCGAGAAGAGACGCCCAACAGCCGTTTTGGAGGCAAGTGTAGGCGTAAGGAGACGCCTGAAGTCGTGAAAGGAGAGTAGGAAAGGTGACGGTCTCTCCAGATAGGAAGCGGAAACGTGTTGAAGACACTGGAAGTCACGCCATTGAGGGTGTTCCAGGCATGGAGGTGGAGAAGCGAGGGAGAAGAGATCTAAAAAAAAAATAGTGAAGAAGAGTGGTAAGGCCCCTGAAGAAGCTGTTTCTTCTACTGGAGCAGGAGAGGATGAATGTTCAGGAGTCGGCTGGTTCCCCTCAACGGCCAGGTATAGAAGTACCTCTGCAAGGTGAGGTGGTGAATGCGAAAGAGACGCAAAAAATGCCTGAAAAGCCAGCAGGGACCCGCGGGAAGTCGCCGCAGTATTGGAGATCGAGTCTTCTGAGCAGTTTGATGGGATACTACAGGGAGAAGTTGCAGAGATCGCTTTGTCGACGATGTCGATGTCTCATTGGGAGACTGACGAGGAGCCTGTCCCGAAGTCTGAAAGGGAACCCCCAATTGCGATGACGCATCCGAGTCAACAACAAGGAGCTGATGAGCAGCAGGAGAGTTTGGCGGACGATCCCTCCCGCGGGATGAAGAGAGGAAGGTGCCTTCGCCAAAGGCTGCGCCTCCGGAGCTCCGGATCGATTACTTGCTTTTAAATTTCTGGTATGGCCGTGAGAATCACAGAGGAAGGTTCCACAACTGTAGTCAATGGTGTAACACAGACCGTACATAATCGTCGTGCACGTCATTACGATGTAGTTTTCCTGAAAGCCCCGCCTACCGCAGAGGGTACTGCACCCAAACAAGCCACTCGGATCTGCAGGTTGGTGCTGAAGGTCGATGCTGACCAGGGATAACTAACGAAGAGTTGGAGAAAAGCGCCGACGTGAAGACATTCACAGAGGTGGTGATACGTAGTGTATTCCACGAGAGAATGATCATCACTAAGGACCACACCCAGCGAATCTTCGAAACTAACTTCGTGGCCGGGACCCGTTAGAAGGCGAACAGAGATCCATTTTTTTTTAACTCTATTGATTTTCAGACACTTGCCGTTGAGTTTATGAGCTGTCGCGTCTAGATAGAGTCTTAATTAGCGTTGCCCGAAAGTGTTTCCTTAAAGTTTATTGTTACAGATAACTTCTTAAATTAAGCGTTTATATTTTATAAAGTTTTGAGGTTTACAGTTTCGTAAAGTAGGTGCATTGTTTTTGTGTTTGTATCGGTTTATGGGTCAGGGACTGACCAAACCTAGAAGGCGCCAATGTAGCGCAATGCAGAATCGATTAATGCGACAACTGAGTTTTTAGGTTGCTAGGCTACGCGCTGGTTGATTTCCAGCCGTCTTTCCTGTGCGCGCCGCACAGTTGGAGGGTACCAGCTTAGCATGGCATTTTTGAATAAAAAAAGCGCGGGCGTTATTCGTCCTCTTTTCCCGTTTGGCAATCGTCCTGAGCAGACGAACAAATTAGTGAATCAGTTGAAGTCCAGGAAAGGAGCCTCATATGCAGTGCGAGTTTTATTTACTCAAATAATCGAGACCACATTCACAGTATAGACCATTAATTATAGAACCACACTGGAAAAACTAGGTTAATCTAGCGATTGTCAATTCATGACTCTTGAACAGATCAGTAATCCTCATTCACTGTAATTAAAGGTGTACTGTGAGAGTTCGACTTTGTCATACGTAGGTGAAGCGCCTTTAGGAAGGCGCGAGGGGTGTAATAATGAAAGAAGAATATTGGCTCTGTATGATTTGTGTCCGTCCCCGCTATTGAGGTCATTATCATCGTCCGTCGAGGTGTGTTGCGACTGAGTGAACTATATTGCTTGGGTGTGGTTGTATCGGGTGGTGTGCTGCGGGCCAAGTGGTAACCTGCCGCCAAAACGGATCGGCGTCGCCGTCCTTCAAACGCTAGACTGCTCTCTGACATGGGCTTGCCCGACTGGGTAGCAGACTCGAGACAACTGAACTGCCACAATATCATACAGGAGCGGAGAAAGGTCCCGTCGGGCAGATACCCCGCACCCCTCGGCGTCGCGCGGCGCAGACACTAGATTTAAATTTACTGTGGACGAAAATCTTGCAGGTCACACGTGCCCAGTCATGAGGCGGGCCCTGGCTTAATTAGGTGCATAGACTGCAAACACCCGCCCGGTTTTATTGGCCTGTTGTGAACTTGATATCATGGAGGAATTAAGGGGTCCTTCCTCCATGCTGATATCCGGTTCGTTAGTGTGACGTCATCTCAATTCAACCATGCGTTCTTTACATGGTGTAGCTTAGCACGAATGGAACAGGAAGCTACTTTGATGTAAAGCTCCTACGTGAAATATGTGAACAATTTTGCAGAGGTTTGCACTTACCTAAAATAAGAAACTATAAACAAAATGCAAGTTTAATACACTTCCACCAAAAAAATATTTATTTCCATGCACTATACACATTTACAGCTTTCACAAAAGTGGGTGGGGTTTCCAAATGTCTATAAATTACTCTGTTATAAATATTACTTGTAAAATACATTACAATATTAAATTTAAAAAGTCTGTCAAACAGTTTTAATTAATATATATATCGACCAATATCAATCTTAAGGGTTATGAGGTCTGACTCATGAGGTGTAAGGATTCAAATCTGATGAAGAACATGGTACATGTACATGTATGTAGATACTTTCCTACAATTGCTTCTCACCATTTAGGAGTTTAAATAGTGCCTGTACGTAGGGTAGAGAACAGATTGCACTGATCTCGAACAATTCAAAAAAGCTGATTTCATGGCCTGATAAACAGTGGTAATTAACTGTGGAGATGTTTGAGGAGATTTGCAAAAAAATCAGTATAATCCACATGCCTCATTATTATTATTGTTATTATTATCACACAATTATCACACAAAAGCAAACTATATCCTCTCCACCAGCATGTGCCAGAGACTAAAATTGCATTATTATATCACACAAGAGGAAAACTGACCAGGTTCATTTAGATAAATTTAGATAAAGAAAAGTTATTGACTGGAGCAAGGTTATTGACTGTCCCAAAATTATTGACAGGAACTGAACCTTGGACCTTCGGATCGCCGTACACGACGTACAGGTGCTATACAAACTGAGCTAATTAACCAGTGATATGAGGTCTCTAAATTTATCAATTTCTTTCCTGGTTTATAGTGCTGGTAGAAGCCATTAACGTATGTAAGTCATAAAGGTATTCGAGACACAAATCAAATTAAAGCTTATTTCATTATCTTTTATTCTATTTTCAATTTTCGGGGGATTAATCTGATAACTTTTAGAAGAAATTTCCATCCGAAGATGATCACCCCTTAAAAATAGTCCTGAAGCCCATTGCCATTTTGAAAAAGGGTGCCTACACTCCATTGCAAAATAGAGCTCAAATATGCTCAAATACAGCACTGTACTTGTTTTGATCCTGAATGCATGGACTAATGGGCATTGACCATATTAAATACATCACCCCGAAAACTTAAAGATCACGACGAGGACACAATAGAAAGTTCCAACTCCACCAGGCCAGGACCGACGCATATGCTTCTTCTTTTTTTCCTAAAAACACTTAAAAATTGGAATGACCTCCCGGACTCAACAGTGGCGCTCACCAACCGGGACTCCCTTTAGAATGCTCTTTGTGACAAAACTTAATCTCGACCACTCTCACCACACCACACCTCCAGTTTAAATTCCCTAGATGGAATATTTTGACCACCAACCAAGTACCAAGTAGGACCAAATACAAGTACCAAGTAAGGTCGTGTCCGAATTCGGGCGATTCACAATGCAGTGCGCAACCAAAAGTTTGTCACGGAGAGTTCATTTTTCCCAGTGCATTGTGGGAGATGGTCGACAAATTCGCAGCGCGGGACATTTGAAATCGTTAGTTTTACCGGTCAGTGGTTTCGTAAGCGTATGATTCGAGGTTCTGTTTGCCCATTTGTGTTTTGTTATCAATATGGTGTTTTTGGTAAGGCGGCAGAACGCTATGCCCAAATCTATGACATATTAGCTCAAGTTGTATACCAACACTCATTCAAATGGGCCATGTTTTGTCGACCATAAACTTGAAAAATGGACTCTCCGTGGCAAACTCTTGGTGGCGCACTGCATTGTGAATCGCCCGAATTACTTGACTACGGCGAGAAATTGCACACGGGAGTATATGGCAGCGGCTGCAGCCACTTTCCATTATTCTTGTGTGTAAATTCAAACCGTAGCAAAGTCATTCGGACACGGTTTGATCAATCGACTGGAATATAGGTACGATAGAATAAATCCTTATCAGGGCTCGGATGCGAGCACGATAAGCCATACTTTATGATAATTGGATGTTTTATTCACATATTCACAAAGCCAACTAAATGTTACGGGGTGACATAATATAAACTTATATTTACCCTCATAATATTCAAAAACCTAATATTCGTAAAAAGCCGCACTGTTTTGTTTCTAGAGTTAATCAGGTATTAAGCATAAGGCTATAACAAGTGAAGGTAAAAAACTGATGCTTAACTTTCTTTGTAATATAGAGAGAATATTAACTATAAGTTTAGGAATTAAAAAAGGTCGAACAAATCATTGACAAAATCGAAAGCTGATTTCTTTTTAACATTAGAAATACCAGGCCCTAAGCATAAACGTCACTCTGGGCTATTTGATATAAAAAAAAAGATCCATAAGTGAAGATTGATACGTATTAAAACTGCAGAGCTCACACTAAAAATTCAAAATTGGATCCTTTGAAATTGAATTTGTTAGTAATCATGCACTACTTTTTCGTATGATGTTTTATTAGGGAGCTCAAAACTCACTAATTCATTTTTTAAGCAGGTTGCCACGCCTAATTAAACGTACGAACGCGTAACATTTTACATCAGCTGTTTCAAATAAAAGGTGAATGAATCGCAGACACGACTAAAACGGCATGAAAACACTCCGTGGTTGCGTCAGTTGCCACGGCAGAGGTTCTGAATCCGTTCCGCCACAAGAACGACAAAAGCGACGCCAGAGAGTCCACCAAGAATCCAGTATGAAATATCGTAACTTCCAGTAGCGTCGTAGGTCAGGCCTGGTTTAGGAGACGGACATGAAAAATAATATCAGTGAAGAAGATAAATCCCCTCATCACTCACGTGTTTTCCGATCTATAGGCTAGGGTTGATAATAAAGAAGTAATAGAAACATTTATTACTATACTATGTTAATTTTGTGCTTCCCATGCTTATCATTCCAACCAACCCACCCCCCCCCTTTAATCTGGTGTCCCCCCTCCCGGACAGATTTACCGGGCTGCGACAACTTTCAATCTATTTCACATCCAATTGAATAAAGAGATCAAGTTATTTTCATTTTGATAGCTTCATGAAGGGCAGGAAAGTCCAAAATGTATGCCTATACTTGTGTAGTGAATTTATCAACGCCACATATGAAACGGACCCCATGCTGGGCAAAACTATAGAAGGACAACATACCTAGAGGGGACAGAATTAAAGGGCCGGGGGGACATAATTTTACGTAAGTAATTGGGTCCCTCGGACAGTTTAACCGGGGGACAGAATTACCATCCACACCGGTCCCGATTCATGGCAAGCGTCGTCAAGCAGCCGCAGCGATGGAGGGCGCTAGTAACGAGTCGAATTAAATCAAGAACTGGGATTTTTGGGAACTTTCCCAGAGAAATTCCGAAACTACCCGACACGCAAATGGGCGCGCGTGAGTTGTTCTCGAAATTTCTCGAGTGCTATAGTCCCCATAGCCAAGGGCGGATCCAGGGGGGCCAAAGCCATGCCCCCAAAACGAGACCAATTTTTTTTTTTTTTAATGTGACATCGCAATAAAGGCAGGCACTGAGTACACCACCATCTTTTCCTAAAAAAACATTGGTTAAAGTGGTCAGAAATTGCCTCAGATCGCATCACAGAGCATCTAGAATCCCAAAATTTTTCGGGGCCCTTAAGCGGGCCCCGAACCCCACGCCGTAATTTTTTGGACCCACTTTTTGGGGGGGGGGGTCCAAAAAATTTTTGGCCCCCCCCAAAAAAATTGTGTTCTGGATCCGCCCTTGCCCATAGCAAGACCAAATAAAGATGCATGATCTGGTTGATTGCACTCTCTACTGACGAGGTGACTTGATTGTGCTTGCTAGGAACAGGAATCGGGACGGACTGCATTAGGGCGAACAAAAAACCAACACATCTCGGAGCAAGACTATAGTAAAGATCCACAAAATGTGTTTAATTTTTTTTTACCTGCCAAAGCACCACCAAGCAATTCACCGATGGCAAAGAAGACAAGTAGTGTTCCCCAACCTTGGACGCTTAGATCTTCACTCAAGACTTGCTTAGCCACCAGGATTAACAAAACTGCCATCGTGCCAAGACTCAGGCCATTCACGAAAGCCAGGCATGCCAATCCGGGGTAGTTGTCTGAAATTATAGGGTCTAGCACGAACGCAAGTACGTTGAGGAAAGCAAGGAGGGTGGACAGCTGAACCGCCTGGATCCAGTTACGGTGCATGACGGGTCCTTGTATTATCCGTCCGAGTAAAGTCCCAACTCCACCCACTGAAGAGAGGAAACTTGCCAGTTGACTCTCGATACCTCTTGCAATTGCGTGAGGAACGAGGAAAATCATCCAAGCGCTGTACATGACGCCAACTAGAAAGCTAACAAGAGCATGGATGATAAACTTCGGTTCGTACCACAGCACGTCCAAGGCCAAGAACTCACAGAAACTCTTGAAAGCGAGTGTGCAACATCTCCTTAACTTGTTGTCATTGTCCTCTATTTTCTGAAAACGAGAACATCCATTTCCCAGTGCCGTGTAGGCTGATGAGGACGGCTTTATAATGACACCAAGAACGCAGATATGAGCGCTCAGTGCAGCAAATAACAACATGGCTCCACGCCAACCGTAGATGTCTATCAGGAATTCCGCCAGAGGAGGGTATAACATCATTCCAAATCCGGCGCCGGAACTAATAATGCTAAAAGGCAGTGCCGGGTTATTTGGAAAATACAGAAGCATTTCCACAATTGGGGGGCCATGGGACATTGCAACACCAACTCCTGCATGAATCAGAAATAAGAAAAAGCGCGTGCGTAAGTTGTTACCAAAAATATTTTTAAAACAGAAGAAGGGAACCACTTGCCGTACGGCATAAATAATTCATCTCCGTTAGTTCGCTCGTACCCCCGCCCTGCAATCAGGACGCTGGGATACGCTGATGAGCTTCACAAACCTCGTCCCCAGTGCTTACTTTATTTCCAACCTCGTTTCCAATAGTAAGCCCTGGACAGGAAACTTTCTTCCTGTATCCTGATTCGATACCACAATTGGCTAGAAATGGATATACCATGTACTTGGTGTTGTTATTCACAACGTGCAGTACGTGCTTTCGCGATCATTCATCCATGCCTTCTCGAAAATATTCATTTACTTTCTAATTTGTTCATATTAATATGAAATGTGACACTACATGTTGTCTCGTTACGATCGTAACAGCTTAACTGAAATAAAATCGTGTTTTTGTTACTCACGCAATGCTCGCGCTGCAACGAATTGATTCTGTTTTTACCTCAGACACCTCAGACAAACGCAAATGTAACGCACAGGCACCAGACTATTCCTCATTTGCAAACTTGTTAAATCTTGCATATGCAAATGATCCAATACCAGGGTGAGAGAGCAGGTAGAGCAGGTAATGCACTATAGTGTTGGGTGCGTACTGCTCGACACCCGAGGACGAGGTTGGAGCTTCACAGAATGATTCCGTGAAGCTCCAACCTCGTCCCCGGGGTGTCGAGCAGTACGCACCCAACACTATAGTGCATTACCTGCTCTGCTCTCTCACCCTGGTATTGAATCATTGTTAAGGAAGTGGCCTATGACCTATGTATAAAGCATCTGGCTGAAGCTGTTCAAGACAACAGTTAGACAATGTGCGCAAATGCTATCTGAAAACTTCCCATAGAAATGCGCACATTCCATACCGGATGTGATTTCTGTTTCATTGCGGACCATGTGGACAAAAGTTTGAGCGTCGCATAATGCAATCCGACCGTTCGTGATTCGAAACGGAGCCTGAGCAAGTGACGGGAATTGTAAGTTTACAACACAGATAAGTTTTTACAGAATTTCCTACATCATTACGCTTTTCAACGAAAAAAAAACCCATCTCTAAGCTGTAATAAAAGAGTAATGAATCAGTCTTAACGGCCGTTTAAAACCTTGCAGAGTCATGACCGTGATGACGCGCAGGTCACATGTCACGCTAAATCCAACCACTCAGAGCGTGAGTATCCCAGCGTCCTGTTTGCAGGGTGGGGGTACGAGCGAACTCCGTCAGTGTTCCTCGCGTTCATATGTCACATATTAAAGACACTTTCAAGAAACATTTGGAGACCAATCGCCTCATTCCACGATCAGCCGCTTTGCTGATCGTTATATGAACGTCCACTGTTTCATCTTCGAAGTTCGAACTACTATTTATTTTTTTTATTTACTTTTTACCACTATTAACTTTTTGTGTGTCATCCTTTGGGCCACTTTCTGTTTGTTTTGGGTGTTCTGTAATGACTAAAAGACACAAAAGCATTGTTTCGTTATTGCGTTATTGGTTTGTGTTGACAACTATGCCTTCGTGTTTTTGCGTTGTACACCATTTGAAAGATCAAAATTCATAACCAGAGGAAATCGGTATAAGTCGATACTTACCCCAAAGAGTCACGAACACCGAAAACTGAGCGATGTTGTATGCGAGGCAAGTTCCAAGACCGCACACAAACATAATGAAGCCCCCTCCAACGACTAACACTTTCGTTCCGTGCTTCTTACCAAGTATGTTTACCAGTGGAACTGCACATATCAATGAACAAAAGGAAAGACAGTCTGAAAATAATTCATGGTACTTTTGTTATTTCTGAATATAAACGAATGGCTCCACGGAAGTCGCCAGAGGGAGTTTGGCATTCGCGGTGTGATCACCAGTCCTAATCGTCGTTCTTGCCGGGAATGTCGGATGCTTGTCGTCCATCCGAAGCCTGTCACTATAGTCGTCAGGGCAGGTTCGGGAGAAGGATTATTAGTTGACCAATTGTTGAATGTGACATGACTTAATTACGTCTGCGCACTGACGGCAACGTGCGAACGTCATTCCTGTTGTGCATAATGTTGTGCGCGGCTATGGTTGACAGGCATTTTTTTTCTCGGTCACCTAGCAGCCAAAACACCAAGGGGCCTCGAATGACTTTTTGCTCAACACGTAGTCCTCGTATGCGGCGGGCTTAAGGGAGAGTATTGGCTGTGTCAGGTGCTTGTGCATTCGTTTCATAAAAGGAACACTGCCGCCAAGGAGCAAGTTGGCCCGAAATAAGATGTTGGGGATGTACTCCGCTCCACTTTAAATTAGGAAAGTACTTTACAATTCACGATAACCATAATCTATGAGGAAAGTACTTTACAATTCAAATTTACAATTCACGATAACCATAATCTATGAGGAAAGTACTTTACAATTCAAATTAGGAAAGTACTTTACAATTCACGATAACCATAATCTATGAGGAAAGTACTTTACAATTCAAATTTACACATATAAAAAAGTCCTGTTGTTGTCTTCATAACAGGAGTCCGGAACGAGTTTTAAGTAGCAGTATGATATATAGCTTTCTCACCTACAATTCCTCAACTTGGCTGGCTTTTGTTAAATAGTCTTACCTCTTGGGAAAAAAAATAATTTAGTGACTTTAAAATTTCAGACGGCTTTTTCTGTGGCAGTTACGCAAGAACGAAATAAGTCAATTTTTTAACCAGTGTTTACTGTACTGTTCGGGATTACTACTAGTATGGGGTAATACCAGGCGATGCCATTTAAGTTTTTCTGTTGCCATAACGACCTTAAGGAATGTTGACAAAATAAGAAAAGAATATGCTTATTGCATGGCTTGACTTAATTGTGCTTTGTTTTTAAGAATCATCCTTAGAAAAAAAATGTTCGGGATTCCCAAACTTTGCCGTACCTCAACTGAGGACTTACTCAACATGAAGGAAGTTGTGTGGGCTGCGGCCATGACGGTTCCTATTGTTGTCACTGAACACTGAAGCGATTCACGAATGGGCAGCAGGAAGACCCCAAAGCTTTTGAATGTGCCGAGTTCAATGAAAGCCATGAAGAACGCCATGGCGGTCAATACCCAACCGTAGCCACCATCTTTCTTGACCACATCCTGAAAAAGTAGTCACGGCGATATTTTAGGATCCATACACAAAGTACACAACCACACTTACCGTCCATACCTACAGTGGACACTCCTTTGTTTTCATGCAGACAAGAACAATTACCGGAGAAAAGAGTCATTTGACTTCCACTGTGAACACTATTTCAACCCAATTTATTTTAAGTATGATTTCCTTGATGAGTGTTCCTGTTCATTTTGCGACGGATAAACCTAACCCCAAAATGCCTCTCAATCTGTTTTCCAGAGAAGCGGAAACCTACCGTGGACGGGTGCAAGTCCACAAAACGTTCACCTTTTCTGTACCCTGTGGACCTCTTTTGTTCGATTACGTCTCGATAGTCCGAGGTACCATTGATCCAAAGTCCAATTGGTCCGACGTCCCATTGGTCCAATGAAACAAAATACTGTGTAGTTCCACTGGTTAAGGTTGACTGACCCTAACCCCCTAACCCCCTAACCCTATAACCCTAACCCTAATCCTAATCCCATGGGACGTCGGACCAATGGGACGTCGGACCTATGGGACGTCGGACCAATGGGACTTCGGACCAATGGAACTTCGGACCAAAGGGACGTACGTCGGACCAATGGGACGTTTATACTAATGGAACGTATAGAGCAATGAGCCGTACGTCGGACCAATGGGACTTCAGACCAATGGGACGTCGGACCAATGGGACGTTTATACTAATGGAACGTATAGAGTAATGAGCTTTTCATGTCTTTTCAACATGTTTGCAATGACTGACCTTCATTGAGATTATGATAAACAAAGTGATGGCGTCAGGATGCAAAATTCTTCCCGAGCACATGTATGCTGTTAATCGAGGACATCCCTCTTCTTGTTTAAACGTTTTCCAGTACTTCTTTGTATACCTCTTTTAATCGAAAATTAACACTATTAACATGGACTTCTAATATAGACCTTTACATTTTCTTTATCAGCCTATAGGGCCAACCCGTAAATAGGCTCCCATCTTGCAATGGAAAAAAAAATATTCATGAAAACACCACATGCTCATAATTAATCTGAGAAAATAATTAACCCCATAATTGTCACTACGGTCTTCAAGCTCGAATATGCATCATTCGCTACATACATGTATCTGGTCCAATAAACAGCATATCCAATTTTTGCGCTTTTTATTGCATGCAGGGTATAATTATTGCAAAGCTGCGTTTCGTTATTTACCACAGGCAGAAATAACAACCAGTTTACACTTGACAGGCAATCAATCCCAGTGATGTGAACGCGGGTGGATGAGCCCAAAAAAAATTTAAACAAGAACATGACGATGATGTGGATGATTGTAGGCCTACTTACTACTTTCCCCCTTGACTGCATCCTACGGCGATGAACTGGTCTCTATTAGCTATATGGTGGAGCACAATAAAAACGCCTCTTTCAGCAAACTTACACCATGTGGAACACTGTAAGAGACAACGGGAAAGCAAACTGGTGATAGTGTAGTGAAATTCCTACAGCAGCTGTATATATTATGTGCAGTCCTGGCCGAAGAAATAAAAAGTCAGTTAAGTCCTTTTTTGTTCTGAGTTCTGCCCTAGTGGCCAAGGCATTTTTGTGTTCTATTGCCCATTGTGTTCAGTTCTTTTGACTGGGCAGGTCAGGGCATTCCATTCTACGCGTCGGTATATAAACCAGGAGCACATGCTTTCACAACCCCACTCCTTCGCTGTGTAGAGACTTAGCAGTGTTATAGTCGTCTACTCTACAGTTCCAGTCGCCATTTTTATGCCATATGTGTCCGGATACGGAAATAGGAACCATTAGGTAGTGTTTGCTCCTTACAGTGACTGTTCCCGTGGAAGGACACACTAGTTTTTGTATATACGCCTGTAAATAAATAGCAAACCAAGAGAAGTTTGACGAACAACCAGGAGTCCAGAAGAAGCCGCTGCAAGTTTAGAGCGCAGACTCCAGTTATTAATTTAGGGTAAATATTTATAATAAAGCTTAGTCCCTATTAGTGTTGATTCTGTATGCCCGTATAATTATGCTTTGTGTAGAGCTATTGTTATTGCACCATATTGATACCTCCGCCGACGGAGAATCTTACCCCCGCCGAGGAGGTTAATGTTGGTGGTTTGCCTGTGAACAGGATAACTCAAACAGTTGTGGGCAGATTTTCATGAAAATTTGTGTAGGGGTGATCCTTGGTACAAGTACGGACCCATTAGATTTTGGACGTGATCCGGATGCAGGATTTTTTCAAGGATTACAATTTTGTATGTGCAAATATGCCATAGGCCATGAAGTTGGGGTACCCCTCCCCCACCCCCACAATAACTAATGGACCCGTCCATTTCTGGGCCATATCATGGTAGTCTGGTTCCCATAACAAAAGATTCCGACTATTCCTGATGAATCTTAGGTCAGGAAGCCTCCGTGGCTAAAAATAAACATGACGACATTGATGGCCACTTTTCAAAGCTCGGCTTTGTTTCTGATTTCGCTTTATCACTTTTAGCTTTTATTAATGTTCTGATCATTGTTTTTTTAAAATAAATCACTTGCCTCGTAATATCATACAGTTATGATAATACAGTTTGATGTTTCTGTAAGATAACATTGACTAATGTTGATCTGGAATCTTTAAAATTAGGCACCCAAATAGCACTGTTAGCAGGCGGAGCCCAATGAAGACCCAGTTTTGGTAAATCTTGGTAACGGTCGTCAAATTCAAAATTGTACATGACGCAGCAAACTCGCCCATACGATCCGAGTATATTTGATGCACAAAATCGTCGCTGAATTTCAAGTTTAATGAAAGCAATGAATAGTAATTATCAACTCATTTAAAAAAATTTGATATTAGCAATTAGCAGTTAATTCAACCTATATTATACTCGGAAATACTCGGGCGCTATCCGAGTGTCGACGAAACGAATTCGGCAAACTTCGGAAATTTTCGGGAAAAGGAGGAATTCCTCCCGTTTTAGTCACGTGACGTAAATTGTAATACAATGTATTACCGGAGGCTACCCAACCTCGTCCCCAGGGTGTCGAGCAGTACGCGCCCACCACTACCTGCTCTCTCACCCTGGTATTGGATCATTTGCATGTGCAAGATTTTTGCAAACGTATGCAAATGAGGAACAGTCTGGTGCCTGGATATGCGTTACACATTAGCGTTTTATTTTGTATGCGGTGTCTGGGGTAAAAACAGAGTCAATTCGTAGCAGCGCGAGCACGGCGTGAGTTACGAAAACACGATTTTTGAAATCAAACTGTTACGATCTTATCGAGACAACATGCAGTATCATATTTCATATTAATATGATCAAATTGGAAAGGAAATTAGTATTTTCGAGAAGGCGTGGACGAATGATCGCGAAAACACGTACTGCACGTTGTGAATATATTGCACCAAGTACACGATAAAAATCCATTACTAGCCAATTGCGGTATCCAATCAGGATACAGGAAGAAAGTTCCTATCCAGGGTTTACTATTGGAAACGCGGTTGGAAATAAAGTAAGCACTGGGGACGAGGTTGGAGGCTACCGGACCTAAGATTCATCAGGAATAGTCAGAATCTTTTGGTCTGGGAACCAGACTAATATCATGGCACATAATATGTTGAACTACAATGCCACAAAATGCATGACCCGTTGACCTCTGCATTAGCTCACGCTCAGTTTAAGTTAAAGGGGCAGTCGCTACATATGCATTATAAAAGTTCCACGTGTTGCATGCACTAACAATATGGCCGGGAATTGTTTCGCTTATTTGATATTGAACTTGTAGCCAAAGGCTATAAATTAGGTCAATTTTTACAATGCAAAAACTGTTACACATTAAAAGACAGGATAAAATAACATAATACAAGGTTAAAATACCTTTACCAATAAAATATGTAAAAACCACCACGAGTAACTTAATAACCCCATGAGCACGGGAAGCGGTCATGAAAATCCTCATTGGAATGCAGTTGCCAGCTGTGGTATGCCATGGCACACGGCTAGTGGGTAGTTCCACAGCTGCTGCTTTTGTGCAGTCCCGCTACCACACAAAGGCCATACCAAACACTAATTATGCGTTAAATTAAATTGACAGTATTGATTTCGATATGTATTGTGTTCTTTTCTCTCTTTTACCAAAGACTGTCAGCCAAGCAAACAGCTACGAATATCCGTGGGAAGTTATTCCCAGTTACTAGCATTTAAAAAAATCACACTGGTGAAAAAAAGGACAAAATATACTTTTCATTTACTATTAAAAATGTCTACTTCAGCATCTTTTTTCAGCATTTACATCCCCCCTCCCCCCAAGATGTATTTTTAAGCTCTGGCAGGAGCTTCTACATGTCACTTGGTGGTCGGTAGCTAGGTCGGTCGGTCGGTAGGTTTGTCTGTCTGTATGTCCCCGAAAATTGACCATAAATATTAGACCTAAACTTGGCCAAATGCCATGCAATCGTCAGTAAATGCACTTTTGATGAAAATTTTCGGAACACCGGCTTTGTCTCGATCGATGCGCATGCGCGTCTTTTTTATACATATGTCTGTCCCCCGGAAAATTGAACAAAAACGAGCCACCTAAGATTCCCATAAAATATAACTACCACATTTTTAAAAATAAAAGCAAAATAAATAAATTAAATACTAAAAAAAATATTGTAGGTAACAATTCGGTAAGTTGTTTATGAAAATTGTGTAAGTGGAGGCAAGATAATGTGCAGTAATGTGGTATTGGGCGCTATATACAACGCGAAATAGCATGCTATAATTTATTTGAAACTTAATAGTCCATTGGATATGTGACAAAATATCGATGAATTGTGCACTCTTGCATGGAAAGTGAAACTTTGCACAGATGTTCATATTCATGCCAGAAAATGTTTTACATGTGGTTCCATCGCAAATTTACCTTTTTAGGGGCGTGGCATCCATTTAAAAAAGGGGGCAGGACTTGTCGTGCCCGCAGTGAAAACGGCTGTTCCCACTTGTCACAAAAGCAGGAAACTCTGTTTTCCAAATTCGGAGCCACCACAAAAGTACCATGGGGGGTGTGGCGGGGCTGGCAGCCATTTAAAAATAGGGGGGGGGGGAATAATGATGCCAACCTTGGGAAAAATTGTGCCCATATTTCATGAAGGAATAAAACGTCCCACAGACGTTTATGTTCATGAGAAAAAATATTCCAGATGTGGAGCCATCTCTAACACACCCTTTTACGGGCGTGGCAACCATATTAGAAAAATATGGGGCGGGGTTTTCCATATTCCCCCCATGGAAAAACTGTTCCCACATTCATAGAGAAATGGAACTTTCCACGGAAATTGACATTCATGAGAAAAAAAATTCAAGATGTGGAGCCATCGCGAACACACCCTTTTAGGGGTGTGGCAGCCATATTGAAAAAAAAGGAGCGGGGTTCTTATTATGCCCACCATGGGAAAAATGTGCCCACATCTCATTAACGAATGAAGCTAATTCCCACAGACATTGATATTCACTAGAAAAAAATTCAGACGTGGAGCCATCGCAAACACACCCTTTTAGGGGCGTGGCAACCATAGAAGAATGGCTCCACATCTTGAATTTGTTTTAAATGGCTCCACATCTGGATTTTTTTTCTCATGAATATAAACGTCTGTGGGACGTTCAATTTTTTCATGAAATATTGGCACAATTTTTTCCCAAGGTGGGCATAATAATTACACCCCCCTTTTTTAATGGCTGCCACGCCCCCAAAAAAGATATTTTGTGGTGGCTCCGAATCTGGAAAACACTTACAATCTATATAATTATGTCTTTGTGAAGTTTCCTGCTTTTGTGACAAGTGGAAACAACCGTTTTCACTGCAGGCACGACAAGTCCTGCCCTCCCTTTTTTTTAAATGGATGCCACGCCCCTAAAAGCGTAAATTTTGCGGTGGCTCTACATGTAAAACATTTTCTGGCATGAATATGAACATCTGTGCCAAGTTTCATGCTTTTATGCAAAAGTGCACAATTTTGTCACATGTCCGCTGGACCATGAGGGGCTTTTTGTGGTCAATTTTCAGCGCGTGATTTTCGCGTGGGACGGCGCGCCGGTCCGGGCTTTCATTCAAGACGGCCAGAGCTTATTGTTCACTCGCACTTGTTTTATTTTGGTACAATAAGTGCCACATTGCGATCAGATTTGTCTTATTCAAAAAGTGAATAACTTTTGTGTAGCCAGAATAGAAATTAAAAAAAAAAAAACAATTTAGAAAAGGAATCTGTTTTCGGGATGAAACCCGAATAAAAGCGCGTGGAGCGCAATCCTTATTGGCCCATGTATCCGTTTTCTTCCGAAATAGTTCATAAAAGTTTTTGCTTAACCCCTTAAGGACGGGGTGTAATGGGGACATTTCTCCACCCATAGAGCAAGAGGCCCGCATGACTGCACAGCCTTTGTGTGGTAGCGGGACTGCACAAAAGCAGCAGCTGTGGAACTACCCACTAGCCGTGTGCCACGGCATACCACAGCTGGCAACTGCATTCCAATGAGGATTAGTGGCCGCGGCCATTACCGCTTCCCGTACGCATGAATGCAGCACATGGAGTGACATTTAAAAAAAAGTTTATTGAATTAGCTATGCACCGTCAAACCCCACATGAACAATAGATTCATAAAAGAGATCCATAAAATTCCAGGCACGTAGTCTACGGTAGGCCGGAGGGGGGTGGGGAGGAACGACCCACTCTAAATTCCACACGGGTCGTTAAAAGCAGATATGCATTTTGAATCTAAATGACTGTCACAATGAAAAAGACAAAGAAAATTCCCAGGCTTTTGCCAGCACGAATAGAATAAAAGACCCATCCCTCGCAATAGACTGGCTACGGGCTTGAATTCCATCCGCATTTACATAGGCTTCACAGCACACGACCCAGCTGCAGTAAAATTCGTTTAGCTTTATTAATCATTCTTTGATGAGTCGGCTTGCGCAAGAATGGGTCCCCATGAAAGGCATTTTGAATCTAAATGACTGTCACAATGAAAAAGACAAAGAAAATTCCCAGGCTTTTGCCAGCACGAATAGAATAAAAGACCCATCCCTCGCAATAGACTGGCTACGGGCTTGAATTCCATCCGCATTTACATAGGCTTCACAGCACACGACCCAGCTGCAGTAAAATTCGTTTAGCTTTATTAATCATTCTTTGATGAGTCGGCTTGCGCAAGAATGGGTCCCCATGAAAGGCACAAGTTAAAGGGGCATTGCGGCCTGAAATCTCAGAACATTTTATTTTGGATTGGTTACTTTATCCTATTACAAAGGTCTGGTTGAAAGGAAACTAACCTTATGTCTTACCGTACTCGAAAAAAAGACCAAAAACACCCAGCTTGTTTTCATCGGACGCCGGCAGCGGACATTTTGTTGCATACGCATTTCCAGCCGTGTCCATTGAATGCATACGCTACACGTTGTGTACACGTACGTGTTCATCTTTTCAAACCTTGGACGAAGAATACCAGAGAACAAAAGAGAACAATATTGTCCGCGATTCCCAGCATACGTGAAAGATTGGGGTCGTGTACAAAACCTATGGGAGTCTTCCTAAAAAGTTAGAGTACAAACAAAAGAGGGACAATAGGACGTCCACAATCGATCGATATTACAAACAGCACCAATGCACAAATGTTGTTTCTCGCATGTCCGCAGAATGCGATGCACTGTGCGGCAGGATTCAAAACTAGCATCAACAGCTCGAATTTTGAGAGTCGAAATGTTGTCCCAAAATTCGTTCTCGCATGGATCTACACTACAAAAAATGCTGGGTAAATGAAAGCTGAGCAACTTCACTTCGGAATTTGTTGGGCAAAAAATCTGTAGAAAATAATTGCACGGCATGTTTTTGTAATTGTAATGGCTGGCATCCATGCTAGATCAATTATTTGAACCATAACAAACAAGATGGGGGTGGATGCCATCGTTAAGTTTGACCCTAAATATACCTAATTTGCATAAATCGTTAATACCTGCCGCGTATATATATATATTTTTTTTCCCCGCCATATTTGGGTATATATTATTTTTAAATTTTATTTGAAAATATTATATTAGTGTCTCTACTTACCCTTCCTTACTTCAATAACATTTTCTAAAGCATATAAATGACTGAATAATTATGAAGACATAACGATCCAAAATGGCTACTATTATACCCAAAAGTTGCGCACATTTACATTGTCTCCTCCAAATAGTCTAAATATGTACTGGAGCCAACAAACGTGTTTGTAATAATCGACAAACGGGCTTTACCGCACAGCAACTCTGATGAAGGCCATCGATGTCCCATAAATTGTAACAAAAAGCAATCATCGTATAGTTGATTTTTTTTTCATTTTTGTTTTTGAACATGCTGTCTTGATTTAAAACATATTTAATTATATTGTAATTGAAACTCCAAGTCGTCAGTTTTTATTATTGTCAGTTGATCAAGGGAAACTTTGCGGATTTAGTTTTAAACATCTCTTTGAAAATCGTATTTAAAAATAAAAAACAGCCCACAGATGAATATATCCGTCACAAATATAGAGTGCTAGATGCATTGGTTAAAATTCCTTATATGATTGAAAGACGGGTTTAATAACAGTTTATTAGACAAATACAGACTCAAATCCAAAAATTCACGGGGGGGGGGGTAACACCCATGTTACCCTGAGACGTATCTACTATTTTGCACATAAAGGACCATATTCAAATATCAAACATAATTTTGTAAAGTTTGAATTGTAACAGAATGCAATCATCGTTAGTTGACATTTTGTATTTTTTAAAAATAATTTCAGAACTTGCTTTATTTCGGTTATATTAAATTATGTAGTAAATTAAAACTAAGTCATCAACATGTGTTTTTAGAACATGCTGTCACGATTTAGGTTATATTCGATTCTGAAATAATTGAACACCAAGTAATCAGCATATGTTATGTAGAGCATGTTCTCTTGATTTGAGTTATATTTAATATATAGTACATTGTAACCGAAAACATACATTTTTTGAACATGTTGTCTGGACTGGAGTTATTTTCAATTATGAAACAATTGAACACCAAGTCATCAAAATATTATTGTCAGGTGATCAAGGGAAACTTTGCAGATTTGATTTTAATCATCTCTTTGAAAATCGTATTTTAATCATTACTAAAAACAAAATTCATTTAGCGTTATGTATTTATTTAGTATCGGGCAAACAGGTTTTTAACATTCAAAACAAAAAGGCCAGAGGACTTCCTAAAATCGATACAAATCACTATTTAAAGGGATCTCCAGACAACAGGTAAAATACAAACATTAAACAAATATACACATATACACAAAAATATTGACATAGGACAATTTTAAACTACATGGCGTATAGTATTTGTGCGAATATTCAAGGTGCAGTAATCGCGGATCTTTTCAAAATTCCGCGATTACTGCACGGCAACTGGAGGAAACACACAATTTCAGACGGTTGGAATCTATTACCGTAGTATAACAAAACAATTGTTGCCTGCCGTGATTGTGGTTCATGCCATTTGCACCATCGCTTGTACAAAACACCATGGACCCCATCACAACAGGCAACAATAATTTGTATAATGTCGTCCATGGAATATTTATTAACAGTCTACAGTCATTTAGTAGGAAAGGTAAGCAGTCTTTCATAAGTGACAGTTGGTCATTGAGATAACCTTCCAATTTGAACATAATTATTTTCACTGCCATATACCCCATGCACGCGTCTCCTCTTGGGTTAATTACATATATACATGTACATATTCATGGAGGGGTACAAGGCCCTCCATATGTGCATATATGAGTCCGCAAGTCGGCATGCGGCATGCAAGAGGGACCATTAATCAAACAACTCGATTCAGCAGTTCAATTCAATTCGATTCAAAAAGTGTAAAGTGCACAAAGGAAAATATTCATTGTAGCAGACGGAAAACACGTATGGTGCAATATAATACACAATAAGGCGTGAAGAATTTCCCCCTACAAAGGTTCCTTACAAAAAGGCCCTCAGTAAATACGAACTTTTTTCCCCGTTTTATACCAATGAAAGGATTAGTGGCAAAATGGCAACTGGTAAGGTCAGCACACATGCGCCTATGGAAGAGGCATGACACACTTCCTGTAGACATGCGTTAATCCCGGTCACTTTATGAAATTAGGACTATGATTATGAAGTATTAAATATTTATACGGACTCATTTGGGCGTGTTGAATGAACACGAGAACGGGGTTTCGAATGACCGGAACCAGCACGCGAAGGGTGTTCGCGGACATGATTTCTTGATTATTGACATGATTATTTAAAACAAAAGTGTGGACAGTGCTGGACACCATCTTTCTATGGGGCGCCCTTAAAAGCGGACACTATCGCAAAATTCCTGAACAAAAAGTTCTATAGAATTCTATAGAACACTTCATGTAGTTCTATAATTCTACAATATCGCCTTTTCGACAAGACATTACACCATGCAGCATTAAGGAAATGGGCTTGCAAGAAAACAGAAATTATACTTATTTGTGTAGTTTAAAGTTGTGTTGCCAAAATCATGATGAATATTTGCATAACAGTGCATGCTTGTTGACGTACAGGACTTAATTGTTGTTCATGTAAACACTCAACTAACATTATGATGGAGACTTAATGGAGATACGTGTGTGTAGATTGTGAACCTGACCTCGTGTACATGTACATTTACACCGGCTGACTGCAGTATTATGCAAAATGCTATTTGAATCACGGAGAAAGGAAAACAAATTGTGAGTTGACTTACTTTTAAACCATGTTTTTAGATACCCGTGGTGAACTAGAACATATATAGTTTGTATTATAGTAACTAGCTAGAGGTCTATGTCTGTTTGACACAGAACATCGGGCTTTTCCGCATTATGATTTTTAAATGACTTTAGCCTAGGCTTTTGAGATGGCATTTTATGTTGAAATTTGCTAAATTTTGAATTAAATATTGACGAATTTCGTCGATAAACCGCATTGAATGCCATGCAAATGGTTTAGCCTTAAAATGAGACTAATCATCTGAGCACGTACTTATTTGAATGATTGTGTGAAGTTTTAATAACATTTGCAGTTATTATTTCGTGAAAAAAAAACACTTGTGGAATAGCTAAGACAATTGTTGTTATTACCCTTAAAATAAGATTAGCTGTGAGAGTACTAAATTCAACAGTGACCCAACCCAATTGTACGCATGCGAATTGGCGGTCAACTGGGCCAATTGCCCTGCATTGATAGCTGCAGTTAGAATTCAACTTCATCAGCCTTGAACCCGTGACACGATCCAATTGTATGCGACATTTACGCGAAACGCAGGCATATCATGTATGTATTTGACATACCGGCAAACTCGGCACTTCGCGTGCTTTGAAAACTGCAAAATTAGAATTCAGCTTCATTAGCCTTTGTAAAAACACTAGCAGTCAGATCACTTTCACCAACACAACATGTACTTATATTAAGTTCGAAACTTCCATAGTGGCCTATGTACGGGGCACAGGAAAACGCGGAGAAACACTGCATCCCTTTCACACAAAATTATGACCTGCGCAATGGTACACACAACAAGGGTGACCGTAATGTCGTGGCCAAATTCTGTTACTGTACTTCAAAACTCTGTCAGCTTTATCAAAAATCTGCCAAATTCCCCAGAATTACTCGAAATACACTGTAAACGCTTAAAATCACACACCGATGTTGTAGTATTGCCTTAATTTGGGTTCAAACTACATTACAAACAATTTCTAGTCACATAAAGATGTTGTGAAATTGCGTAAATTTCAGACAAAACGCGGTTGTGTAACGACGAAGTCCGGTTCCCAGTGAAAATCAGACCTTTGCAATCTTCGCCACACACATCAACTGAAAATTCAATTGTTGACATTTTCAACTTGCCGCTAGAGGGCGCTCTAACATTTTCTGACGTCACCGGTCATTTCTTTTGTGAAGTACAACCTAGCCAGAGACTAACATCGTTGAAAGCAAGTCCACATCTTTTTCCACTTGTAAAATTATAAGGCACTTCCGGTTTGGACCGGATAGGAAGGAAGGTTCACGTAATTTTACACTCCCGAGATAAAATGAAGACCCTGGATTATTCTATCGATTCCCTCAAAAATCAAGTTCGAGTCTCTCACGGTTGGTTTTGTATTGATTTTCAAAGCTGAAATCTAGCAATCTTTAACGTGACGTCACGTGACCCATGATGACGTCACCATAACGTCATTCTTCGGGGCACATGTTTGCTATAGGTACTATGCATATGCTGACTTTGAATGATGAAAGACAAAGATTATTGCCAAAACTGACAGAAAGAAGGGGGAAGAAGAAAGAAGCAAAACCGAGAACAAAAAGAAAGGCTTTTCCGCAACGTGCGGAAAGGTTAACTACGTATACGTGTAATGAATTAATATCAAACTGGTCTTAGTGGCCTATTCACGATTACCTGATTCCTCATCAAAGTTCAAAGTGCCACAACTCCCAAGCTATTCTTTTCTTTTTAATTTCGGAAACACACAGGGTTATACAGTAAATTGACTTATTAATTGAGAAAAAATCAGCTGATTTGAGGGTGGTTTTGAATTTTTTATGCAAAAATATGCAAATTTAATGCACAACGAGAATGACCGTAAGATTCTGATGGCTTATTTGCAAGTGATTACCAAAAACAAGTTTGGGTTTGTGGACAAGCTATCTGTTCCACACAAGTTCAAATTTCATTGATTTGAAACGTTTTTTTTGTAGAATTCTTCATTTACAAAATGAACAATTCTTTCCCCCCAGACTTCCTAAATTAATACAGCTATATATACCAAGATGATCAACAGAATACGTACTTGTACAAGATAGTTTCTCCAGGAGGTCCGCAAAGTTCTAGGCCTACTGCACTTGATGTCTTCTTGAAACTTCATCATAGTTTGTCCCAAACAATTCGTGTTGCACAAACAAATCGTGTTGTACATTTGCCTACATCAAGAGCAGATCCAAAGCTGGAATTTGACTCATCTGTACGTTGACCACAGCCTGCACTATCCAACTATTTTGTACTTGATCATGACGGATGTTTGCAAGTTTTCTTAAACACGTTAATTTTTTTAAGTTCCTTACTGAAACAAATTTTTGAATGAGACCTTGGTTTTTACATCGCCATACGGTGATACATTATTCAACACATAAATGTTAATGTTTGTAACACTATTCCCGCATTTAGAGATCTTTGCTCAATTGTGTCATATACACGTAACCGTACATTATGTAGCCTGCAGAAGAGATCTTTATATTATTCGAAGATTAAACAATTGGTTATCAATGCCTCCTATTTCTAGTGGTAGTCTTGGGACTCTGGCGGCGATCATCTTACTGGACTTTTCAGCACCTCTGAGTAAGACCTTTTCTGTCGTCTTCAGTGGTAGGCTTATTATTATTTCGCCAATCCCTCACTTATTATAGACACTAACAGCGGTATCGACAATTGCATGAGTGGGGACTGCTTGTATTTTTATTGGTATTACAAGACTAATCCCATTATATAATTGGATGATACCTGCACCTCTCTTAACTGGATCCCCAAGTTGTTTTGTTGGGAATTATTCTCTCCAAGCACATTTGTTCTAGCGAGACCCTTTGTTACAGCCGGACGGCGGTCAACACGACCGGCTTCTAACAGTTTAAAGGTCGCGCCTTACTTCGGGACTTTAGCCCCCATTTTTTGTCTAGCCCCCAAATGAATTCCGTAAAAAGGAATTGCATTAGCAAAAAGAAGGATTGTGAAGTACATGCGAACGGTCTCCCCCTAAAGAAATAGTCGTGACAAGGGTGCATTTGTATGTAATATAGTGTGAATGATTTTAGGATTTTATTGGCGCTCCCCATTGAAAATATGGCATGAGCCCCCCCCCCCCCCCCTATTGATTTTCGGACGCCTAAGTGTCTGGAGAAAATAACCTGTCTACATTTCAGCACGCCTCCCCGAAAAAAATCTGGATCCACCCTGCTAGCCCCCCCCCAAAAAAAATATTGGTTCTAGAACCGCGCCTGCCATTTGCGCTCGTGGAACACAGAATAATGTAGTGCGTCGGGTGGCATATGGGTCACAGAAGCATTGCGCATTGTTTCAAATTCCAAGCGCGCTCGTGGGATAACTAATTATCAGTGGCACCCCGGAGTGGGTGGGGGGGGGGGGTGGCCTCAATTCAAAGCGCACTCGTGGGATAACTAACTATCAGTGGCACTGGAGGGGGGGGGGCACTCGAGGGGCTGGAACCCACGCCCCCTCCAAGGTTGCCAATTTGTTTGTTTGATTTTTGGGTAATTTTTTTTTAAAATCCTCTACAGAAATTTGAAACCAAACAAATTATGAGCCCCCCCCCCACACACACACAAAGCAAAATCCTGGGTGCGCCACTGCTGATAATTTATATTATGAGTGTGGTTAGACCTCATCAGCCTAAACATGAGCAATTCCCAAACCAAGATTAATTTAAGTAGCTTTAGAAACAGAATAGTAAGTTGTGTTGGTGGATTTCTAATGTAAAGTCTATAAATTGATTAATTTGTAACCTACCAACTGTACAAAAATAGTCATAAAGTTGTAAATTTTGAAGATCCCAATTGATTTTTAGTGGATTCTGATAGAGGAAGACATATTAAAGGTCACGTGACCTACCTTGATTTGACCATGCAATTCTTATTATTTTGATACCAAATTCGCATATATTCGATACTAGTTCATACTAGTGGTTCGCGTTTGTGGAGTTAGAAACGCAAAGTGGTCGAGCAGACAACTATTTCATTAGACACTGCCCAGTTAAGTTATAAATATGTTTATGGCACAACAAAGATTCACGAACTTTAACTTTTCCAGTAAAACCAATTAATTTGCACATAAAAATGCATCTAGTAGGGTATGATAAATTTCAGTATACATTTTAGGTACACGTACAAGTTATTGCAGGTTTGATGACGTCATAAAGGAATACTGATTTAGCTCAAGGAGGATCCCGTTTCACATAAAGTAAAAAAAAACGCATGGAAATATGGAAATTTTATTTGTATGTAATAGTAGCACCCAACTTCCGGTTTGATAACGTCATAGTGTTTGGAAGCAAAAGGTCAACATTAAGTGAGACAGATGTCATAATTTGGGCTAGGACCAAATTCATGAGACAGGAATCAAAATAATGAGGGATGCAAATTAACAAAATGATCATTGTTAAATTCTCCCTACAGTAACTTCCTGTTGGATGACGTCATGACTATGAAACCTTGCAAATTCATTTGTGGTTGCTCACGGAACATGTAGGGGTAAAATGGTAGAAGTTAAACCAGGGTTCGAGATTAGCGGTAGCCCGGTAGCCATTTGCATGCTTGTCAGAAACGCGGCGGGCTAGTCAAACTATTCCTTAAGTAGCCCGGCTGGCGAGTCCAAAATCATTGGGATACGGCAAAGATGAAAGGGCAAGACGAAATAAATCATGAAATTCAGAAATCACACCTATCAATTTGTGTATAATTGTATCAACTGTTTTAATGGGTAATAAGATATGTTTATTAAAAACACTGACAAAATTGCCTCAGAATAGATGAGAAATCAGTTGAATATGGGTAAAAGCGAATTTTACCTACGACCTATTTTCGTACCTAGGTCTCCTTGTTCGATCACGTCTGTTTTCACATCGCATACTTGCGTGAGAACGAAAATTATAACGACGCGAAGATTTTAATACCTATCTACATCTGACAGATTCTAGATTTCGTTTGGATCACGTTTTAATGCAGTTCTTATCAACGGTCATTTTAGATTTGTTTATAAATAAAAATAAATCCTTCAAGTTTGTTCAAAAAAATTTGTCTGCCACAAAATTATTCCATGAATGTCCATGCTTAAACGAGTGATCGAGTTCCACAAGTCCACACGGGAGTTTTCTAAAGTGACAGGCTCATTTTTTGAAAGATATTTCTCTTTCTCATCATGCGATGTTTCAGTTTCCATAAAATTCCGAGGGTGATTTTTTTCAATACACCAAACTAATTTTAAAAACTCTGACTTTTACACATTAATTATTGTTTTCGAGGGGCCCTGAAGCGCCACCACTGCAGGCCCGGATTAAGTGTGTCGTAAGCCCTAGGCACCAATGTTCCGAAGAATAGAGAAGGAAGAGGGAATAAGAACAAAGTGGAGAATGTAAATATTAAACACCGTTGCTCAAAACTCCGCGACGCTAAAATCCGGTTCTGAAAACCCATGTCCAAAGATTGTACATTCTGTCATGTCGGCACAAGCTGCCGCGCGAAGTCGTTTCATATACGGGGGTTGACAGCTACAGCTGTGCATTTAAAAAATATAAAAATATTTTAAAAATTCCACTTTAGGATTTAAAGACCCCCCCCCCCTACAGTCTGGGATCAGGGAACAGGCCTGAACAAAGTATGCGCAAAGGTACGAGCATGTACATGCAGTTTTGCGACAATGAAATAAAAACATTATAGCTGGGATTGAATTTTGTATTTTCGAGCAATTAAAAAAAATGATTTCGAACGATTACAGTACAAGCTCTCAATATAACAAATTAACCATTCTTACAGTTGTCTTCCGATAGAAAAGAAAGAAAATAAAACAAAAAGTTATGTGGCGATGGCCAAGTCTTCAGGAGTCGGACTTATGACCCTAACTCAATGAGCCCCTTACCGACTTCCAAGTAGAACTCTTCCGGGACTCGGTACCCGGCCCACCTCACCTCCTTCCCTGTCCATCCATGTAACTCTAAAGTCAGGCACCATAAAGGGAGGAAACGAGGTGGCACCCTAAGGCCAAAAAAAGTCTCCGGTTTCTGGTATGGAGCTTGTCCAAAAAGTGGTGCGGCGACGCGGCTTTTTTTTTTTGACCTGACTTTTTTGCTTCAAATGTCGACTGATGACTGCAAATGGTGCCCGACTAAACTTAGTGCAAATATATGGGAGTCCAGAGAGGCCACATAAAGCTTATTTTCGATCATAACCCCATTTAAAAACACGTTAAAATTGTGCAGCAGCAGGATTCCAGTCAAACCAGTGAGTTTAACGGTTTTGCGACATCATCTTACATCGAAAAAAAACTTTTTCATTTTGCCGACGCGCATGGCTACGGCGACGCGCGCGCATACCAGAAACCGGAGACTTTTTTTTTTGGCCTAAGCCTTGCTGCCGAGTCAGCAAAAGAACCCCGTACCTATACGCAGATGCCAACCTGGACTTCGCAGAGAGTCCCAACTTGTGACTCAGCTTAATTACCGACCGACCGAGCTAACTGCTGTTGGTAAATGACGACGGGAAATTAATACTCTTAAATGACAGAACCGCGGGCATCAAAAACCAAAAAATGACACCTTACCCTGGGTCCACTGTCAGACAGCTTAACAACTAGGCTGTTTCAGTAGGTGCTGTTCTCTTTGCGTTTAAAACGTAATCCTTATTTCCGCAGTGGGAGAGTGACTTTGTGTTTCATAGCTGCACGAAAGTTGCATCAGCATCGTGTAATACACATGAATGCTGTTACGGAACTCTTTTCTTATCATTCTTATGTACCGAGCAGTTGACTATTCAGAGTCACTACGAGCAATAAGCCATTTGCGAGTAACCTATACCGTTTGGGATTTACATTTAAAAAAAGGTCTGGTACAATGACTTGCTCAGAATGCTTGGCACATTTTAACCTCGAATTCTCCATACCAAAGACACTGTTGTTAATCACAAGATTCGGGGCTAGCTCTTGCATAGTTACGTAAGAGACGCTCAGCACAAATACATCGTTCACAATGGGTGAGAATGGCACAAAGACACCAGACCATGCCGGAGCTGGGGGTTGCTAGCATAAGGCTTGCCCCGAATCACGTGATATAGTAACAGTCTCTTTGGTCGGGAGAATGCTAGGTTAAAACGTGCAAAGCATTGTATTAAGTCAGCGTTCCAGATTTTATTCAAATTTAACTCGCAAATGGCTTATTAACTTTACCAAGCTCGTCCTTATTCTGTAACGTCAATTATTGTTTCGCGTCGCGCGTCTTTCGGCCGGCACTGACATGATTGAGAGAAATGATTGAGAGAAATTCTAGCAAGTTTCCCCTACCTCATTATAAACTACTGACCCGTTTACACATCTTTACGCGGGAAGTTTGTTTGTGTGATTCTAATTCAGCTCCCTAAGCTAGCTTGGGAAACTTCATCTTTTCTTGTACTTATGTTAAGTCTAGGGAATGATGCCATTATAATACAATGTCACATTAACGTCAGCCGGTGGCATGATTAGAATCGTGACCACGCGAGTGCAATGACGGCCAGTGGCGTAAATCTGTGCCGGCGAGTGGTGGTGGGGTGGGGGGGGGGATGACTCGGGCGATTCACAATGCAGTGCTCAACAAAGAGTTTGCCATGGAGAGTCAGTTTTTCAAATTACGGTCGACAAAACAGGGCCCATTTGAATGAGTGTCATTTTAAAACAACTTTAGCTAAGTGGTTAAAAATTCGGGTATAGCGATCTGCCGCCTTACTAAAAATACCACATTGATACAAAGAAAAGAAAAAGGCAAATTTATACTCGAATCATACGCTTACGAAACTACTGACCGGAAAAAAACCTAACAATTTTAAATGTCCAGCGCCGCGAATTTGTCGACCATCTCTCACGATGCAATAGGAAAAATGAACTCTCCATGGCAAACTCGTGGTGGCACAAGAAACGCCCAAATTGCCCAGCCGTGGACATTCGAAAAGGGGAGGGGGGGGGGCTGGACACCACATTATACTGGGACGCTCTTTATCAATTATGAATACTCGCGCTTACATTTTTAAAAGCGTTTGTACTCTGTTTCTCCACTTTACAGTGCTATTGAATACATTTTGCAGGGACGTTCGGAAAATACCTCAAAATCCTCTTTTTTTTTCTCATCACAAAAAAGTGGTGGATGATTCAATAGCCCATCCCCGCAGTCACAAAGAGTGGGGGTATATATACCCCCACCCCACCCCATCCCGGGAATTACGCCCCTGATGACGGCGCACGGAGCCAACGAGCCTGCCACTCGCATGGTCTTTTTTCGTGTCCGGGTTGCCATACGCCTTGACTCAAGGCTACGGTCATGAAAAGGCCTTTGAGATGAACAAAACAAATCCATGAACCTTTGGCGACTGAACGATCTAAATTGGGGTCGTATCGTGTACTTAACAAGCGAGTACAATTTTTACTAACACCTGCACATGTAATACGCCAATCGGCGGCGGCGGAACGTTTATAAAACTGGGGGCATCACCAAAAGAGGCATTTGCTCAGAAATAAGGCACCTTCCGTCGGTGTGAAAGAGGAGAAAATTGTGAAACTATTTTCGTTCACATTCCAAGGAATACATGTTACCAAAGCAAAATTTACTACCAACATTAATATACACTTTTAAGAATGTTTGCATTACATTTTAAAAGCGTAAGGAGCACTATTATTTCATTTCAGGCCAGTTTTCCATTTTGAGAGGGGCACAAATGTTTGTATTGCGAGAGGGGCATTTGTGTTTTCGAGGGATAGTTTTCCATAACGGGAAGGTTCACAATCTTGTTAATGCGCGAGGGGTATTTGTGTTTTTGAGGGACACTGTTGCATTATAAGAGAGGAGATCATTTTTAAACGCGATCATAATGCTTTCATGTGCGTTTGAGGGCTGTTTTATTTTCATCTCGAGGGGGCACATTTGTTACCTAATGTGGTAAAATGAGGAATGTCCCCCACAACCATGTTGTGAGTAATCAACGCCTGAAGTTGGATACACTAGGAAAATATGTAATAAGAACCGGAAAATGTCCCTGTCTAAGAAAAAAACCAGATAATAAAAATCTGTGGCTATAGATTAGGCCTATTGGGAGTGGGGGTACAAGGACGGATCAAGAACACACTTTTGTTCGGGGGAGGGTGGGGGCGGCCTGTACAAATCAAGCCAGGCCAAACTGGTAAAGGTCCTAGCTGTAACAGCCTGTTGGCGCCAATTCTCGAGGGCGTCATTCGCTTCTCAAAGTGGGGGTAGTACATATACATGTGTATCTTGATCTGTACTAATTGTGCGAGTGCGAAGCCAAAACGCGAGGTTCGGGGCCCGCTTAAGGGCCCCTGAAAAAAAATGGATACTAGGCGCCCTGTGGTGCGATCTGAGGTAATTTCTGACGACTGCCAAAGTTTTAGCACAAAATCATCATTTAAACTATATCAGTCATTAGGAAAGCCAAGTGCCAGTATTACTCCAGTGTAATTGGCAACTGCTCTGGTGACCAGAAACAACTCTTCAAGGTTGTTAATCAACTGCTCCACAGGAAAACAACCTCCCTCTTGCCATCACATGACTGTAAAGAAACTCTTGCTGACACATTCAGCCAGTTTTTCATTTCCAAGGTGTCGACCATTCGTGCCAGCTTACCTCCATCTGCTACAAGTATTGCTGATACATCACCATCACCATCACAAGGGTCGCCGTCTTCTTTCAGAACTGCCTCCCTCGAGGAAATTCAGAAGCTCATTTTGAAGACACCTCCTAAATCATGTGAGCTTGATCCAATCCCCACATCAATACTGAAGCCTTGTGTGGATGCAATTGCTCCAGCAATCACCTGCATCATCAACCAGAGTCTGAAATCCGGGGTCGTGCCAGGTACCCTAAAATCAGCACTAGTGCGACCGTTGCTGAAAAAGCCAAATCTGGATCCTGATATCATGCATAACTACCGTCCTGTGTCGAACCTTTCGTATCTCTCCAAGCTACATGAGCGTGTGGTTTTTGCCAGACTGTCTTCGTTTTTACGGATGAATGGTCTCCTTGACAAATACCAGTCAGCCTATCGCTCAAACCACAGCGTTGAAACTCTTCTTGCCCACATGTCAGGTCATATTCTTCAACAAATGGACACAGGCAAAGTCACAGCTACCGTGTTGCTAGACCTGTCTTCTGCCTTTGATACAGTTGATCACACCATACTCATCAACCGTCTATCTTCACTTGGGATCAAGGGCACAGCTCTGCAATGGTTGTCGTCATATCTCACTGATCGCCATCAGTCAGTTTGCATCAAGAACATCAAGTCTGCATCTGTTCCTCTGTGCTGTGGTGTTCCACAGGGATCAGTTGGCGGACCTCTTCTTTTCTCTATATACACCAGTCCGCTTGGCAAAATAATCCAGAAATACGGCATTCAGTACCACTGCTACGCAGACGACATTCAACTGTTTACATCATTCAGCCCACTTCAATCAAGTGCTGTAGTTGCTATGACGAAACTCGAGGCCTGCATTGATCACATCAGAACATGGATGAGCTCCAACTGCCTCAAGCTGAATGATGCCAAATCATGCTTCATGATGTTTGGCACCAAGACTAACTTTGCCAAGTTGAATATCTTGTCGATACGCATCGGTGCTAGCTGCATCAGTACATCTGCAACAGCTCGAAAC
Organism: Patiria pectinifera; assembly: GCA_029964075.1. Classification (NCBI taxonomy): domain Eukaryota; kingdom Metazoa; phylum Echinodermata; class Asteroidea; order Valvatida; family Asterinidae; genus Patiria; species Patiria pectinifera. The sequence goes on along the minus strand of CM057149.1, from coordinate 12,363,644 downwards.
CTGGGTGTCATCTTCGATAGTCACATGACCTTCAATGATCATATATCCAACTTATCCAAGTCGGTCAGATTCCATCTACGAAATCTTGGATTCATCCGCAAATACTTGACTCGCACAGCAACGGAACAACTTGTGCATGCACTCATATCTTCTCGACTGGATTTCTGCAACTCGATCTTGTATAACTTGCCCCAGTATCAACTTGACAGACTCCAACGACTTCAAAATTCCGCGGCTAGACTAGTAACTTTGACCAAACGTTCAGAGCACATCAGTCCAGTGTTGCAGTCTCTCCATTGGCTACCTGTCACGAACCGAATCATGTTCAAGATTCTCCTACTTGCGTTCCACATACTCGGTGGATCCGCCCCAGCATATCTCACCGAAGCTATACCAAGGTATAAACCAACCCGGAATCTACGATCTTCCCAGACCATCTCTCTGGTTGTTCCCCGTGTTCATCACTCATGGGGATCCCGCGCCATTCAACATTCTGCAGCTTCACTTTGGAACCAATTACCGGCACACATCAGCACGGCCACATCTATTGACTCTTTCAAGAAACTTTTGAAGACTCACTTGTTTTCTCATGTAGCCCATTCATAGCCAGCATGTGTCTTAAGTGCGAGTATTTTTGGTAGCACCGAGAAAATGCTCTGGAGGGGGTGGGTGGTTCTGGGAGAGGCTTATTTAGACTGTCAGTCCGTTCGTTTGTCTTGTCTGTCTGTTGTGTGTGTCTCTTAGTCTGTTGTTTACGTCTCTCTGTCGTGACCGTCGTGCTATTTACATTTTGTGCCGTGTGTGTTGTGTGTTAGTTCATCTGCCTGTCCATCGTTTGTCTCAAGCTTAATTGTGTGTTTTTGACAGTTTGTCTTTTATCAACCAGTGTGTGTGTCTTGTCTACTGTTAGTCCGTTCATCTGTTCGTCTAGTGTATGTTTCCCACTCTGTTGTGTAGATGTAAGTCTTGTATGTCTGTCCATTTATTTATCTGTCCATTTTAGACAAAACTTGTTCACCGACTCGTATTTGCATATTTTAAATTATTTTTAAGACTTCAATTTAATTGTAACTGGTTATTTGTAGTTCTGTAATGAAGCGCCTTGAGCGTCACTTTTTTTTTATTTGATATACGTTATGGCTGTCGTGCTGTTAATTCTCTCTGTCATGGTCATCTCTCTGTTTACTTGATTGATGTTCTGTGTCTGTCCGTTTATATCTGCCTGTTTTAGACAATTTTAATTTGTACACCTCTTGTATTTTAAAATTTAACTGGTATATCCGTATTTATGTAAAACGCCTTGTGCGTCAATTTTTAATTGCCCGTTTTTCTGATTCTTATTGCCTATCTTGACAGTTTGGCTGTTTTTTATCAACCATATTATTTTATAGTTATTTTAAAGGTTTTGTCTTGTATAAGTTTTAGTTTATTCTTAAATTTTAACCTGTTCATTTTTATTTCTGTGAAGCGCCTTGAGCGTCAATTTTGACGGATTTGGCGCTATACAAGAATTAGATATTATTATTATTATTATTATTATTAAACATCTTTTTCGAGGTTGGAGTCATTAAATCAGCTGTTCTGAGCTATATAATTAAATGTAGGCTACGTATTTTTATTCAGGGACGAAAAACGTTGGAGAAAGACATCAGTCCCCCCGTTCCCCACCGATCGACGCCCTTGGTTGGCACCGTGCTTCAGAACGACAGACTTCACACGTACATTGTATACGTAGGGCCAATGCTTACATGATGTACAGCGTCATTTGCACACTACGGTATTTTCGTAGGCCCTCGCCCAAGTTTTCGTAGGCCCCCAAATTTTTCGAAGACCCCCAAATTTTTCATAGGCCCTAGGCACAGTGCCTACTGTGCCTATTGGGTAATCCGGGCCCCAACCAGGGGTCAATTTTCAGGCCCTATACACGTTTTACATTGCCACATTGTTGTTTATAAAAATGAGACAATAAAAAAGAAACAAAAAACATGTAGGCTAGTGAACATGCCCGCGGGTTAGTTAAGAGTCTGTTTCAGTAGCCCGGCTGGCTAGTGAACTAAAAAGTTAAGGTCGTACCCTGGTTAAACCCTTTTTTGATGTGCTGCTAGAGGGCGCCCTTTCGAGGATGACGTCAAAATTATGGGTTTTTTGTGTTTGGCATTCCTCACTTAACACTTCCATAATGTATTTATCGGTAGTAAAATGCTTCCGTTTCGAGTTAGATTCAATTTATATTGCACTTCCGGTAACACCGGAAGTAAAGGTCAAGCGGTTTTGTGCCCGGGAATAAGAAATGTTACTCAAGGTACCGTCTACAGCCTCACGAAAAAACGAACTCGATACCAATAATTTGGTTCAAGAGATATAGCTCAAACTATTTTGTCAAAATGTGTCCTTAAATCGCTTGTAATTTGATACATGATGACGTCATGATTACGTCACAAAATTTATAACACCTTCGTCTCATGGTACAAGTTCACGCTAGGTTTTATGATCATCCGGTAAACAGTTCGGAAGAAATTTAGCTTTTTTTTGATTTCGGGCTTATGTCTGCATTTTGAATTCACCTAATTTTGACCTTCCGATTGACCCGGAAGTAAAGGTCAAGCGAGTTTACAAAAAAAAATGTTTTATCAATTCATGGTCTATCTGATTACAAGGTGTGAACATGATTGATCGTTTTGTTCAAGAGTTATAAGTGAAAGAAGTTGGTCATTTTCCCGCTAAAATCGCTTGAAATTTAACACCCAATGACGTCATCATAACGTCAGAGTGATATGCACCACTCGGGACGAGGGTCGATACAAATTGAATGTTTTAAGTTGATATCGTAAACCATTTAGGAGAAAACCTGCGGAGAATTCTTGTCTGAAAAAAAAAGAAACATTTATCAGAAAAAATTCTAGACAGTGGTCGGGTTGTGCCCGACCACTCAATTAAAACAATAAAGATTCACACAAAAACACTTTTATTTAGATTTTATTTGTTTTTTGTTTGTTTTTACTTGGATAAAGGGCATTGGATAGGGCAAAATCACCCCAAAAAAGTTCGGCAAAAATACAAATTTACAACGCAACTAGCTTACCGTTAAATGTTGAATTTAAGTTACTGAATCGCATGTATACATGTAATTATTCAAAGAATATTATTTAAAGATATTCGAAATCAAAATTTCAGAAATGTATCTGCTTTTCATGACGTTACACAAAATTAGCGTTAACAAGAAATAAAACTGGACAATATTGGCAGATCTAAAATTTCTGACAACCGTTAAAGAAAATCGGGCAACGGATACAGTTATCTTAAGATCTTATTCAGTATTTCGTTTTCCTCACTTATGTACACGTAATATGTTGTTTTTTGACAATTAAATACCTTTCTTTGGTCATGAAAGAAAGAAGCGAAAATCTCATTATTGGTGCCATTTTCTGCGGGCAGCTCATTTCCAAGATAAGTCGATATAATTCACAACACTGAGTTAATGAATTATTCAAAACAAGGCTTTGCAAAATCAATTTGCAAGAGGCTGTGTGAGTTCGATCAATTCTTAAACCGGAACGATGTGATCCTGAAACGTAACAAAAAATCATTTCAAACAATTATTAACAGGAAGGTCCATACCGGGGAAAACAAATGCGTCTTTTGAATTGACAAATAAAATGCTATCCTTAAAACCAAACATAGGTAGTCCTCTCACTTTACGATACGGGCCAACAAAAAAAGTAGTGTTTATTATTTAAAAAAACTTACATACCTAATGCATGCGACTCGGCTGAAACCAATGTAGAACAAAGGGCCGGTGAGTATAACATAAACAGAATACCAAGAGCATCTGGAAGCAATGAGGAGGGCGCCATTCCCGGCGCGGATCCTGAGTGGGGGGGGGGGGGCAAAAAAGGGTCGGATTTGAACAGCGCCTCCACTGAAAGTATGGTACGACTCCCCCCTATTGATTTTACGGAGGCGAAGTGTCGGGAGGGAAAAAAACCTGTGTACATTTCAGCATTTTTTTTTGCTGATGAAACCCCCTCCCCTGCAAACAATCCTGGATCCGCCCCTCGATTCAACATATTAGGCGCAGAAATGCATTTTGATAAGATACTTCATGCGGATCTGTGCCACGTCGTACACGATGTATCTGGTTGGAGGACAAACGCTCAGGAAAAAGAACAACACAGGACACTGTGAAATACCTAGACGGGTCTTTCAATTGGACGTGTGATTCCAACGTCAACGAATCTAAAATGTTACCATGAAGATTGTTTCTGAATGTTCGACAACAGGGGTTGTGCTTCTTCTTTGACATGAGACATAATTTGCGACCATTTTTAAAGTCGCATTTGGTCCCTTTCGTAATTTTGAATATAAACAATTCATTATATTACAGGTTTTCCCGGCCAATTTCCTAAAATGTTCATTCACTTCTGAAAATCGGTCATTCGTTTTCGTCTGAGTTTGAGAATCGCTCTGAACACGCGTTTCATCTTCGCTACCAGAGCATTCGATTCCATTTCAGTTCAATCAATTTAGCGATTGAGCAGCATCTTTCGTTTATGTCCATTCAGATTCGCTTACAAGACTTCTTTTTCGCTTTTAGAGGGCGATTTCAATCATTCACCATTCTATTTCACTTTTAATCACATGCCATCAGCACCAGATACAATAAGGGTTTTCCAACCGTAAATCAAATTAGCTGTACCTGAATTCAATTAGAAAAGGTATGCTTGCGTATAAATGAATGTACAGGTAACGTAATTGGCCGTCTGTTTCTCAAAACCGAATGCACGGACAATGAATTGAAATGGGATTAAAGACGTGATGAATGACCGATTTCAGGAAATGAACATTTCAGGAAATTGGCCGGGAAAACCTATAATTATATCTTGTTTGCCCGATAATAAATAAAACAATAAATGAAGTAAATAACTGATTGAACTGAAAGGAAATCGAATGCTCTGGTAGCGAAAATGAAAACGCGTGTTCAGAGCGATTCTCAAATTCAGACGAAAATGAATGACCGAATTTCAGAAGTGAATGAACATGTTAAGAAATTGGCCGAGAAACTCATTAAATTCGTTTATTTACTGATCTGCTTCAGTATCACGATTTACGCGACAGTCGTATCTTCTCTTGCACAGTCAACGGAAACACAAATGTATTGTATCGGTAACAACACAATCAAGTGGGTTTTCAATTAGGCATCGAGAGTATGCAGAAAAGGTGGATTTGCGGAAATAAAAAAAACAACTTCCAGTTTATCTCAGACTTGTGTTAGCAGTGCAGTCGCTGTGTGGACCTCATAAAGGTGTCCGTACAATGCAGTTAAAATGTTCTGTGTTTTTGTACTGATCCACACAACGTTTTTCACTTTAAGACAAAAAAATATAGGCATCGTAGCGTTATGGTATCAAGTTGCAAAAATAAAGTACAGCATTCTAGAAAATTACGGTCTAAACTCAGTCGACATGGCAACGTTTTGAATAAAAGGGTCTTCTCATAACTTTACGAGAATAAAAGAATGTTTACGGGTTTCAAGAAAACATGAGAAATAAGCATGTGCGGTCGGGTACAGGAGTAGACGAACACCCACAAGAAACATCACATGATGTTAATTCGTTCGTACAAAGGATACTCATTGTATTGCAGACTGATGTCCGACACATCGGATGCTACTGGCTGTCCCGTTGGCACAATGATCCCATTTTCAATGACCGACTGACCAGAGGGGTCTGGACAAGTCCTGCCTTGACCTGATGTAAAATCATTTTTTTGGGGGGGGGATAGAAAATGTGAAAATAAGCCTCATCTGTATTCCACGCACATATTTACCCCAAACAGGGGCCTAGCAAATGGAGTTGTTTGGGTATGACGATACTCCCCCCATTAATGTTTATAGTTGGCATTTAGAGCCTCATATTTGGCATATCAACCGCTAAATTAATCACTTTGGGAATAACACATTATATAAAAATGTTGTCGAGTGATCCCGCATTGAAAACCTGTTGAAAATGCAGAGGCATTCCAACATGGAAGAAGAGAGAATCGGGAAAATATGTTATTTTGAGCTTTTAGGGGAAACTAAAAGGACCAGTTGCCACTATTCTTAAAAACTATTGCAATTAACTACCCCCTCAAGAAATATGTGAATCATGCATGATCATCATTAACGTTTTGATAAGGCCTGCATTAAATGACATGGTGCTTTATGCAAAAGTTTCAGAGGAGCTTCACAGTTATTACCCCTGTTTATCAGGCCATGAGACCAGTTTCTCTGCAGCTTTTTGAGATTAGCGCATTCTGGCCTTTGCCCTCACAGGTACCCATACTCGGTTATTGCGGGGAAGTGTCTTGCCCAAGACCACAAGCCCCATACGTTTCTCGTCGTAACTCTGAACCCAAGTTTGGTTGGTTATTATTCCTGTTTTAATGAGACACCCTCAATCAAGAAATCGAACAGGATTACCCTTGGTACTGTGTTTGTCAGCCGGCAGCTGTGTGATGTAATATGACTCTTTCAGCTCGTGCATGTTTCCAACAGCGACCTCACATAGCAGCATCAGGCCAGTCGAGTTGACGCCAGCGTTACAATAGTTGGCGCTCTTCGACACCATGTCGGCAAAGTACACGCCCTTTCCAAACATGTAGCCAGTCTGATGGTCAAATATCAGAAGAGTAAAGGATCTCTCGTATTTCTCAAGAAATGCTCAGGAAATTAGAAAAAAAGTCGTCATAATTGGCACGGGTTATCGGGTCACAACTAAGTTAATAAGCTTAATTTTACAGTCGAAACGAACTTACCCCATATCAGGTTTTCCGTCATGCATCAATTACCATATTTTACAAGTTTCATGAATTCCAACCAATTGGCACACTGTTTTAGACCCCATATTCTGTGGGAGCCTAGAAGGCAGAGGACTGAGAGACCGAGTAAAACTTTTTTGGTGAAATTTACTGCCACCGACCGAAACTAGGCCGACAAGATATCTTAGAATGAAATCCACACAATTGAGTAAATCAAGTTTTCACCCGAGTTTCCACAGGATTGATATTTTCCCCCAGAGTATCTAATCAAAAGTTAGACCGATTTTCACTCTTAATCGTCTAGTCCCTAAAGTTTAAAGCAGAGGAAATTGAATACAGTTGGACGAGAGATAGTTTGACGTCACACAACTTGACCCTTTACAATGCGAACTAGCTATACCCCAACCCCTCTTCCATATTTTGTACAGTAAAGGCAATACATAACATTTGAAAATATTTAAAAACAAAATTTGAAAATAATTGTGAAATATAAATTACTTGAGTGTAAAAGAATACTGGGAAGTCATGGCACCCTGTGGGCTGTCAATTTCAAGAAAAGTGGATTTTTTTTTTCAATTTCCTATCATGGTCAGCCGACTATTGCTGGAAAGTAACTTACTTTTTTTCAAATACTGCCTCCACTTGACAAAGTTTAGTTGGTCCATTTTTGGTTTGGTTCCATATCCATAAACGGATGCAAGCGTTTCCTGACCTGACAATTTCCTGATGTCTATAAATTGCTCCTTTTCGAGGTTGGATCAGGGACCCAGACTACAAGAACAGCAATTGTTCTTGGTTTTCCCAGCATCCTTGAACACAAAACTATAAGCAGGTCAGTGTAACAATATTTGGTATGAAATTTCAACCCTCCAAGTCCTACAATTTCTGAAAATTAAAGCAAAAGCAGACGAAAGGACCTCAAACATCAAGACACTTGCCGTGCGTCAAGAGAACGTCATGGTCGCATGGGTGCAGCTGCAGCAAATTCGCCAGGACCGTGACGAGCCAGTGCGTGCCTTCTCTGCCCGCCTCCGATTCAGGATCTAGTGCAAATTCAAAACCCAGGTCGCGTACAGTGACATGATGATCAGAGACGCCCTCATCCGGGTGCTGGAGGACGAGGAGATTCGACTGGACATCCTCGGTAAATCAAAACAGGACAAGTCACTTGAGGAGGTACTCAAGTACGTCGAAGCGAAGGAGAGTGGCAAACGATCGGCCAGTCGCCTCCTTCACGGCGGCACCACTACAACTGCAGCTGCCGCCAGCTCATGCCCGCACAATGCCCCAGGCCTCAAGGTGCAGCCCATCCCCACTATGGAGCCTCAACCTGCAGCCTCCTCACCTCACTCAACCGCCCCTACCACGCGTCGCTCAATTCGACAGATCAAACCACCAACATGGTTGAGCAATAGGGACTTTGTCAAGAAATGACTTCCGTATCAGTCTTTGTCACTCACCTCCAAAGACGTGGGAGGGCATACAGAACTGTAACTTCGCCATTTATATATTAACGTTACCTGTTGGTATTACTTTGTATCTTTTGTTGCAGACGCTGTTGTCATTGCTTGAGAACCAATAAACCACCGTTGGAAAGCAAATAGTGTCATACTTCTTTAAATTGCATATACGTCAATATAATAATCATAAGACAACCAATGTCGCATGTATATGTTGTGCAACACTTCAAGGGAGGGTAAGGATTGATAGGAACGAGTGGGGTTTTTGAGAAACTGAAGTGCCAGATTCAAAACAGACCCCAACGTTTTAACGCTGAATCAATGGATAATGACATAATTTGAAGTTTGTCAAGCGAGGGAATCAAAAACATGAGGTGGGGGCCGGAACCTGAAGCCAGAGGCTAAGTCGCAGTTTCATAAACCCCCAAAGAAACGTTTGAATAATACGGTATATAAACAAACCTTTGGGGCTTCTGGTGGTGCAATGCGGAGGCCCTGAGACAGGATGCCACAGAAGTTGGATAGTCTGGAGCCGTGCCACAGCAGCATTCGGTTGTGCATGCTCGCGAACGGTTGAAAGCGCAAGAATTCGCCCTCACGATCCAAACGAAAAACCTCGCACGAAAGGGATAGTAAATCATTATGTGCATGGACACATTCTCAAAGCAAACTACTACACACATCGGCGGAAGGGTTAATCAAGTATCTACCCAGAATTCCTCAATGAAGTTATCAGCTTGTAATCAATGCTAATAGTATAATTACATGAACATAATCTTCAGTAGTTGCATAGCCACTGAAATTTGAATTTGGAGAACACCCTTAAAGCTTCAATTTTCTGCAGAACACCTAAACATCTTCTATGTCTTACTTAACAATTGCCATAAGTATTTATACTGCCTTGCCCAATTCTGAAATTAAGTGGAGTGATAGAGAAATCGAGTAGTTTTCATTTAATGTCTCTACTTTGTTCCAAGCTCCGTACAAGTCAAGCGCGTTGAGTGATCACATATCTTACCTCTTTCACCTTGAGTTGGTAGGAGTCGTGTGTGGCACCGTGGGTATTCTTCGTGTATGTCTCAATCATCTTGAACTCATCACTGTGTTTCGGGACTACCTACATAAGCGAAGGAATAACGATACAAAATGCTCAGGAGTCATGTACATAACAGCGCACCACCAAGCGTTTGCTTATTATCATCCGTCCACCGTGTCCATAATGGTGCCGCTCAAACACAAACGAATTTAACTTGAAGCATCCTTATAAAACTCGTTGTGCTTTACAGAAAAAAAATAATTTGAATCATACACAGTGAACATGGCAAAGATGCGCCTGTTTAATTCCTCACTGCTACTCAAATATTTGCTCGTACCCCGCCCTGCAAACAGGGCGCTTGGATCAGGCTGATAAGCTTCACAGAATCTTGTGAATGAAGTGGGGATGGCATTCTGAGTAATTTATTATGACCCATGTAAACACATAAAAATGCACGCATTCCATAACGGATGTGATTTCTTTTTCATTGCGGACTGTGTGGAAAATTTTTGAGTGTCGCATGACCCAGTTTCGTGAATGCGAAACGGGACCTGAACCGGTGACGGGAATTAAAAATTTACAAAACAGATAAGTTTTACAGATTTTCCTGGATTATTACGCTTTTCAAAGAAAAACAACATTTATGAATAGGAATAAATGAGTGGTGGCTCAGTCTTAACGGCCGTTTAAAATTTCGCAGGGTCGTGGCCATGATGAATTGCCAGTCACAGGTCACGCAAAATCTATCGAATGAGAGCGTAAATTCATCAGCCCTTCCCAGCGTCCTGTTTGCTGGGCAGGGGGTACGAGCGAAAAACAAATACGGCTTGGTGCTAATTAACTCTTGGGGCGCACTTAAGGGTCACTATATGGAGAGAAGCTTCAACCTACATCTTGTCATTCGCTTCAGCCGAATTTCGAGAAGCCCCAATTCTTTCTATTGATTCCATTTTCGTCATATTAACAGGACGACCTCCAATACAATTATTGAATACCTTCCACCTCGAGTTAACATTGCACTCATTTCTTGGATTTAGAACGTACCGTCAATGACGTGTAAAAATAAAACAAATGTCAACATATAATGTTGCACTTCAGCCTTCAAAAATAAAACAGCTGACCTTGCAGCCAAGGTTTCACAGAAGCTGCATTCGATCTTCTTTACATATATCTTTTACATAGGATGAAATGAAGGGTACGTGTATGCACATTCGGATTCCACTTGAGTTCAGGCAGCCGCGAATCACACCAGAACTGTAATTGAGTCCATCGCAAGTCCCTTAACAGGTCAGTTACAAGTCAGTCTACTAGTCCGGTCGCAAGTAACAAGGAATTTGAGTAGCTTATGATTGACTTGGGACTACATGACTTGCAATTAACGTGTGATCTACTCGTGACCGACTCATGACGATTGGACCACATCCCTTTGTGTACCTGCATGGCGCATCTGAGTTTCGCGTAGTGGACATCCACGGGATTTGTCCTCGGAGAGTACTCGCTAGTAGATACCAAGAGGTTGTATGCCGCCTCTATCTCCAGGAGATTATCCAACATTTTTGTCTTTTCCTTCAAAGAAAAAGTTATGAAATATATACGATATTAAGTAAGGGTGAGTCTCGACCAACATTTTAATGGGAATGTACATCATTGGCTTTTGCTGTAATTTTCAGAAATGAACTATTTTGAGAGGTTAGTATAATAGATCAAATATTGTTACACTAACATTTTTTAAGTTTTGTGTTCGAAAAGGTTGGAAAAACCAAGAAAAACAAAAAGTTTCAATTAGTCTGGTTCCCTGACTCCACAAAAGATAAAATGGATCAATTTATAGATGATGGAAAATTGTAAGGCAAGGGAACCGGTCTAGCTGGCCTGCACCCGTTCATGAACATGTAACCAATAGCAAACAAAATTTGAACTGAAAAAAATAGTAAATTTGGAGCAGTAGTTGAAAAATAGTTAGGTTTTTCCAACGCTGGTCGGCCGACCACCGTTGGATATATTTACAAAAATACCATTTTCTTGAAAATGACTTCACACCAGGTGCCATAATTTTACAAGATGCTTGAGACTGTCATTTACCAACATCCTAGTAAGGTATTTCGTAAAAACTTGGTAGTTTTATTTTTCGATGTTTGAAAATGTTGTATATTCCCTTTAATACAGTCACCAAATGTCATCATTATACAATCACATCTTTTTCGGACTCAAACGACACGATTGAAATGCGACAAAGATATTCCTGTGTTATTTATTGTTCATCCCCTGTTATTCGCTATTGACTTGTATCACATTCTTTGTGATTAATTTCTGATTGAATCGGTTACAAAGTCCGGTCTGAACACGTTTAATGCTTGAAACTTTTGTAATGACAACCACCAAGAACAACCGTGGAACATCAGCTGCCCATGGCCAATTTTTGCAGGTGTGTCTTCTGTGGCATTCTGATTCAGAAACATTCCAGTTACAAAGATACTATGGATGCAACGATTGTTCACCTTAGTTTTCTAAATCTTATACTCAGTGATGTCGTCAAGACTTTTCAAGAGGCAATAAGTTATATAACAATATCTTTATTATTTACATTGAAGAATATATTCACTCTTTGGTACAAACAAAATTGTTTTTAGAGCCATAAATCTTGTCGAGATCTCATCGATACCTTCTGAAGACCTTTCAGAGATCCGCTTATTCGATGCGTTTACATTCAAACGAACCCACTGATTCGTACATTGAAAGACCAGGCATTTGATGTGAAGCACTCATTCACGTTGACTGAAATTAAATAATAATAATATCATCATGCGTATTTACAAAGCGCACGTATCCACCAGAACTGGTGCTCAAGGCGCTATATCATTAATTGGATATTCCATTATAGTGTACACGTGGGTCAGATCTCTGAAAAGGGCTCGACCACATCACTGGTATTAAATGTGTAAAAGGTTTGCAGTAATACCCAACCAGATTGTGAAGTGAACGGGCCCTAACGAAGGATAAAGTGCCAATGAACACAATCCACCTGTATAACTTCCAGGGTGTCCAGGAGGGGGATGGACTTGAAGCCGAGGTTATGGGGGATGAAAGTGTAGAATCTGTTGGTTGCATCCAGTATGGCGCTCCGACTAGCATCACCAGTCTCGATCAACTACAAAGATTAAAGGCATAAGAATGAAGCATGAAGTAGATCATGCAATGGTCCATCCCAGGATGAGTCCCTAGCGAGAGCTCCACCGACCGGGAGTGAGGGGGGGGGTGGGGGGTGGGTTGGACCTTAAACCTTCTCTGGGGCAGACCTTTATCTACTCTAGGGGGCGCTGCTACCCTTTAAATGTAACAAAGTTAAAAAAACAAAAACACTCGAATTTTACCCCCATGTGGTGCATTAAAAAGAGTGGAAGGTAATTCAATAAGTAGAGTGATTTTCACTATATATGAGCCATGGTAATAAAAATATTACTCAAGAAGATGCAACCTTGACTCTAAAAGAGTAGAAACCCAATCGGAAAGATTAGCCCCACCAAACTAAACTTGTTTTTCACTCTTTTAAATTTAGAGAGTAATGAAAATACAATGTACATTGCCACGTTATATTGACCTTTTCGTGCGCTTTATTTTGTGAAATTTCCTTATAATTCAAATTAAAAGATCGACTTTGAGCATCTATATTTCACCTTTTTTTTCTGTGCTGGGGGGGGGGGCGCAAGTCGGGAGGTAAGATTGCAATGAGGTGTCACTAACATTATGCCACGTTATAGATCCCACAGCTTATGTGCATCTTGTAAAATTTCAACAAACAAACTAGGGTACTAGGGAACTAATTAGCCTGGTGGCAAACTGATTAACAGTTATGCATATCAAACCGAGATCAATCTTTCCATAAAGCTGCTCACCGTCTGAAGTTCTGTCAGCACCGAGTACGCGTTCTGTATCTGGGGCTTAGATAGCTTCCCGAGAGGCATTTTGTTCAGGTCGATCTAGCGAGAGACAGAGAAGAAATTCAATTATTTGGTTTTGGTTCTGAAACAGTACGATTTCAGGTGGAGATTTTTCTCATGGGGCGACCACTTCTATCTTCTGTCTGCGGAAGGTTTCTGTAACTTGATCAATGTGTGCTTTTCCAGGTAACTGTAAAAGAATGGGCCATTTTTGTCAAGTACCCTGAATGTATTTCATTAATTGTAAATTGTTGAACGGGATGGCGCCTCACTATTTATTGCAGGCATAATGCCAAATGCATAATGGCTTTAAACATTAGGGAATGTTTAATTACAAATGTTAAATTATGCGTTGAAGCAGTTCTCTTCGCAAGTTTAAAAAAATCAAGATTTTACCTAACTTTCAATTCAATATAGCAGACTCGTGAATAAGGCCCATACACGCAGACCCGGATTTATAGGCCTAGGCACAGTTGGCATTGTGTATAGAGCCTACGAAATATTTGAGGGCCTACGAAATATTCGGGGGCGCGCCAACGGAAGATTTGAGGGGCTACGAAAACACTGTTGTGTGCCATAAACCACATACACCCACACATGTTTACGTTACATACCTAGTGTGGACATTTCCTTGATTTCGTGAAGTAAAAGAAAAGCCTCTGAAAAAAAAAACTCATTTATCTCTCACTGTGAAAACACTTTCAATCCAATTGTTTGTATCTGTGTTTCCCTTTGTGATTCACTTTAGTGTTTCTCTTCATTTTGCCACAGATAAACCTATCCAAAAATGCCTCTAAACCAACAATGTCTCTAAAACTGTTTTCCAGAAATGGGGAAACACTGTGTGGACTTGCCCACGTTCACACAACGTCGCCGCTACCTGGTTTATGGGGACCTCTTTTATTCGGAAGTCCACACATTAAATGTAATGCCTACCCACACGCACACACAAGTGTGTATTTGCCTGTAATCGGGGACCCCCTATTGTCCCTCTTTTAATTGTTTGTACTCTAATATTTTAGGAAGACCTCCCTTATGTTTTGTACACGAATCCAAATTTGTGACCTCTCGGGAATTGGAGACCCTATTGTCCTCTATTGTTCAACGTCCCGTAATGAACGAGTAACAAATTCATGTTTGTTTCTGGTGTAAATCGAGGATTTTCTTTTATGGTGTACATAAAGAATTTTCTATTGTTCTTCTTCCCAGTTTCCTTTGCTTGTACTCTTTACTTTTTTGCTCCCATTGGTTTTGTACACATTTTCCAACCGTGGAGTCTTCGATTTGATTTCTGTCCTCGATTCATCGATGAAGTTGCACGTGGGTGTGCTCGATTTTTACACAATAAACACGCACAAGTGTATTAACCTCTGTAATCGAGGACCCCCTGTTATCCCTCTTTCGTTACCCTAACCTTTAAGGAAGACCTCCAATGTGTTCTGTACATGATCGTCAATTGCGGACCGTCGGGAAATATGGACCCTATTGTCCTCTAATGTTCAACGTCCCCTTTTGAATGCATATTAAACGTACTCACACACAATTTTCCGTCTCTCAAAATTTCCGATTTTAGCAACTGACGCTGATGTAGCTGCATGTACATGTATACGTACATGTATACAAGGTTAGTAAAAAAAAACCACCCCAAATGTTTGAACCATTGTTATAGTGAAGTTCTGTATGTAGCACTTTCAAAATCTGGGATATAAAAGCCAAATTCTTTTAGTACAAGCTTTCTTTTAGTACAAAAATCATTAAAATCACTTATGTACTTTTTAAATTACACCACTTTTTAAACCCAACCACCGTTTTAAGGTTCTGTCCACGGATCCCCAAAAAAAGTTCAGTACGGTTCCTTCATCAAAACGGAAAAAAAATCACATGGGGATGTGTGTGAACTGTTTTCGTTTTGCTGAAAGAACGCACACCATATTTGGTGATCCGTGGACAGAACTTTTAAACGGTGGTTGTGTTCGAAAGTACATGAGTGATTTGAATGATTCTTGTACTAAAAGAAAGCTTACAAATTGGGCTTTTATGTCTTAGATTTTTCAATGCCCCTTTTTAAAGTAAGATAAATTGATTGCAACACAGTCTGTAACAATAATATGTATTTCTCTATATAGACATTTTTCTTTAGTCAGATCTGTATGCACGTTTAAACCTTTTCTAATATTAGTATTTAATGTCATATTTTGTTTTTTAACTGTTTTTTTTTTAAATGTATTTTTTTAAAATGTAAATCACGTGCTATTCAGATGTGGCTGCTATTCGTGATTTGTTAATAAACATGTTGAATTGAATTGAATTGAATTGATTTTGGAAGTGCTACATGCAGTACTTCAATCAAACAATAGTTCCGACATTTGGGTTTCGTGGTTTTTTTTACTCACCTTGTACAAGTTATTTTGTCTGTCTATAGCACGGTGCCAATGGCTTTTAGATCTACCAGTGTGACCTGGATAGCTTAGTAACACCATCAACATGAAACTGGTGCCGATGCCCATAGCAAAGTATGCCTACGGAACACTAGTGCCTAGGGCCTACACGCAACACTTTATCTGCCAGACCCAGTAAACGTGGCCTTAAAAACGGTATACCTGCAGTATGGCAAATGCCGGATAAATACCTTCTCTTCACAGCACTGAACTTCATTTTTACACTTGCGCAATAAAAGTGTTAAGATTGTTGGTAGATACTCTAATGAACAGTGTTGTATACTTATTTGTGTGCGGAATTAGCGAAAACCATTGAGGCGCTCCATACTAATTTTGTTATTATATGCCCTCCATACTTCTTCAGCCCCACGAAATGTATACATTTGCCACAAAATGTATACATTCGGGACGCGCGCGCAAAAAACAGCTACCACGCACGTTAGTCAGTTCGACTAACAATTGCAGGCCGTAATGTAGGCCTTTTCTCATTGTCGGGCTACATGCACGTTTTCAAGCCTTTCGATGAGCCTAGATCACTGGTTTTCAACTGAGCTGTAATCAACTGAGCTGTAATTTCAATCAAGAAATTCAACTGAGCTGTAATCCAATCAAGAAATATCCTTTTTTGAACCTGATACTGGGGTATGTATCTGTACTACATTATTTTAGAAATCTAATTCTTAAAATGGAAACTTTAATTAATACAAAATTATGTAATATGCCCTAGCTCGTAAAGTTGTTTACGAATTGTAATATCATGGTTCTTATTTTACTGCATCGTTACTGAGCCTTAAACACCTTTTTGTGAGAGCCCTGCACAATAAAGAAAGAAGAGATTTTAGAGTGTAAGCGTTGTCATCCGTGTTTTAATTAACCGGCGAGGCCTGCCGACGAGGCGACCATTATGATATGTGGCTTCACCGCTACATTTGTAAATTGTATATATACTTCTCTCGCTTTCTAAATGCGATTACTCTTACCTTAAATTCAACCATGGCAATTTTGAACAAATTTATGTCACAGATGAGTCTCATCAAGCGTTGAATTTCAGGAGGCAGCCGGGATTCTCGAAAGGCTTCGATGGGAACGACCTGGAAAAAATATTTGACATTGAATTGTGTTGCCAAATTGGGCAATTTACCCAGACGCCCGGTACACAAATTATTACACGCACACTCAAATTTGTATCCTTGTGGAGACATTCTTTCGTTCTCGTGTACTAAAGTTTTTCGAGTTTGAAAGTGTAATTTATAAATGCTCTTATTTTAACCAGAATGAATTTCCTTGGCTGAAATTTGAACTTAATACCCCTCTTCTAAAACTCTTCCATTTGCGACGGATCAACAAAGCTTGGAGATAACTAGTTTTTGAGTGAAATCCATATATCTATTTCGTGAAAACCTTGTGGATACAATCTTTTGTTTCCTATTGTACACACGTCTCCACAGGAATACAGGTTTGAGGGCACTGGTCTGTGTGTGGTGATAGAATAGGCCTTCGTAAAGATGTGTCATTGGTATATAATTATGAAGTCATGGATATATTCTCATGAAGCACATTTGAAGGAGTTTAACAAGGATATTTTATATGTGGACTTCACTAGTTGCAAATCCCCTCCCCAAAACCTGTAGTAATTATATCAACAATAAGGATAAAAATTATTAATTCAGAAGAATAAAGCACATACAGCTTCTCTGTAATCTATGTCGACGAGGAAGAACTTGCCCGGGACTTTCTCAAACTTCTCGCTGCCAAACTGGTTGCCGGTTTTCTGAAAGTACGTCTCCTTAAACTTCTTCTGTGCGCGCGATTTGGCTTCTCCGAATTCCCACAGTCGGTTCCCGCCACTCTCTGTACCGACCCGCCCCCAGGCCCGAAACAACCAGTACGTGCTGACAAAGAGTGATGAGAAGTGAAGGTAAAGGGTAACATAAAATGCTCCGATATCAATGCATCAACTGATCAATTTTTCCGGAAATGTGAATAAAAACAGCGAATCCACATTTTAGGCCCCATTTCATTCATATTCATACACAGAATGGCACATAATCAAGAAAAACGAACTTCCTATGTGAATGATTTTGTATTGGCCTACACTTAAGCATCTGCTACAGTGGGATTTGTTATCACTCTCCAATCTCACCCATCTATCGTTTCCAATAATATAAACTACACAAGTAGTCACTGCATGTATTTATGAAGCCATTACATATTCTAGCAACGACCAGTGGCGGGGGCATTTGCCCCCCCCCCCCCAACATTTTTACAACAAATATATTATTATTATTGTATTTTCTTCGCTGCTAAGATTCGTAAAATGTGGACACATTTTGGACCAATTCAAGCATCATAAACACTGGTACTTAAAGCCCAAACATGCCACACATAATTATAGTATGCAGCCAACATCTTTGTACATTTGTTATACACCATTCTGCGGTTTGACACATTTCTCATTCATAAAAACGACTACACTGCTAAGTTGCTCTAGCTGCTTATTTCCGGACCCCTGATGATGGGCATGTGCGCGCGTACACAGGCTGACGATTATATTTTGACTGCCCCCCAGAAACATATAGTTCCTTACCCCTCAATTCCCCCCCCCCCCCACTTTCCCCAAAACAGAGTTTGGCACCGCCAAGGGCTACGACTCTATTTTCCTGCTGATGCCGGTCAAGTGCCAGAAACTCCTAAACTCAACCACATTTGGCATTCCAACACAGCGCCCTCAGTGAGCAATACACAGATCCGATAAGTATGATTACCTAGGTGCATTATAAAGGTGTAACCTTGTTTTAAAATTCTCATAGACACTAGTGCTAAATGCCCATACTTCAAAATTCTTTTAAAAATACTCAGAACTCTCACAGGTATTTAAGATGCACAGAAAAATGATGATCAACATGTCATCTTTTGCTTTCTTTTCATTTTTTGGTAGGTTGACCATTGACTTTTCGAAAAATTTTCGCCCAAAGAAGACGACCCCTATTTTCCCCAAAGCGGAACGGTAGCCATCTTGAAAAACGATCCCTAGACAACATCGCAAAATAGCGCCACTTTCGAGTCAAATTGCATCTAAATTTGAAGCCCTAAGTCCAGCCAGAGGTTCATCGTCATATTCTTCAATTCCCCAATTTTATGGCTCTCAGAACTCTCTAATATAGAATATTTTGAGGGTATAACTTTTGTTCATGCGCTCGGCGGATGGACTTAGGCCTATCTACAGGTATTCACCCAACATAACTCTCTAGTAGTTGAATCTTGTAGTAGGTGTTCGATCCCGTTATCGCATCGGCCACGCCTAAGGTAGCACTGAACAACTGGCCGTCTTCATTTAGAATGTGGGCTTGGTCCGCCAGTCCTGTAGAGCATCAACAAAAAAGCTAGGTGATAATTTGTATTCATAGATACCTAATACAGTTTACCCATTCCTATTGGTCGAGAGCCCGTTACGTGGCCGGTCTTAAAAGGATAAAAAAGACACGGCTGGCTGGACATCAAAAACTTTACCAGGGTCACATGAAATTTGCCTTTTACCGTTTCACATTCCTCACATAGGCATGCGCAATATTACCAGTGAATCGTATCTCAAAGCCCGAAATTCACACTACAACAGCCCAGCTGCGTTCTGCGCCACTCGCGCAGTTCGCGCGACGCGCGCGCCAATCTCCTTATACGGTAAGGAGTTGTAGGAAATGATTTTTCTTGACCGAAAAGGTATTTATGAATGGGAATCAATGTGTCCTTGGTCGGTATTAAACACTCTGTTTAAGACCGGTTGGAGTCAGGAGTGCTGATGATCCCATTGAGCTTCCAACCGGTCTGAAACAGAATTTTTAATTCCCATAGTATAGTACGTCAAAGTTGCACCTTCGTCCGGAGGTCACCAACAATAGTCTTTCATACTATTTCATATTAACTGTGACCAGTCAAAGTCACGGCGTTATAAAAAAAAATAGAGAACGGACAATTCTTTAAAAATAGGTTTACATCTGAAGCGGCACGGTGACTAAAAAAAGCCCCAAGTTTAGACAAAACGTCAACGTAAAAATATACTACATCATTAATACACGTGGGCCTCGTTAATGTCTAATCAGGGCTTACGCTAGTTTCAACCTTACACCCTATCCAAGCTTTTGGTGGAGAAAAAAAGAACACGTTAGATTACTGGAATGGCAACGGCTAGATTTGAGGACTAAAAGGTTGTACCATATCATTTCCTTTGCGTGGTAATTAAAAAGGGGGAACTTGCAAGGTTAAGTTGTATGAGCCTTCACATTTACTGTTTAACGATCTTTCCAAATATCATTGTGTGGTAAACTCGATTTTATATATACCAAACAGGCCAATATACCAAGTCACAAAATAATTGATGTGTTGTGAGGAACATTTGAACCAACTGACGAATGTAATATCCGCCCCCCCCCCCCCCAAAAAAAAAACGAAGCTAGGGATGTATTATTACAATAAAAAAAAAACATGTAATATAGGCTTTAAGGTTTGATTACAGAGTTCACTTCCATTTTTTTTTACTTCCAAATGTGACGTTCGGGAAATTTACAATTTAATTGTAAATTTCGTTTCGTTAAATAATACGTTTCCTCGTATGATTTTCTTGGCTTTCATTTAGGCTAAACACTGGAAGTAATCATTTCATAATTCAGGAAATTGTCAATATATTATGTTATTTTTTTCTATTTACCGACGAATTGGGCGCAAATTGAGAAATTGGGCCAGCGCTTATCAGCAATACAAACTGAATTAAGTGCCCTGAAGTATACTCAATAATATGTCGAATTCACAATCATGCCAAGCTAGTTGTTTGAAGTTTAGTTACTATCTTTTCACTGAATCAATTTTGAATTATTTTGTAAGGCATTATATTGAACTAACCAGTGTGGGGATCAACAGCCGCTGCGGCACCTCCCACCCACTGCTTATTTTCCACGCCTCCTGCAACACCCTTGATGTTGGAATACTTTCTCCTCTTATAATCACCTGTTTGTAATAAGATGACATTTTTTGTAATTTTTTTGAACCTGTTTGTAATTTCAACAGAAACAATTAGTTCATTAATGTATTTAACCCTAAAGGGGGCGGGTTATTTTGACCATCTCTCAGCCGGGGGGGGGGGGGGCCGATTCCGCCTCCCCCTAAGATCTCGGCTATCGAGTGACGAAATATTTTGAAACTCGGCACATGCATAGAGCAACTCTTCTTAAATATACCCAAGAAATTTCATGACTATAGGTCAAAGGGTTTTGGAATTATGGCTAATTAATTATTCATATGTACGAATGGCAATTCTGCTCTGTGTACACGATGTATATGCGAACATTCAGTTTTCACGGCGCGTAGCGCCGGAAAATTTTTCGCTACGCGGCAACCCGTGGTCCGATTTTTATGTTTTTGGTATCAAAAGATGCGCAAAGCTCGAGGCTAAAAAGTCATAACAGCTCGGGTCGTGAAAAAATTTTTTTAGAGGCTATCACGGAAAATGTTGAGGGGGGGGGGGGCGGATTCCGCCCCCCCCGGCCCCTTTAGGGTTAAAGCAAGATAGATAGCACCATATGTTCTCTGTGCACTTTTTTTTTTCTTTTGAAACAACACAACTGCTAAAAATGTTAAGTAGGCTGCAACAAATTAAAGTTTCATCTGAACTGGCTAAAAATATACATTTTTAGATAACAGGGAAAACGTAATGCACAATGATTTTAGAAATTTGCAAGCTCTTTCACGTGAGATGGGACCACTTTTTTGAGATCCTTATTTTCTTTGGATCCAAACTATTCCTGATGGAATAACTTATTTTACAGGACCAAAATGTTGTGCTATGAAAATCCTTCTTGCGATAAATACACGGTGAATTTTCTAAATACAGTAGTGTGAACGATCGTAATCTAATTTTTTAACAGTCGCTCAAAATGTAGGTTTTCCCGGCTATTTTAAAAAGTTTGTCATTCGAATTCACCGATTCTTATATCTAAATGTGTTAATCAACATCGCTTAAGTGCATTCCAATTTTTAATTTGGTATTTTGGGGTAATTTTGTCAGACAATTAATTTCAGTTCAAGCAAATTCAAACACTGAGCGCGCGTTTTCTTCCCGGAGTATTCGATTTCGTCTCGTCTACGCCAAACCTTACTGTTCAGATATCACATTCGTCTAATTGATTTATATTACTAGACAACTCGATATTTGAATCCTGACATTCTGCAACAGCTTAGACGAATTTAATCTGTACTAACGAATATTCTCGACCCGGTGACAAAAGAAGGCGACAAAACTTTAAAATTAATTGATAAATAACCAAATTAGTATTAGTTTTGTTGACAGCATGTGACTTTTTCATAAACAAAATTGAATGTTAGAGTTGGTGAATTTGGATGCAACATGTTTGAAATAGCCGGGCAATATATCATTTTGTGGTAGGCGCATATTCGAGCCCAAAAGGGCGCATTCGTCTCAAAAGTGCTCCTTTCATGCCATAAAGTTGAGAGGGCAGTGTGAACAAAAGCAGGGGGCCATTGGCATTGTGTGAACTCTACTAAAGTGACGATATAGTATTATAACAAAGCAAATACCTTTCTGATTACCCCAACTTCTCTTGTACCCAGACCATGGACTTTTCTCAGTAGATAATGTCTTATGTTGATGACAAGGGCCAATGTTACTGATTCTTTTTTGGACCTGTAAACACAGTAAAATATTATCGACAGAAAGTGAATGAGAAACGCATAATTACAAGCAGTCGTTACAGCCATGTGGTTGCGAAGGGCGATTATCTAAAGGTTACGCAACACTTTATTTTGAATAAAACTACATGTACACAGACATGTTCACACAGGCGGCCGAAATCTTTGAAAATTAATCTCTCCCATAAGGAAGACCGTATTGTCATGCGACTTTCAGGGTTTATTTCCCTTGTAATGATCCAATATTGTGCCAAAAAATATGTTGTGATATGTTCAGTTTTCTTTGAAATTGGAAAAAAAAATAGGTCTGGCTACTTGCATTTTTGAAAGGTGTAACACAGGCGTTCGCAACCCTTACAGAAATGTCCCATGAGCATCCCATGGGATTCCCATGGAGTCCCATGGGATTCCCATGGGACCCCATGGGAAACCCATGGGGTCATCAAGAACACCATGTAAGTTCAAATGATCACCATGGGAGATTTTATGCTCATCATGGGAACCCATGGGAACACCATGAAGATGCATGGACAACATGGGAACACCATGGGGATTTTTGAGCTCCATGGGAACACCATGGGGATTTTATGGACACCATGGGAACACCATGGGGATTTTACGGACATCATGGGAACACCATGTAGAATTTATGAACACCATGGGTACACCATGGGAACACCATGGGGATTTTATGGACACCATGGGAACACCATGGGGATTTTATGGACACCATGGGAACACCATGGGGATTTTATGTCACCATGGGAACACCATGGGTATTTACTGGACACCATGGGAACATCATGTGGATTTTAGACACATTGGTTCACCATTTACACCGCGTACTGGAGAACATGCATATGCCATGGGAACCATCATAGACCCAATAGCACTCCCAAATTAAATTTGAATTCAATTAAAAATGTTTCCCTTGTGGTCATAGAGGTTATCAAGAATTCTATTTTTATGCTGACCATGGGAAATTTATCTGTCAATACTTTCAAGCCTCACGAATAAGGTTCCTATCCATTATGGTGTGCAGTAGAAATATGCAAAAAGCCTCCTCCACGCGTTATTAATTTGTAAATATCGCCCTTCTTGCCGGCTTCCATGTACCGGGACCCACGCCAAGTCACGCCGAGTGGCGCTAATGAATATGCTAATACGCGATCGTCCATTGTGTTGCCGGGCCAAAATTGGTCAACCGTAGTGCCTATGATATAGGAAAACCATACACGTGGGTTTGGTGGGCAAAAAATCCTCGTCGAAATATTCCTTGGAGATGATGGTTCCCTGTGTAACACTAGCGTTCGCAACAACAGATTAAGCTGAAATTCTGAATAAACTTATGTGATATAAGTGATCAACTACTCATGAAATGACAACTTCAGTAGATTCCTAGACATTTAGACAAATGCATAGATTTACGGAAGTTTTTGAACGATTTCTCCAGACTTGAAGGTCTACTTTACCAGTAACCAAATATCGAGGTTTCGGCATCGATGACGGCAATGGTTTCACTGACATGAGGTTTAAAATTCCTTTTTCCCCTTATAATTAAGAGCATATTTTCTGAGAGACACAACGTTTAAAAGGCCAAGATATTTGGGATTCACGAATTTCACTGCTCTGTTTAAGCGTCTAAGTACGTCATCAGATTAGCTTTGCATGACAACCGGTCACGCTTCGCCTTCGCAACCATATGGCTGGTTAAAGGCACAAACACTTGCAATTCCCCGGAAGCAAACCTACCGATTTTTCAAGAAACTCCTTGCTTAGAGTGAAGATAGGAATGGTATCAAATACACTGCGAAATTATTCCGCCTAAAATGGTGTCATTTTTGTGTCAGAAAGCAACCATTGGTGTAAGAAATTGTGCCCGCATGCACATTATTGTTTTTTTTACGTGCGTAAACGGAATTTTTTTAAGAGACCCCAAAAAATGTGCATGAGTTTCTGTTTCTTGTAAAGAGACACTGCATCCAAGTTTCATCAAAATCCCTGAAAGATGCAGAAGTATTTTTTTTTCTCAAAAACTCAACCTAAACCTTAACTTCCTTGCAGGTCTACGGGTCTCTAGATAAGTTGATTGTCCCCTTTTCCAAAGATTTTACTAGTGGGGTACCTGTTTTCTAAAGATTTCACTTGTCGGGTACCGTTTCCTTTGTACGAGTACCCCCACAAGTTCCTCTGGTGTGTCATTCAGAATTTAAGACTGGTCATTGTCTTTTTTACCATGTAAGTTGCCCATTAATCCATGACTTATATTTACGGCTGGGGAAAAAAAACGTATTACGAATGCCACAATATGTCTGCCGCGTCAAATGTAAACTATGGTTTTTTCCAGCTTTTCTTAGGAACAGTAGGACATACGGTCAGTTTTATTTTCTATTTGTCCTCTAAAATCGGATAAGTAAACATCCTGCGGCTGTAAACGTTCGGCGATTTATTTTGGGAACGGCGCTTTCCCTTTATACAGTGCTGACTGCTGTGAACGGGTTCGAATCCCTCCCGGGACAATATATGGATTGGGTTTTCAGTCCCTACCTGACTCCATGGGTTTTCCTCAGAATATCCCTCTGGGCTTTGCTTCCCACCTCAAAAACTGTCATTTCTTCTCAATGGCTTCTCTCTACAGGTTTCTTCAGGCTTTTGAGCTACAGTGCTTAGGGTACTTTTGAGGAATGCTTAGCTTCATTACCAGAAATAGATTAACAAATACAATAAATTAACCAACGAGCCATCGTCTATCAAATGAATTAGACTTACGTTATTACCCCACGGTGCGATGTTATGTTCAGGTACCAGTTTTATGAAGTCACCACCTTTCGCTAGCTCCGTAAGGAAGTCCTGTGAAACGACATGAACTCCCAGCCCCATGGCCTGCATGATTTTTGGGGTTTTCCAATCCACCTCCGCTGAAACCAAATAAACGATAAGTGAAACATCCCAGCTAGCAAGTTTTATCCCTTCCCGAGGCCAAGCAGATATAGACTGAGGGTTTAAAGTGCACAATCTCAAGACTGACAGTTTATTTCTATTTGTTTCCTATAATGATGTTGGTAACCATGAATTAGGGTCCAATTCTTTCCCACTTACTTATACTAGGGACTTATTTCAGCAAGAGACCTCTCAGTTTGCTTATTTGGCTTTTACAAGATTTCATAACCACGTCCAAAAGACACGCTGAAAGTACAGTGTCAGGCGTTTGTTCGTACATTACTCTAACACTAGAACCCTTTAATGTGGGATTTCCATCGGATTAGGCTTTACATTAAATGACATTTTAAGAGCTGTGATATAATCTGGTTTGCATCAAAGGAATTTCATGGGAGTTGGAGTAGTTGTAGCCAAGACTCACTTTTGGTGCTGATCACGCAGACAGTATTGAGCTTGACTTTATTGGTGTACGCTCCGCCGAGTCTGGAGATGGTTTCTTTGACTTTGCTGATTGGAATGCTCAGTTTGCCGGCTGATGCTACTTCTAGACCGAAAAGAGGTTTTGTGGGGTCTGGACGAGGCCCAGTAGTTGCGTCAGACAGATCAGGACTAAAACATAAAAAATGTGCAATCAGTAAAAACATACCAGAAAACAGAAAAACGAACAAGAGAGGTGCATCTACTTAACACTTTTTTGTATTTTTATGATGGCGTAATTTACTCAAAGGTCACGGGAAAACAGCACCGCACTCCCAGCTTGAGGCCTGTACCTCTCCCTTAATTGTAACCCCCCCCCCCTTCTCAGAATTAGGGCAATAATGACTGCTCCTCCAGGTTATGAGGCCCTTAAATGCCCCCTTGCACGGTGGAGGATTGACACATTTTTGGGCGGCTTTTTTTATTGCATGTATGTTTTTCTTTAAGGAAAAAACATGGGTATTTCTCAGGTTTCGTAAAAGTTGGCTTAATTCTGGTTTGACATCTGGGCTCTTTATTTACAAAACGATACACAGGCTTAGACCCCTTTTTGTACAAGGATGCCTTATCGAAGGATCGCAATGGAAACCAGTTTTAAACTGTTTGGGCAAACCCTGGGTGAAGAAATGCAATAAATATATAAACAATTTGAAGAAAAAAAATCCACCACCAAAATTATTGTGACAAGTGCGTAAGATCACTGTCATCAAATTGTTGACAAAAAGGGCCACTAGAAGTTACATTTACGCTAAGGACGGTTTGAAATTAAATTTCGTTTTTGGGGCGTTAGTTATGTCTGAATCAATTTAAATGCCAATTTTAATTTCAATGAGACATCACCTTGTTGAAGTGGACGCACTATTCAAATCTTCCTCAGTTACAGTGTCTTTAGAGAAGATGCGTTTGCCACCGTTGTACGGTTTGTATCGGAACTCCGGCCTTGATATCAAGAAAGGGAAGTTTAACAATCGTGTCAGTGACAAATGGAAGTGGAGAAATGTTTGATATCATGGTCTACAACCCGTTTCTCAAAATGATCATTTATCATTAATGGTATCTGCTATAGTATAAACACAGGGCTTAATACAGCGACAGCTGCAAACATTTGCATCTTGCAATCGGGGAGATTTTGTACAACATCAGAGAGGTATTTAGAATTACATTCAACATAATATGGACAGAGTTTCCATGATCAAATTTTTTTTTGAAATTTGTTCATCAGAACATAGAAAGATTGATTTATTTACAGGGAACTTTCTGCAGAATTAGGGAGAGTTGGAAACCCTGTAATAACATGGTTTAACAAATCAAAAGATTTTAAAGGAATACAGTATCGTCCGGACATGAGATCTATTACACGGTGCCCTCTGGCGCCATGTGAACATTAGGGAACAGAACATTGTATACGTCTCCCCAGGGCATTCTACAGGTGAATACGTCACCACAACGAATAGATCAATGGATTTTACTCGAAAACTAGGAAATTCCAAGGTGTGTTGATCAGTCACAAATTGAAGTATTTCATGTAAGCAAATTTCACCCCAGGAAATTAATTCTAGTTAAAATAGGAACATTTTAAAAAATACACTTTCAAAATTGAAAACTTTAGTACATTAGAACAAAGAAACGTTCCACAAGGATACAAATTCCAGTATGTTTGTACCGAAGCGTGACGTGACTAACTTGGAAGTGTTACTGCAAAGGAATGGAGTACATGCAATGTTAGTGCAAATACGCACACGTTGGTTCATTTTATTATTCTATATCTACGGACTCACGTCGGAATCACGCGCTCATGTCTTTTACACACTAATGTCTTTTACACACATTGTGCGCGTGATACAATCCCTTCTGTACTTTTAATTAGTCTATAACTTGTGTATTGTTTACATATTATTGTTTGCATATTTTCATTTTGCTGACTAGGCTGAGCCACGGGCGTCGCGTCCCCCCCCCCCCCGGAAAAGCCAAAAGAAAACAAAGAAGAAAAAAAGGAGGGAACAAAAGAGAAAAAGACGCGCGAAGTCATAATGTTGTTAATTCAAAGGGTTTAGGGGGATGTCTCTGCCCACCTTCGTTAAATCTTATATCGAAGATACACTGGGAAAAGTATGGGGATTTCGGGGAAATGTGTTTTGACCACCCTTAAGAAAAAAATCACTTAGGCCTATGCCCATGGGCTGATCCAGTCATTGGCAATAAATTTGTTCTGTGAAAGAAAGGACAGCATCACAATTTAAAACATATTGAAAATATTGCGAATTGATGACTTTAAAAAAAAATTACCCCAAATTTCAGTTGACCAAAAGTAAACACGGGAGTCTGTGACTGGACTAGTCAGTGTTTGGTAACGATCTAAACAATCAAACGAAAAGTGACAGTGATCTGGCGAGAATTGCAGGCTCAGTTTAAAGGCCTACAAAAGATACAGAAAATCGTACCAAAAGTACTCCAAACAGTCAGGCACGAACAGTTTTCTCCTCTTGACATCCTGCGTGAAGACAGTGCATTTTGTCCAGGCAGACATATTCCCTTGGCAACGATAACCTCCCGTGGACAAGACCAGCTGACCCTCATCACATTCTGTGCACGGCTCCGGAGGTCCGAAGACTAAGCATTCGGTGACTCGATCCAGTAGCTAATTTCAAACAAAAAGACAAAAATTATTGTAGTTGTGACGCACAAGTGGCAGTGAATATCATCTGTGGCTGCAGGACGACCTAGGTAGCATGTTTGTTCATGTACGCAGCCTCCAAATTTATAGACATTGTTTACTTGTAATAGTGATATAAGAAGTGACGAAACCCATTATTACGTTGTGTACGGTGCTTAGGCTAAATGTCGCAGGAAAAGTTGGGGTACTTCCTTTGTTCTCGTGTACTAAAATTTTGCAATGTCGTACACAAATTTCAAAATGCTCTTATTTTAACCAGCATTAATCCCCTGGGCTGAAATTCGGACTTAATATCCCTTTTCTAAAACTCTTCCATTTGCGACCGACCAACCCACGTCGGAAATTCCTTGTTTTTGAGTAAAATCCATATATCTCTTTCGTGAAAACTTGTGGGGTACCAAAACGGTACCCCGCAAGTCAGTGGGCATTCCTTGTGGGGTACCTCCCATTGATTGTTCCGGTACCCCATAAGGCAGTGTTTATACGTTCACACACACCCACGTGTGTTCACCGTCGATCGTGGACGTCCTATTGTCCCCCCTTTGTACTCTTTTTAGGAAGACTCCCGTAGGTTTTGTACACGACCCCAATCGCGGACGTATCCTGGGAATCGTGGACGATATTGTTCTCTCTGTTCTCTGGTATTTTTTTCGTCCACGGTTTCAAAAGTTGAACACGTATCTCCACACAAAATAATAAATATACAACTTTGGTTCAATGAGATTGCTAAACCCGAGGGATAACATACTAGACCAATGATTTTGCTCAACTTGGGGGTTATGGAACTCCCATTCCAAAGGGGAACTTCTCCGATACGGAAAAAGCTTTCCTTTTTTGGCACAAGCTCATCATTCTATTATTTGATGTACCCCTACCTCACTTTCAGCAAATGGGACCTCCTGGTTATTGACCCTCAGTATTTCCTGTAGCGATTCGATAAAGGTGACTTGTTTCTGCAGGTCGTCCCTAACTTTCCAGATGAAATCACTTTGCGCCTGAAAACAAAATCGTCAATGCGAAACATGACAGTAATAGTTAAACATCTTGATGAAAGCAGATAAAACTCTACAAAAAGGTAACAACTACAAGATGTGTCCCCTCGATTAACACATAATTGACAAATTCACCTGACTATTCTGTTGGAAATGCACCCTGACGTTTACTTTTTGGGTAAAAGACGTCCATACTGTTCAAAAATACTTCTTGTTCCTGTTATATATGTAATATTATAAAGAGATGGCCATGGGCGTCGAGAGGGGGGTGGGGGCAAAGGCCCCCCAAACCCTGAGAAGCCACACAAAAAAAGGAAGAAAAGAAAAAGAAGGGGAAATATTGCAGTTCATTTAATGCACATTTAACAACATGGGCGTCCGCAGGGGGGTAAAGGAGGTGGGGTGGGCAACTGGCCCCTTGCCCACACTCGAAAATGAAAAACAAAATCTTAAATTGAGAATATGGTACAGAAACTACAAGAATTTTGAGAGCTTTTCCCCCTCTAGAAAAAAATACTTGCGACGCCAATGGCAACGGCCCCCAATCACACATTAGAACGTCCCATTGTGACACTCTCAAAACACTTAAGTTAAATTTGACTGGAAAACATTCAAACTTGCAACCAGCTGACCTATAGCTGTAATCACTTGAGTGCAAGTTTTGTGTCAACTCTGGCTACGTTTTTATAGTGAAGTACCCCAAATACAAATGTATAGTTGGGACAATGCTTGGGTCGTAAAATTCCCGAAGGGAACTTTCATTCCGTTCAACCTTTCAGACACTTCCTAATTCTTGAGGCTTTAAACTACCAAAGCTGCTATTACTAGATTTTAGACAAAAGTATTTGTCCTTCAATCAGGGTAAATAGTGATGTACCGTGACCCACCTTAAGTTTCTCCCTGTACTGCTCGACCAGCTTAGCCGTCTCGAAGTCTGGCTCATCTACTGGGGCTTCCGAGGCTTGCCGCTTCACTCTGTCATTCACAAATCAAAACATAAAGCCTGACAAATATGGAATTTACCAACAGAATAGTTGCTATGCCTCAACTAAACCTTCGGTCCCAACTGGAGTTGGAGCGTATAAGTCGGTTCAAGCTCAAGCAGGCCAAGATGAGGCGTAACGCAGTGAACCCCGCATGTACATGTACATGTTCACCCATGTTGGCAGAAGCAGGATTGGTGATGTATCCCGCCTGAAAGCCATTTGTTTTCTACAGAGCAAATTTGGCATTCTTCTTACTTGTCGATCGTTAACATACAAATCTAGTGCATGTTCTCGACAAAATAGAACTTTACGTGCTCTACGTGTTGTAGGAAATGTTTCTGCTCTCGCATATAAGTAGCCTAGAAGGCCTTACTTGGAACGAGCTCGTATCCACTGATGAAAAGTCACATTGACGAATATGTTGCCTTCCCGTGTTGATTTGAATATCTTTAATCATTTATAATATATTACTAATTCTCTTCGGACTTTTGTGAATATGCAAAAAAAATATAAAACAACTGAACGGAAGCCCAGAGAGCCGACATAGAAAAAGTATGGTGTGCAAATTTTAAAAAAATGCCCAAATACCACAGCCCTTGGAGAGAGACATGTGCATGTATTCACCCATAAAATCTGATACGTTAATTTCCCAAACATTCATGTATCTTGGAGACTTTTCACATTTTTGCGATGAATTAAAATGGCATACGGTACATATAGAAGCGACTATTTCAATAATCATAACACTATTGTAAATGTTTGTGTTTCTGTGATAGCATTGTAATTGTTAGTGTTTTTGTAAAATTGAATAACTTTGATTGTTAAATACTCATTCTCTATGGTACTTGTACCGGTGGAAACTTTAATTTCCTTGATGGATTTATAAAGTATTTTCTTTTCTATTTCGCAATGCATACTGCTCAATCCTGCATGCATGCCGGATTGTCGGGACGTAAAAAGTGCTTGCTCCCGATACAGAGGATTAATGTTCACAGATTTGAATCAAAAGTACGAATGATGTCAATGATGTCAGAGAGGTATGAACTGTTTGGGAGACTTGTACTTACTTCGGGAACATGCATTGTATTCGCTCTACTTCCGAAGGTTCAAGCCCATTTATCATTTCCAATCTGTAGGTGTCCTTCCAGTTGACGCTTGCCAAAGTTTCGGGCCGCGCAAAGCAGGGTACATGGTAGTGGTACCATGTCACTGTTTCCTGTCCTTGGTTACTATCTGGCACCGGTTGTCTACGTGCAATCGAAGAATGGCGACTCTAGAATGCAAATAAGATTTGAAGAAATTTGAGTGAAAGGTGCATGTGGGTTGGCTAATGCAAAATTGCGATGGGTATTAACAAAACTATCAATAGATGGGAACTCATTGTAGTGTTCTACACACGTACGGGTACCTCCCGATGGGCACCGTATTTAAACTCTCAAAAATATAATTTAGGGTGAAGCTTGAGGTGATCTGAGTGAGGCAATAAGGCTTAAGAGTACTGCATCCACTGACGATCTCGACCGACACGAACTTCTTCGGGAAATTGGCCAGGGATAGTCAAGAGAAAAATCAGCGAAAACGGTGACGTCAGACCAAACAATGTGCTGCCAGGTTGGTCATTAATATGCTTCCTTTAAATATTGCGCTAATAATTAAAAACCGCTAGGAGCTTCCAGATACACGGTCATTGCTCCCTCAGTCTGGTTTCCATACGCACATTACAAACTTTCAACACCGTCTGCAAATGGTGCCAGATTAAATTTAGTGCAAACTATATGGGAGCCCACAGAGGCCACATAAAGTTTATTCTCGATCGTAACCCCATCAGCAAGATGCCAGTCAAACCAGTGAGTCTGGCCGTTTTGAGACATCATCTCACACTGAACAAAAAAAACCTATTCACTTTGCCGATGCGCGCAGTCCAGGAACCGGAGACTTGGGGGGGGGGGGGGGGGCTTAACATTGCGGTCTCCAGAAAGGTGGGGGAAAACGTACCGGTCATCCGTTGATCCGGTAAAATCTAAACGTTGTCCAGTGGGCTTTACAACTTTGTGCGATTAATGCACACAAATACATCGTGCATGACGGGAGCACAAGTTATAGTATAAATCTGGAAATGATCAGTCATATGAACTCCAATGACTCTCTTTCAAATGTTCAATATTTCATAACAACGGTAAATCCAAGCAGGATTCACTTGGAAGTATTTTCAAAGCTCCGATTTGATTTATCAGGAAGGTAACCGGACGGAAATAAAGTGTGTAAAGTTTCTTTGCTTTAGGTGTTTTATGTATTTTTTTAAATATATAAATTACATGTGCATCCTCTTGACGTAACTATGTCACTTTCGAACACTTGATTATGATTTTTATTAGGTAAACCCACAGAAAATTAACAGAACAACACTTACCGCTACCAACTCCTGACAAACACTGCACTCATAGGTTCTCCATGAATAGCCATTTGCAAACATGTATTCGTCTCCTGGGTCAAAGTCGGGTCGGTTGTCTATCCATGGTTTAGTTACGAATGAATTGACATATTCCCGTATCTTTTCCTGGTCATGCCAACGGAGAGCTTCAACACTTGCTACATTTTGTGAAAACAAAATGTGAATTAAAAGCAAATGCAATGGACTATATTGAAATGTGTGTATTCAGCATACGAGTACTCCATGCAGTATCAAAGTATCTAAACTATTTGTGTATTATATTTTTGGTGACAGACATAATATTGGGGGGGGGGGAATGTTTGGGGGAAAGTTGTTTTGTTTTTGTTAATGTGTACAAAGTACACTCTTAAAGTCACAGTCCATCATTCCAGCTATCCAAAAAATAAACTGACGTTATTATTCTTGAAAAGCACACTTGGTTTGAATATAGTAATGGGACTTGACTCCCTGTGAAATTTATTCTTTCTGGTAAGCTGTCGTTTTAAAGAAATCAACAAAAGAAGGCCTTTCCAACGATGCGTCTAAAGACGAATATTTTTTTTTTAATCGGCGAAGCACAACTTTTGAATAATCGATTGTAAAGCTGGAAGTAAATCAGTGACGAATCGAGGAAAACAATAACTATTATGGTATATTTGCAAATTCGTGTTTAATAATAACCCCACAGTAGTTCCTCAGGGCTACCCTGCAAAATCCAACAGATTCCAACCTTAGTTTCCTGCTCAATCCACTGTGCCTTATTTTCAGATCAAAAAGAGCTCCAACTTAGCGTTATAATGAGGTTCGGTTGCCTGCTGAATCCAACATATTGCAATCAGGAATGTACACCAGGGGTTTACTGCTCAATCTAACAGGCTCCATCGGGTTTAGTATAGTTGGATCATGTCGGATTCAGAAGGGTTAGGGTTGAGTTCAAATTCAAACTTGTCCCATTCTAATGTGTTTCTTAGCAACAGTTCATAACTTTAAAGTTTCATAAAATGTACAATCTCGTTGTTCAGTACTAAGGATAGATTTTTACTATAGCGGTTGGTTTTACTTTTCCGTATACTGACGTGAGTTGTTTAAGTTTTCATTGCAATTTCACCCCTGGCAGCGACAAGCACTTTTTTATATAAAAAAAAAGAATTCTATGCATGTAAACCATACCACATGTTAGTGGTTACAATCTAATCTCGTTTTACAGGACAGTACGCGTCTTCAAGTGTAATTTGTTCTTAAACAGTAAATTAATTGTAACTTGGAATAATCTTTCTTTCTCGTAGCTTCCTATCTATCCCTTCTCTGTGTAGCGCTTACCTCGTGTGACTCTTAAATAGAGCGTTGTGATGTGCAAATATCACTTAAAAACAGTTGAATAATGACGTCGCACTTGTTCTAGCCTGTCAAAATGATTTCTTCTTACCTATGTCATTAACAGATGTCATTTTGTTCTCTTCAGCCCTCCAGAAGCAACGGAAATGATACCAATTTGACTGCATACCGTCAAAGTATGGCGACTGAAAACACCAAAAAAGGCACATATGTATACTTGAAACAATCACGAGTACCTTAATGTTACATCAAAATAAATTAGACATAGGCCCTATACCTAGTTAGAGAGCCTAGTTTCCATATCGGGGTAAGGAAAAAAACGCAAATAAGACCCAATCTTTGCAACGCAGACATACTATGGAAAAATGTCATCCACACGTGTCACCAACAACCCTGACTTACACATTTGTTTATGGTGTAAATCGAGGATTTTTTTATTGTTCCTCTTCCCTTTTCCTTTGTTTATAATTTTAACTTTTTTGCAACAACTCTTATTGGTTTTGTACACGTTTTCTAATCGAGGTCGTCCTCGATTTGGTTCCTGTCCTCAATTCATCGATGGTGTTGCACACATGTGTGTCCTCGATTTACACCAGAAACAAACGCAGACGCACACAGCGTGGGGTAGACCTTGGAATCCTTTCTTTTGTTTTCATTTGTTTCCATTGAAATCTCAAATTCCATAGCGCTTCCCTTGTTGGGTATATTGATTTCTACAAACTTCCTTATGGGGTCTGTTGTTCTGTTGTGTTTTCTACCCCATTAAGGAACCCTGTATATACATGCCAAGCTTCTCGCAAACGATCAGCAGAAATCGCCGGATCATGCCATGAATTTGCACAGGCCTTATATATAGGTATATGGGGAACCGTTGAATACACTTCATGTCGTAGAAATTTGCATTATGGCGAAGAACCAAACTTCCAGTGGCGTAGCTACGGGGGGCGTGGGGCGCACGCGGGCGGGTGTCCTGTGAAAAAAACCTGTCTACCTTTCAGCACAATTTTTCGGGCGCCCCTCCATTGTAACTTCAAGGCCCCCCCCCCCCCCCCACACACACACACACACACACACACCCCGACGTGTGTTACATACCTTGTGTGGACATTGCTTTGTTTTCGTGTAGTTAAGAAAACTCGGTACAAAAAATAACTTTACTTAAACTGTGAAAACTCTTTTAACCCAATTTTTTTTCTATGATTCCCTATAGTGTTTCTCTTCATTCTGCTACAGATAAACCTAACCCAAAAATGCCTCTAAACCTGTTTTCCAGAAAGGGCAAAACCTTATGTGGACACGGCTTAGTCCACATAAGGTTAACACAACCTGCATTATGTGGACCTCTTTTGTTCACAAGTCCACATAGGGTATGTAACACAAACTCACACACACACGGGATGGGATACGAACCCTGGCTACGCCGCTGCAAACTTCTGATGTTATGAATGAATCTGTATTGACGTCAACTACTCAGTCGTAATATCGTAATCTAGTGATGACAAAAAAACATGTCTTTTATGTCCGTCCGGGGCCACCGTAGATTCGCCATGCATCACGTCGACGTCGGTCCACAGTGCTAGTGATTCACCATGTCGTACACCTTATTGAACTTATCACGTTTACTGAAAATTTAGGCTTACCTGTACCATCCTGCCTAGTCGCAGGTGGTTATACTCAATGTTATTGTGGCATCGTCGGCACCTTGCCCTGCCACTTTTGGCATAATCTACCACGAAGGGGAGATCGGCTAGCTGTGTCTTTTCAGCCATTTCGGTTGTGTGATATTCGTACTGCACTGTCGATCGGTGCAATGCCGCGTGATTGCCTAGACCCGCCCGCTGACATCGACAGGTCATTACTGATCTAGATTGAACTCTATGGTGAGTTCAAGTTGCCAGTGAATATTAAGAGGCAAACTTTTAAATAACAAACACAGGGGTCTGTGCAACATTTTCTACATTTAAAGACTCAACACGATTGGGGAAATTTCATTTTGCCATGATGGAATTGTTGGGGGAGGTCTATGTTGTTCAGACGATTAAAAGAGTTAAATACATAAAGTCAGTAGGGCTAATATAACAATCATCGTTAGACACTGTTTATCAAAGATTGAATTACATTTCGTGAGTGCTTCATCATAAACATTCTCGGGTATCAGGTATGAACTTTAATTTTGCTTTCAAATATGCCCGAGTGTAATTCTCCCTCACTTCCAATCGGGTTGCGGTTTCTCCCTTCAAGTTGATTGTGATTGTAATCTACAAGCCTATTTCAATAATCAAGTTTGCCGTTCAATCGCTTGTCCATTTAATTCGATTGATGAAATGTGACATAATTTTGTCCAAAATATATGTTTTGACTTTTGAAGGATTTTCAGGATATTCAAAATGAAAGTAAGCGGAATCATCTTGAGTTTATATTCTGGGACCAAATTCACAAGTTGATGGACTAAGTAGTGTGCAATAATTGAAGAAATGTAACACTTGTATTACATTGTATTAACTCCTACCTAAATCGGTAAAACCATAGAGTACGTGCTGGGGCGGTTTGAGGCGATATGAGGAGTGATAGGCTAGGCTGGTTTAAGGGCTGCGTGATATGAGGGCTAATGGGTTAGTGTGCAAATACGGAGGAAGACAAGTCCCGCACAAACTGATAACCTCCCCACATGCAGAATGGACTTTAAATTGTATTACACTGTATTGACTCCTCCACAAGTCAATACAACCACAGAGTGCCGGGGCGGTTTGAAGTGGTATCTAGGAGTGATAGCCTAGGCTGGTTTAAGGGCTGCGTGATATGCGGGCTAATTGGTTAGTGTGTAAAATACAGAGGCAGACAAGTCCTGCACAAATTGATAACCTCCCCACATAGAGAATGGACTTTGCTTATCTAGTAGTATTTTATTGGCATTAATATCACGGGATACAAAACAGGCTAGAGTAAATACTAAAGTCCTTTCACAAAGGTCTACAATCGGATTAATATCACGGGATACAAAACAGGCTAGAGTAAATACTAAAGTCCTTTCACAAAGGTCTACAATCCTTTAATAGAAAATAGGTATATGTATATAAATATTATGTTGGCTGCACTGCAAACAAAGGCCTACATGGTGTCGGCGAACATAAATGTAGAATAAAAGTACTACGGGGTCGCACAGCTTTAGTGTACCCAAGAATACCTCTTCTTTGTTTGTCTCTCTGTTTAACACTCCATTTCTAGCTATTATTTTATTTTATCAATCCGATCAAATTCAAATTTGGCACATGCTTGACCATTGATGCAGTCTCAAGATGATTGCCGGAAATGACATGTCATATTAGCTGTCACCTGATATCAAATTGAAGGTGTCTTTCCATTGTCCTTGGAAAAAGGATTAAACTATTGTATGTATATTGTAGGTTTTAAATGTAAAACAAAATTATATGACATACGTCATAACACCATAATATATTGTGATTTTTCAGTTGATTTTTGATGTTGCAAAACAGTCACGATGATTAAACAAAATCATATGAGGCATGAAAGTTCTAGAGGACATGATATGCCGGTTTGCCAAAATAAGGAATGACTTAGCTGTGACGTCATCAGTTAATTTCTTCATGTTTTCCCTTATTTCCAAGTTTGATTTAATCCTAACTAGATAGTCTTTGCGCATATTATTAAGGCAGCGGTACGCCATTAAGATCGACGTCCGCTTAAATGATTAATTTAAGGACACCAAGACAACGATGATAATTACAGAATGAAAACAGGCGTCCGCCTTGTTCCATAGTATTTCAAAAACGTGTTTTTTTCACAGAGGCTTTACAATAATTCTGGCTTTTGAAAGCAATCTCGATTTAGGCTCACAAAACTAGTGTTATGATAATGATGAAGAAGATTATATCTCCACAAGGTCTTTCAAGTTTTAAGTCAATTGTATACCTCCAACTTCATGATTCTAATAATTCTAAACTCTAAGAAATTAATAGGGTTTGGATTCCAAAACCTCTAAATTATAAATTCCCAAAACTCCAGGTCGGCGTAGGACTGTGGGGAACGACGGCCTGCCAGATTACACCTGATAAAGAGTATGAAGCAAAGATCGAATTTAATACGTGCCAAAAAAAATGCAGTCGCCACATGAACCACACATGAAACAGTCGTAGCGCAATAACCTACATGTAGGTTATTCCACGTGAAAATCCCAAATCTCCGGAAGTTTATCACTCAATATTTGCAAATCCAGCATTTGTTTCATTGCTTCAGGCCTTTGGTGCAGTTACTGTAGCGCCTCATTGCATCCGACAATTGAAAAATCTTGGACATCAATTAACCCGGTTGCGACCCTTGCCTGAGCGAAGAGACATGCAATGCTTTGCAAAGATCTTCTAAGAACTTGCCTACGCTCAGCAGCGACGTTCTTGAGTCTTGAGATTTTGTCAAGACGTGTGTATTGTTCAGCTTATTTTGTGTGTGTGCAATAACAGGCGTCGATATGAATGAGTCGGCTTATTAAGGGGCCATGCAAGTTTGTTGATGCAATTCTTGAAAATGCACCTTTGTGTCCCATTAAACCTTATTTTCAATTTTCGTTTTGCCTTTTTTAAGGGTATTTTGGTGCCTTTTTTTGGTGTTTATGCAAACGCGAATGTCCATATTCATGAGCAAAAAAGTGATGTCATTTAAGGCTGAAACCACGATGTGACATTATTTCAGCACCAAAAGTTGCCAGAATTTTGAGTACTTTGCTGTCGTAAATGTTCTGTTCCTTTGTTGATCTATTGTTGTATAAAAGCATTGCAGTGAGACAGTAAGGAAACCTTTCTCACAGATGTTTTAATGAACAAATTGTGGGGTTCACAATTTGAACAGAAAACTAAACCAAACAGTGTCTTCATGAAACGACATCACCGCAACAGCGCCTTCAGTTGTCTGGATAAGCATGGACAATTTGAAAAATTTAAAGAAGCAGTGGCGCACCCAGGATTTGGTTGGGGGGCTCACAATTTTTTCCCAAAAAAAATTGGGATTTTTGTTTAGGGGGCGGGCTATTTTGACGTTGGTGGCGCCACTTAAACCCCTATTGCGCCACATACACCCCTGTTATACTACTCGAAAATAGGCCACCTACGTATCACCAAGGTCAAATCGTGGGACCAAAAAATAAAAAATAAAAAAGGACAACCTCTTGGGGGCTCAAGTCCCAGAGTCCCCCCCCCCGGGTGCGCCACTATAAAGAAGTGCACTTTTCAGTGAATTTAACCAAAAAGAGGTTGTCAAAAAGTTCTCATACATTTGCACAAAACATGTTCCTATACAATTCATTTCATGGACCCTTTAAACTGGACTCTTTGACTACTATCGGTACGTCACATTAATTTGACCTAGCTAAAACGACCTGCGGTACAGGTGAATAGGTATTATATGTATGATCAATGGTTAGGATATGTGAAGGCGGTCAATCTCTGAATCATTTGGGAGAGCTTTAGTCGCCACTGCACTTGTGCAGAATTCTTTCAGTCACAAGAATGACGACTGCGACGCCAGAGACTCCACCAAGCATCCAAAACGACGTATCGTAACTTCCTGTAGCTTCGTAGGTAACTCCTGTTTTAATTAAACACATGTTAAACGGATGTAAGAACATGAGAAAAATATCACATCGTTGTATGATTATCCATACGTTCATAACATGCACACACGAGCCAGAGTATTTCTCTGTGAACGTTTGGAGTCTCTTTAATTTACATTTAAAGGGTTAATTTTGATTAGGTCGGGCACTTTGCTATTGGAATTAAACAAAAGACGCAACTAAAATCAAATATTTAGGCCTACCTGCCAAAGCCCCACCAGCTAACTCTCCAAAGGCGAAGAAGACCAATAATGTCCCCCAGCCCTGGACACTCAGATCTTTACTCAAGACTTGCTGGGCTACCTGAAGAAATAATACAGCCATGGTGGGAATGCCAAGTCCATTAGCGAAAGCTACACAAACGAGTCCGGGGTAGTTGGCTGAAATGATAGGGTCAAGCACGAAGGCAACTAAATCGATGTACGCCAGGAAGGTGTAAAACTGAAGTGCTGTGATCCATCCAGAATGCAAGAGTAGTCCCTGTAGTACCCGACCGACAATAGTCCCAACTCCGCCAGCGGTGGAGAGGAAGCTCGCCACTTGACTGTTAATACCTCTCGCAATTGCATGAGGAACGAGGAAAATCATCCAAGCGCTGTACATGACGCCAACTAGGAAGCTAACAAGGGCTTGCATGGCGAACTTGGGTTCAAACCACAGAACGTCCAGAGCCAGGACCTCACAGATACGCTTGAGGATGAAAGTGCAACATCTCCATAATGTACATCCGTCACTTTCTCTTGTGCTTTCTCGAGAACCTCCGTCCAGTGCCGTGTAGGCTGACGAGGCCGGCTTGATAAGCGCACCCAGAACGCATACATTTGCGTTCAGAGCAGCAAATAACAACATGGCTCCACGCCAACCGTAGATGTCTATCAGGAATTCCGCCAGAGGAGGGCATAACATCATTCCAACACCGGCACCCGTGCCCACTATGCCTATAGGCAGTGCCGGGTTAGTTGGAAAATACAGCAGCATTTCCACAATCGGAGGTCCGTAGCCCATAGCAACACCGACACCTAAACCATATAAACCAAATACAACAATCGGCTATATTTTTGAAAGAATGGGGGCCGGCTGAAACGATACAGTTTTGGGCTT